>OV816029.1:74359747-74959747 GCA_929113105.1 Agrypnus murinus
GAGAGAGAGAGAGAGAGAGAGAGGAGAGAGAGAGAGAGAGAGAGAGAGGAGAGAGAGAGAGAGAGGGAGAGAGAGAGAGAGAAGAGAGAGAGGAGAGAGAGAGAGAGAGAGAGAGAGGAGAGAGAGAGAGAGAGGAGAGAGAGAGAGAGAGAGAGAGGAGAGAGAGAGAGAGAGGTAAATAAATGTTCCATTGTTTCGTATGCAAAAATACACCAACCACTTTATTCATGATTATGTTGTAAATGGTGAAATATTCACCAACACAAACAGACATAACAATACCAAGTGAATCTTGTCACCACAATACACATTACTAAATAGCGGAAAAATGCAAGGCAAAAAGAAAACATATGCACATTTAAATGCAACGAAATTTGACAAAAAAAAATGCATGGGTTTCGACAAAAAAAATGCAACAAATATGTATATAATATACTATTAACTAACTAGTAATAACTAAATATTATTAGTAAATACTTATTTGTTATAAGAATAAGGAAATTTCAATAAATCAAATCATAAATTAAATTTTGTTTCTATTATTTATTTCATCAACATCAAGTTTATTTTATGTATACACCGATGTATACAGTTATGTTACATTGTTTGCATTATTATTACATGGCATTACACGGAGTTTCGCATTTATTGATATAAAAAATTTACAATAAAACAATAATATTAAAGCCCTTAAATTTTAGGTTTTAGGCATTTTAATTGAATCTACAAACAATTCTTATTTCATCAACATCATAAAATGCACATTGCATATTTTCCGCTCTTTACACATTACCCATGAGATATTACACGAGAATAGCATAAACGATGAAAACAATTGTAAATTCATATTTTTCCCTATTTGGGGTGGTAAGCCTGTAAGGGAAATAAAGACATTATTATAATTATTGTTATTATTATTATTATCCCTAAATTGTTCGGCGATTTTGCGTTTAAAATTTTAATGCTGAATTAATTATCTTAAATTATTATATGTAATTAAAGTATTAATGACGACGATAATTATTTTAAGAAATCGGTAAAATTTATTAATATAAAATGATAAACCTTGGCTCCCCCTATTAACAATCAGTAGAACGCCCGTAATCGGTAATACAACTTTCTTCATGATGACGAACCAAATGCCGATAATACAGAATGTCGGTAGAAAAATCACGTAAAACGACACTGGCGCCCTTTGTTTTCCCCTAGTAACACTAACTCCATTTAGCCATGTGACGAACCAAATGCCGATAATACAGAATGTCGGTACAAAAATCACGTAAAACGACACTGGCGCCATTTGTTTTCCCCTAGTAACACTAACTCCATTTAGCCAAGTGACGAATCAAATGCCGATAATACAGAATGTCGGTACAAAAACGACACTGGCGCCACCTGTTTTCCCCTAGCAACACTAACACCATTTAGCCAAGTGACGAACCAAATGCCGGTAATACAGAATGCCGGTAATGCAGATTCCGTACTTAACCACCTAGAGAGAGACAGACAAAAAGTCACCAGATTTAGAGAGAGACAGAGAATCTAGGGTCCCTAGAACTGTCTGGCCCAGGTGGCGCAATACCTACTGCTTTTTGTAGAAGATATCATTGAAATAAAATATTTTATGTTATTGATATCTAAAAGTATTGTTAAGTAATGTTTATTTGGAAGTAAGGTTGAATCTTGTCCACGATAGAAAGATGTAAATAGGTAATTTTAAGTAATTAAGTTAATATTAGTTATCTAATAATTGGACAGGAAATCTGTTTTGGTTGACATTTTCTAGTGGCTTTATTTTTAAATCACAATATAAATGTCATATATCAATACAAAGGGATTCTTTAGCTATCTACTTATAGAATTTATTTAAAAATAATTAATCGTTATAGGGCCGGTATTATAAAACTTTTTACTTCCTAGATAAAATTTACTTTGAGAGTAAATTCATTTGTTCTGTCAATTTCATATGCAAATTGACAGAATAAATTAATTTACTCTCAAAGTAAATTTTATCTAGGAAGTAAAAAGTTTTATAATACCGGCCCATAATCAATTATATGGTTATGTTGTATTTAGTTTAAAAAATTCTTTTGTTTGTCACCAAAAAAACACTATAGTCGTTTATATAGTATATATTTTTGTAGGCTTGAAAAAGATCCAAACAGAAGGATGAAAACGTCGTCTTATTTACATTAATAAATTGAATTTATCATATGTGTCTGTTTAGAGCGACTAGTTTAGTAACAAACTCTCTGTTATTTTAGAATTTACAAACAGTGCACACATGATGAGACCAAAAATTTAAAATTTTAACTGTTATGAACTGCTAAAAATTTAAATTTTATTTTGTTATGTGGTGAGTTTTAAAAAAGGTAAACAACTCCAAACGTCAAAGATGTTCGGTTATATTGTAACGGTAACAAAAAGACCAACAACACAAAAGCCCCACGGTCAGGCGTCAATTGTAACATTCTCAAAATACTGAACACAAGTGAATACTTACGTAAATTACTTATTTCACACTACGAACTATACTTACTGTACATTAATGCACCAGCTTAAGATCTCTTGTTGACAAATTATCATTCAGGGCGTAGGTACTGATTTCTATAGCTTATAGATTGTAAAGAAAAAATAAGTTTTGTTGTAATAAGAAGGAATATGGGCGCCATTTGTTCGAAGTCATTACAATTTTGGTTTGATCCCACGAATAAAAAAGATTTAGAAATTTTTTTAATATTCTGATTGGAAAACATTTGCGGGCAATCACCTCTGCTTTCAAAAATACTTGAAATACGCCATGTCAAAGTTGATAGGTGACATTAGGTATCTGTCAAATGCGCCTTGTTTTTAAATAGGCGTAAAATGACCTTATTTGTCAAAATTTGGAAATATTTTATCAAGAAAAAATATTTCTAATGACATTTTATGTTTACATTTCGAGTTTGCAGGTTGAATATTCGGATATAAACAAAATTTTGTTTTTTAACATTTTTTGATACATCCCCGTAACTGACTATTTTGAATCATTAAAAACGCTTTAATTGAGTAGGAAGGCAACAAGTGCATAGCATATTTTGTTTATAATATGCGATTGTGTAGATATTTTTGACAAATATTAAAATTATCAAGAAAAACATGGAACATTCTGGATTATTTTCCAATTTCCAAGAAAATAACCCATAATTTTATTATTCTTTTTTTATTAAGCCGCGTTTGAATAATACAA
Organism: Agrypnus murinus; assembly: GCA_929113105.1. Lineage (NCBI taxonomy): Eukaryota > Metazoa > Arthropoda > Insecta > Coleoptera > Elateridae > Agrypnus > Agrypnus murinus. Next base: position 74,362,977 of record OV816029.1, read on the forward strand.
GAATTGTTGTAATCATAATTTAAGCAATTTACCACAAAACTACTACTTAAAAGATAGTCAGTTACGTGGGTATAATCAAAAAATGTTAAAAAAACAAAATTTTCCTTATGTCGGAATATCTCGTTCAAACTCGGTATGTAAATGTAAAATGTCACTAGAAATATTTTTTCTTAATAAAACTTTTCCATATTTTAACAAATAAGGTCATTTTTCGCCCATTTTAAAAAAGAATGGCGACTTTGACAAATACCTAGTGTTACCTGTGTATAGGCATAGTCATAGCGTATTTCAAATATTTTTGGAAGCAGAGGTGATTGCCCCACAATCTTTTTCCAATCAGAATATTAAAGAAAATAGCATTTGGGTCCAACGTTATGGCAAACACTGTATAAGAATTTCCCGGAACTCAGGAGAAGAAACGAAATATATCCAATCCTATTGGATATCGGTATTAGTCATAAAGAATAAACCCACTGCTTCAAATAATCATCGGCATTAAAATAGATTTTTGTTAGCCTGAAATTTTAATTTAATAGCTTGTAAATCTTATTAATCACGATATTTTAATATACGTAAAATTCTTATTTCCATCAAGTACATTTCTAATTTGAGAAATTGTTCGATTAAATTTCTTTGTGCACACCCCTTAATTATCTATCAGTACCATATACTATTATAGGTAGATACTAGTATAATTAGACAAAGAGGTAGTCTTAATTAAAACGTTGAATATCCACTTATCGGTCAGTCTTTTTAATGTCCTTATAAATATCAAATAATCGTTAATTATGGTGACCCGTTTATATTGAACTATATAGGAGTTTATAGTACATCCCCAAGGATATCTATCAATTAGGGTCCCAAAAAACGCAACATAATTACTTACCATAGAAATAGGGGAAGAGGGGGAACAGTGTTACACAAAAAATATTTTTTGATATAATTCAGAACCAAATAAAAATTTTCAAATTTATTCTCTTCCTAGTTTAAGCATTATGAATCCTGTTTCAACTTTTACATTTAACTTGCTTTGATTATTTTAACTTTTAGAGAAATTAAGATTTATTCAACTTGGTGCTCTGTGTAACACTGTATCCTACTAGTGGAGTACAGAGTTACAAGGAAATGTTAACAATGTTAATGTTAATATAACAACTTAAAATTCTTATATTCTTGCGTTGTACGTACAAATTTATAAGTTAGATTAACTTTTGTATTCGTTTTACGTGTAATTTCCTTAATTGACAACATTCTCTGTTTTATTGTAGTCTCATCTTGTATTACCACAAAATTTCCAAGATCGATATTATTTGAATGGAATAATGTATCTTTGTCAGCAACTTGTATATGCAACTTGAACTGATCACTGTCTGCATAAATAATGTTACACCGAACCCCACTATCCACAGTAACACTGTACTCCAATCATCAAAAATCTACACTCGAATAGTTAATAAGGGCACAAACAGTTTTGAGGTTAAGTTCATGCTTTTCCAGCGTAAATAAGCTTACAAACTACTTATAAATAAATTTTTAATAATCTAGCTTTAATTAATTTAATCCTGAAGTAAATTGTATTTTACTTGAAATAATTACTTTAGATGTAAAAAAATATACATACCTTAATTTGTTGAAAACCTTCAGTGAATATTAACCAAAATACACCTACACTTGGTTAACACCAAAGTACTTCTAACATGAAAATATGAACAATGTTTAATATAAAGCAATCCTAAAAACATTAAGTGTAACACTGTAGTACGTGTAACACTGTTCCCCCTCTTCCCCTACGATATTAATTATTTTATTGCTAAATTCAGATTTTTAAGTCAGTTATAACAAAACAATTAATTGAAGTTTTTTTATGATACTATGTAGTTAATGTTTGTTACCTTAAAGTGACAGGTACTGTGGTGATTATCAACAACAAGGAAACAACAACCAATCATTTTTTAATTTGGAATCACACATTCTTTATCTCGCTTCACAAATCTTCATAAATAAAGCTCTCATCAATCTGCAAATTTTTGGACGACTTCTCTGGGCTCTTATCCGTGCTTCAATACCCGTTTCCTGATCAGTTTAGGACAAATAAGTAACATAAAACACCCTTCATTTCCGTCTATTGATCTTACGCAGTGGTCGCTCTAGATCAGCAACAAGACAATTAGTTCAACCTATCACTCATTACAAAAATTTCAAATTTGTCAGAAACGGTCGCTGGTCTTAAACGCGAGGGTATATCAAAACCTATTCGTTCTTGGTTCTTCCAACAACCTCGAACCCAATCTACCTCGACAAGTGGTGTTTGTTCGTATCACCAACAGTTTGGCAATCGTGCCAGAAACTGTATCCAACCATGCCTACTATCTAATTCAAAACCGTTTCCAAACAAAACATTATAACAGAAAATTTCAAAAGAAAAAAATTACAATTCTAATTTGACGTTTGAGGAGATAAGGGTTCAAGTTTATCGATTTTACCCTTAAATTCTTTTCTCATTTTTCTCTGGTAAATAACAATAAGTTCTCTTTAACAGCAGCCAACAACAGCTTTATTTCTACCTTATTATTCCCCCTACCCGTGAATCCGCGCCTGTACCTAGGTATATTAAAATTAAAATTGTGGTTGCTTCCTTAGCCTAGATTCTCACCGCACGCCACTGAAATCTATAAACAAATCGTTTATTTAAAATAGTAAGAAACACTACAGTACGTAACAATACAATTTTAAGTTTTCTGTTGTTCTTTAGTTCATAAATGAAAGGAGTAAAGTCCTTATGTTAAAATTACGTTTCGAGGGTAGATTTCCCTCTTTATCAAATTTATCAAATCTAAAAACAATTTTAAAAACATATTATAAAATCTTATAGGTAAATAACAAAAACAAAACATTAAACATTATATTTCAACCAATAAAACAGACACGAGTAATTAAAATAAATAATAATAAATAATACAATATACTAATTTTGCAAGATTTATTAGTTACACTCTAAAAAATTCCCCTTGAAGTTGCCTCCATTTCTTGGGGTAAATTTACTTCAAAGTGTAATTTTCATAGGAAGTGGGAAATTTCAATATTATATATGCATGGCATATAATACCGAATTTGTTGAACATATGCATTCTATACGCAATTAAACAATGATTCAATAATAATTACATAGAATGTACCCTATTTTTAAATATTTATATTTATTGGACTTGACCTTATAGTGAAATTGTGCTCTAGAACAAGCACAAGCTTTTATAAAGTATACTTTGTTACCTCCATTTTTTGGGGTAAATTTACTTCCAATGTAATTTTCATAAGAAGTGGAAATTTCAATATTAGGTCAATATTAGGTAAAGTTATAACTTTACGCAGGTGTTTTAATGTTAAAATGAAATGTAAGATTGCATTGAGATCGTAATTTTAATCTGTAAATTTATTTAAAAAGGAAACATGACAATGCAAATTTAACCTAATATTGAAATTTCCCACTTCCTATGAAAATTACACTTTGAAGTAAATTTACCCCAAGAAATGGAGGCAACTTCAAGGGGAATTTTTTAGAGTGATACGTACCTCTATGGTCTATGGTTTGTACTTTTTTAAAAAATACCAAAAGATACGCGGAGAATTCCCTCAGTTATGGGTTTTATACATTAAAATGAGGTGGTGATACTTCTTGGTCGCCACTAACGTAAGCTGCAAATTAATTATAATAATTATAATAGGTGCCAACTGCTTACCCTAATGGGTAAGCTTTAGTAACTTGTTGCTTTTGTTGAAATACGAAAAAAGAATTCAAGCTCGGATCCTCACCTCTCTTACATCGCGTAGTTCAATAGGGTTTGGGTCATCCAGCGCTAGGTAGCGCTGGCTGTCTCGCCGAATACCGAGGCACATGAATGAAAACACAATGCTTGTACTTAATAATTTAAGGATGAGATTAAAATCAAACTTTAATTGCGTTAATTGCGCACTTGATTGTTTGTTAATTCACACTCCCTGGAGCATGTCCTGCGAAAAACATGTCCATTATTATTTAATTATAATAAAACACAAAAAGTCTTTACTACAGAAAAATTAATTATGTAGAGGCTTGTGAGGTTATATTTAAAAAGAAATAATAAGAAAATACTTCATTTCTTTCATTTCATTCTTCCATGTTAATTTCTTTATTTCATTTTTAAATTTAGGTTAAATCTGCTCAATTGGTCAGATGTAAACAAGATTTTGATCAACTGTTGCTTCGTTATTAATACAAACTTATATATATATTTGAATACCCTAAAATTTGTTAGAGCTTATAACTAATTGACTTTGAACACTATACTAAATGCATTAAATCAAACATTTGAAAAGTGTTTTATTCAAAGAAGTATTACTCAGATTTGCAAGGGTAATTAAGGTTTCCGTTATGGCCTTGTTGGTTAGTTAAAAGAAATTAAAAACGGTTACCTGTAGGTGTCTGCTAGCTCGTCGATGTGCCTTGTATCATCCAGAAATCCTTTTCTTAACGTACCTGAACCAAGTCCCTCAACTAAGTTTTATAGAAACCCCTTTCTCGAATAACCTTCGATTTAAGTTTGTCGACTAACCCTGTCATTTTCAATTTCTGTTTCCCTTTAATTTTAAAGTTTCTTCATTTTACCCTAAAGAAGAAGAATAATATTGAACCTTATTAAATGCTTCCATAACTTTAGCGATCGATTACAAAGAGAAATAATTCAAATTTATTTGCAAGGATACTCTTAGGGTTTTAGGTGAGTCAGTGACCCAAAGAAGAAGTTTGTGAAAATATTTTTCTAAAAATATAAAGAACGAATCTAGTTAGAAAAAGTTTCTTAGCAAAAATAATAAAAAAAGTTACCTGTTGAATTTTATACTGCGTCGATGAGACACAAATACTATTATATTTTTCCTAAACTAATTTATTCCATATTCAAGTTCTGCACAGATCGAACGAAAGAAATTTGATTAACAATCAAAGGTGTATACGTTAGGTAAGTTTCTATGTACCACCAGGAACCAGCTAGAAGGTTTATTGTTAATGAACTAGTAAAGTGTATGCCAAATTCCAAATAAATGACTTTCAAATAAACACATATTTATGTAAGAAGGTTGGCAGCTATAAAGCTTGTCAACTAAATAGTACAATATATTCTAGATCTCGTTTTCTCTTAATTCTACCAAACCATTAATAAAACAAAAGTGTTTATTGGCATTTATTAAAGCTGTTAAGGTATTACTTCTCTTACAAAGACCTTGAAACCATCTTGTATCCCCATAATTACAAACAAATTTTTTTAGCGAAAAAGGAAAATGTTCTCTTTTATGTTATTTTGTTAGTTTCCAGAAAGTTTTTTTTATACCTTCGTAGGAAATTCTGTTCTTTTTCGAATTTTAATCATAAGCTTGTTTTCCATTTTCAGAAAAGAGTATATCTACTTTTTATTAACATTACACGTTTCGTCATTTAGCACTAAGCTTTTTTTGCTCCAAAAACAAGCTTTATCTTTTCAATTTAATTACACCAGCACATTTCATTTTGACAAATCCAGCAAGAAAGTAAAAAAGATAAAAAATTTGGTTTTCATGTGTTATAAAGAATTTTCATCATGTACTATAATGAAAATAACAAAAAGCTCATTGTTCTGAAACAAAAACAATTTAAGAAGTTAATTAACTATTTTTAGTTTTCAAAGGGTTTGATTAATTTTTTAATTTTCTAGTCTTTACAGTTTGTCCTCCTTTCAACTAAAAATTAAAGCGTGCGAAGTTATTAAAATAAAATATTAGCATGTAATACGTATCTAGAAAAAGAAATTTCTAAAAAAATATTAAGATTATTATATATACAAGCGAGAAACTTCCGTCTCGTCAGATCGATCCACTTTTCTCCAACTAGGTTATCTTTTTCTCTTAGTCGTAAGCAAACAGTAGGGGTAGTTTTCCACCTCTGTAAATCTTTTACGGGATAAGTTTCTTGAAACCTTGCCAAGGCCATATAGAAAAAGAATTTCCTCAATGTTTTTTGTCCGCATAATCAACAAGAGACGAATCAGCTAATCCAGGTCAACCCTCCCAAAGATATGATGAATTAGTAAATATTTAAAATAGGGTTTTCACGTTTACTTAGGGGAAATATTAAATTGTATTCTGAAACAGCTGAAATTATACATGCAATCTTCACAAGCTCAGGGCAAGTATTAATTATTTCATTACTTTATTAAACTTACAATTTGGTACGTTGGCTATATTTCACAGGATAATATAAATTATATTCTTTGCTATTCACAGTCTAAGAAAATTTTAATGTAACTACCGTTATGAGTTACTTTATTAGGTATTCATTATACTCATTTATGAATGTATATCATTTTAAAGTGTAAATAAAAAATGTAAAATGCATGTCGAATTGCTAAAATATTTCTGAAATTGAAATAAAGATAAATGAAAGGTAAATTATTGAAACTCACAATGAGTAAAAATGCGTTTTAGCCACGTGTTCTTAGTATAGGAAAATTTACACACAATTCTCGAAACACAATTTATTGATCGGAAAACAATTAAGCTAAGCTAATCTAACCTAGCTAACTCGAGGGGCGTAAATGAGTCAAATTTAGATTATGGGAAAAATATGTTCAGGTCCAAAAGGTCCGTAACGCCAGCACTCCACTTCAATTAAATTCAAAAATCTCTAGTCTATAATTAAGTACTAATTAAAGACTAATTTGTACAAAAAAAAGTACCTTTCACCGTTTAGCCGTAATTTAAGTTTGAGAAATACGGGTGCTGGCAGCAGCTGAAGCTAGTTGTTGGTACAAATTAGTCTTTAATTAGTACTTAATTATAGACCAAAGATTTTTGAATTTAATTGAAGTGGTGGTGTTATGCTCAGCTTCTGCCAGCACCTCCATTTTTAAAACTTAAATTATGGCTAAACGGGGATAGGTACACATTTTTTTGTTGTTACAGATTAGTCTTTAATTAGTACTTAATTATAGGCTAGAGGTTTTTGAATTTAATTGAAGTGGTGGAGCTATCTTCAACTTCTGTCAGCACCTCAACTTTTAAAATTTAAATTATGGCTAAACGGGAATGGATAAAAAATTTTTGTTGTTGGTAGAAATTAGCCTTTAATTAGTATTTAATCATAGATAAGAGATTTTTGAATTTAATTGAAGTGGTGGTGCTATGTTCAGCTTCTGCCAGCACCTGCATTTTTAAAATTTAAATTATGGCTAAACGGGGATGGGTACAATTTTTTTGTTGTTGGTAGAAATTAGTCTTTAATTATAGACCAAAGATTTTTGAATTTAATTGAAGTGGCGGTGTTATGCTCAGCTTTTGCCAGCACCTCTATTTTTAAAACTTAAATTATGGCTAAACGGGGTTAGGTACACATTTTTTTGTTGTTACAAATTAGTCTTTAATTAGTACTTGATTATTACAGATTTTTGAATTTAATTGAAGTGGTGGAATTTAATTGAAGTAGGAGTGCTAGCGTTACGGATCTAGGTCCAAGCCCATTAACTTACAATTAGCTAAAGTAGCTAAAAAGTCCCAGAACATAAAAGATCAGTAGCTTAGCAACCACCAACCTATTTTTATGATTTACGATTGTAATAAACCACATTTAAAATATGCAAAAATTAAAACATCAGTAACAAGATTGTTTAGAAAAATATAAACTGTATTGATTTCCCAACTGTACTAGTACTATATTGCGAGATAAATAATAATTGGCACGGTTAAATTATAAAGTAGGCGGATTTTTTTTAAATTTTAGCGTATTACACCGACTTTGACAGTGACAGTTCCTAATTTTATATTTTTATTACGAATGGAGAAAGACTGGGAAATACCCAATCACGTTATTGCACAGGTTTTATATTACCCTATCACCTTTTATCAAGTTTTTTTTCTGTTTAATATTGTTTTTTATTGGTCGAAGTTAATTGTCAAATCAATCGAAATACTTTATTCAAAAATGATTTATTTAAAATATAGAAAAGCTGTAGCAAGAGCTGTTTTTAATATTTGTTGTGATTTAGCAGCTGTTAATCATTTTCACTTTATTGAGTTATTTCCTTTACTTTCGTAATGAAATCTATTAAATAAAATTTCTATTTTGTGTTTTGTGTTGACACTTTTATAATAAGATGTTTATTTTAAGCATATTAATAGTTATTTGTATACTAAGGCTCATACCAGATTCATTATGGTTGTTCAACAATCTCCATATTCGTGATAAAGTACAACTTTAGTGCTGAGGTGTACATTACGTTCTTTCTGAAATCGTGAATTAAGAATTTAAAATACAAAATGTGTTTTTAATAACAGTAGAGTAGGCAACTAAGTCAACGTGGCTGTGCGCGACATATGTGAAATACATGTGAAACAATACAAATAAAAGAGACAGATGAGTCCGTAAAAGTGCTACTTTACAGACTCAAACGAGTCCGTAAAATGTTTACTTTACGAACTATAGTATGAGCGAAAAGTAACTACATCAAAGATGGCTTTGGAATTCTAGACTCATGTGTATTATGACACTAACACCAGAAAATTATATAATAAATAATCAGAGTCGTTTAACAGTGACAGTAGTTATTAATTTGATATAATTTCCTGTTGTTATAGTACACATGAGTTAAAAATTCCATAGAAAATACTTTTTGTTCATATTATATTTTAAAAAAACATTGTTTTTAATTTTTGTAGTAATACTGTCACGTGGGGTTTTCGTGACTGGAGGACGTAGTCAGAGGTAGAAAGTAAAATAAACACATGGCATGGAAAACAACTATATACTAACAACAACAAAGAGAGTACAAAGGTTCACATACATAATGGTTATACAGTGTGAGAACGTACATGTCCTCCTAAATCTAACATAATCATGAGGGTGGTCAGAACCACCCTGTTCTAGCCCAAAATCTACCAACTAGGCGTAGGAGTTGAACTCCTGGTGATCTACAACTAAGCGAGAAGGAACCTGGTCACAATTCCTCCATAACTAAGCAGAGAGAGGGCTTTTAGCGCAACCCCTCATAACTAAGCAGACTAAGCAGTAGAGGGTCAGGTATTCAGCATTCCTGGATGCCAGAATTTAGACCATCTACTATTAATTAATAAAAGATCACTTACCCGCTTGTTTCTTGAAGAGGCTTCTTCTGAGTCTTGGCACAGACTGCCTTTTAAGCCAAACAAGCGGGTTTATATACTGCTGAACGCGGAAGATATTAGCGTCGTAGTGGGAATCAGTAGGTTGGTATTCCACGTATTAAACACAAGGTAGCTCACGCTTCCTGGTTGCAGGCTTGTGGGTAGTTTGCATTCGAGCTGACGGTACTAGGCACTAAAATGTGGGTTGAGCAGAAGTGTGCTGGTTTCTTCTGAAGGAATTTGCAGCTGCTTGTAAATTACGTAAGTTGCCCAGCATATACGGAGTAACGTAGGCAGATATATTGCATGCCAACTAATGCAGTTGAGATCCGTCGTGGGCGAAGCGGAAGCGTTTCTACGAAGGCATGCACAGCTGGCTGCGCAGATGGTCGAACAACGTGGGTCGTTGCTGCAGACGGGTGAAGAACGTGGGCCGCTCTTGTAGTTACGAACGTAACCTTGGCGTAAAATTTGCACTAACGGAATAATATATATTATATTATGAATTATTTAATTCGAAGTAATTTCCGTTTGTGACCATACACATCTGTCGTAATCGATCATAATCTTAAGAAATTTCATAGTAAAGATTTGTTTATTGTCTTACTCTTTTCATTTCACTTTTACTACTGTTTTAGAATCTAATTAAGTGTCAAATAAAAACGAATTAAAAAAGCAAAATTAAAGGTGGTCTTAACAGAGCTATGTCTCTCAACGTCTCTATGTCTTTCAACTTATACCAGCAGTGTACTCGTACACATTGCATACGAGCCTGATAGCGCATATGTCGTATCGCGACTGCTTTCACAGTTTCGTATGCACCGCACGCTGCTGACTTGTGATATTTTAACAAGTTATTTTAACAAGTTTGGTTAAAGTTGCGGATGTCGAAATCTAATCACAATTTGATTTAATGGAATTAACGCAGTTGATATATTGTGTTGGGGTAAATTCCAATCGTATTATTGCAGAATAAATCTGTGGTGATGTGCTGTTGTTTTTTCTTTGATATGGGTTGCTTTCAATTAACATGTAAAACCAGTTATCTTTGATAAAACTGTATTATATCCACTGTTGTCTTTGGGAAAAATGGTATTAAAAGTATTTCATAGCTAAGAAAAATATTTATTTGAACATCAAGTGGTAGTATGACACCTCTATGATAGAATATTTTTTGTAGGCTTTTGTTTGTTTAGGAAGAAGTTTTTTGCTTAAGAGGGGTTTTCTCTAGATCCTCTTCTTTAGACTAATGTATATTCAACTAGCTACAGGAGATGAACAAGCCATTCAAAGCAGATGCTTATCATGAACAATGCCACTGAAAGACAAACAGTGCGATAAATCAAGTAAGCACTAAGATCTAGGTTAAAATATTTTCTTTTAAATTAAATAAATGGAATGGTTGAAATAATTTACCTATTTGTTGTTAAAATATTTTTTCATTATTATATATAAGTAAAGTTTTGTTCATTGCATGCAAATTATTATCATTAAACATAAGGTCGTTTCATTACTAAAGCATTTCTTTGCACATATTTGGAAGTGTTTATTTGTTGTGTTTTTTATTTCCACCCTGTCATTGCTATTTATGGCACTAATGCAAGGTACATATGTATTATTTTAATAGAGATTAAGATACTAGGACCTCCTCCATCTTTACCGGATATACTTAGCAGCTGGGACGATGCCTATGCAAATGTTTCGTCACGTGGTATATTAGTAAAAAGAAGATTAAAAAAAGAGCTATACGTCAACATACACTAAATTAAAAGTATCTTTATTGTGCAAAATACAAATACGTTAATATAATATTTTTTAATTTTAACTGAACGAGACTGCAGCTCATATACACAGCCTCCAAACAGGAAGGCGAAAAGAAAGACAGCCAAATTTGGCGAAGTACCGAGGTTTGCGTATTATTTACATTTACATACAGTGTAACGGGTACATTTTCCAACAGCATTTTGTACGCAGAATTTAGCATTTATTTTTATTAAAAATCTTAAGTTCGGTCCTGTGGGCTTTGTTTTGTTTAAATCAGCATTTCATCATGTAAATAATTCCTACTGAAAGCACTTTTAAGAAAAGATTGTTTCATATTTGCTGTAATTAAAGAATGTAGCGTCATAATGATGTTGTCTTTTCGTATCCTGCTAAATTGCATTTTAAAATAATATCAATTATTTTAGGGAGAGACCTTGCTAAGAAACTGTGAGAAGTACTTGATCATCAATTTTATAGAAATATTTTGTTAACATTCTGAGTATACAGGATTCGAAAATGAAGTTTCCTTTGTTCGTAAATTGCGTTTTAAATTTTAAGTCTGTTTATAGCGTAGGAATCTTTTCTACAAGGCAGATGCTGTAGCATTCCACACTAGTTTGGCGCGTAATTTTAAGTGCTACTTTTTACACTTAGAGTCGAGAATCCTATAGAAGGCCAAATAAAATCGCCCTTGCCGCATAAAAACAGATGTATCCACGTGTAACTACGGGATCCGAGTTCATAAAAAGCCTTCGCTGGTTTTGACGCGAGAGACTCGCCACTGCACCCTGATTGCATGCAGTCGACATTGTGTTAGAGACTCGCCACTGCACCCTGATTGCATGCGGTCGACATTGTGTTAGAGACTCGACACTGCACCCTTGCATGCGGTCGATATTATGTTAAAGATGCCGTTTAGCTTAAGTGCTATGAGATTTGAAAGATAATCCTAAATACAGTACAGTACAGTTTTAATGCTATTTTGTGTAGAGTGCAAGTTTTAAAAGAATTTCCGTCTCGTTAATTCGTGCTAGAAGAATTTTTATAATTTTGTAACGCGGGTAAATAAATGTGTTTCACGCTATAGTGAAGAACTATAAAACAACCAACAATTATTTTGCTTCGTTTGGGTTTAAGACCAGTGCAGTTTTTTAAAGCAAAACCATATAAAGCGATCTAAAATTTAACGATCGACTCTAGTGCTTTTATAAATTAAAACCCCGCTTAAAGAATTTAAACGCATTTGGTACTACACGTGATTAAAAAACAACCTAACTTTCTGAAACATTATCGTTATTTTCCAAGTGAAAACCCCGTTTGTTCATGAAATCATATGGGCGAATGACAATAACTAAATATTATCGCATTTTTGGTACGGAGAATCAACACTTCAATACAACGCCGAGTTCAACGACAATTTCCCCAAATGAAAGGCCGAATTTCCAATTTCTACTGGACTATATGTATGGTATTCCACAAATTTGAGGGATAATATTCAAGGTACTGTAGTTTTAAGGATTTGTTTATAATTCAGTTAATTAAGAATCTCACAGTTAAGAATTCTTTCTTAGGGGAGAGCTCTCTTCGTTATTAAAAAAATCTTTAAACTTTAATTTAATTACAAATCATTTATATTGATACTGTCGAATTGATTTAATTTGTCTAATCTCATTTAGATATTTGTTTATAAATTTTGTCCAGAAAAAGACCAGTCAATACAAATTTTAATATTTGAATTAATGTGTTTGAACAATTTTTGTGTTCGATCCAATAAACTTTTTGGTTATTTCCGTTATCTAATGAAAAGTTCTAGATGAATTTTTATTGATTTATTCTGGTTTAGTTATAATCTAATGAACTTAGATTGGAATTGTAATAAATGTATGAGGTGTGTTTTATTTCTTATATATATGCAAAATTATGTCGTTACCATTTTTCTGATTAAATAAATGTTATTAATTCAAAACTAAGGATCTAGAAAACGGAACGATATTAGTTATGAATGCTCTGCTTCATTTTACTTCAAAATTTTAAATTAACAAAATTTTTTGATTCAATTAAGTATTTTATTCATTTTCTGGTTAATGAATTTAATCATTTTTAATGCTTATTCAATTTACATCTTTGATTGGTTATTTATAATTAATAACTTAAGCTTCATAACCAGATGGCGCCCTTTTAAGTTTTTATTTGTGTTTGAACCTTTATCTATTCCTTTTCACAATTTATACAGCTGTGGAACCAATACCTACGACTTGACTAATTAATTTGTAAGAGAGAGTTTAAATCTCAAGCTGTGGCAGACATTTGAGTTTTTAGTTACAGTAAGTATAAAGCATTTTTATAGTTTCGCGTGTGATTTTTTAAGTATGTTTCAACAGTACACTTCATGTGGGTGCTGTTGTGGCTAGGGCGTTTACAGTTAGAAACTGTTCTTATACAAGAAAACTCCCTTATTTTACTTTTTACAATCCTAATCTAATCAACTCCACATATATCGGAAGCGACCATAGCTCATAGCGTGGGCAGGTCATGTTCGGGGGAGCGCTGAAGAAGTATATTCTCATCTGGTAATAATAACGTAATTAAACTAAATAATTTCATGTTGTAAAGTAATTCATCATCATAATCAATAAGCTACCCCAGAATGAAGTTCAAACTCAAATAGACATTTTGTTCCCGAAATATCATCAAAAGCGATACTTCCGAGAGAAGTTAGTGATATAAGCGATTGATGAGGCAAGAGGAACATAAACCAAACCTGTACATAGTATGTACTACAATGTACATATATATTTAGGATGGCTTGTTATATAAGTTTCCAGAACACTTATTAATTCGATTTACCTAATTGGGTAATATTTGTGATTCCGTGTATACAATTTGTACTCTGAATATTCTACGTCTCGTATTTTTTGTTTGTCGGAAAATAACGCCAGAGTACTTAAGCACCTCCGAATTCAGCGCACCCACCTACGAAGGCACTCGATTCCTAACACCAAGCTTATTTACAACTTTCGTTGTGGTGAGACCTCCTCTATTTTCGAAAATGGGTGACAGTAACTTTTTAAAAAACTTTCAGGTCCTCTTTTACCTACATCGTCCGACCCAGTACGATCGAAATACGTAAATTATTTTTCAAGTTATTTATTAGAAAAGTATGCCTTAACAGCTTCTCGACCCATAGTCTTTGAAATCCTTCCTTTTTAAAATGTTAGTCATACTATCTTAAATACATTTTTTGAAAGTTGGACAATAACTATAGATAAGTTAGTATAGCTTTCTATAGTATAGTATTGCTTTTTGTTTTGGACAAGTTATGAAAATCTCGTCCCTAGCCGATTCTAGTCCCACCGTCACCCACATATTTCTTACTATAATAATATTTAATGTTTCTGAATTTTCTGATGACAATACTATTATTCCATGGAACTTGAACTTGAACCGGGAATGTTGAATATCGGCAGTATTATCGACGCCCTTTCTTGTAGAGCAAATGTATGTCTACGCATTATTCCTCACCACAGCCTTAATGAGAAAATCCTTATATCTGGAAAACCTTCAACTTTCTGGGTGTATAGAAAAAAGCTTCTACGCTCGGAAAGTTTTTGCTAAAAGTTTTACTAAAGTCCTATAATGGCAAATTTTCATTCTTATATTACACGATTAGCAACAATATTGTTTTGTTTTTGTTTTATTATAGTCTTAAGTTTTGATGATTCTCAAAATAAACCTTATCTGATCAAAGTCTAGAGCCCTAGACTCCTGCCACCGCTTATATAATTAACTTAAGAATTCGGAAGTCATTCTTGATTCATAATAACAGTAAAACACGATAATCTATACAGTGCGCGTCTCAAGTCCGTCCCCCCCCTACTAATTTTTGAACCACCTGGTATATCGCAACGAAATTTGGAGGGCTTAAACAGGAGATAAGAACCTAATTTTTTATGAAAAAATGACAGCTAAAAGTTTCAAAATGGCGGCTAAGCACCCTCTTGAATTACTTTTTTAAATAGAACACCCTGTATATTATTCCGTTTTCGAAATCTGCTCATAATTCTTAACATTTTTCTCTAATACACTTTACTTCTAAATTTAATTCATTTTCAAATATTAACGTTTGAAAAGTGACATTTTAATTAATTTCAAATCCAACAGACACGAATTCTGCTATCAATCAAGTTTGCATTGAAAACAAAAATTGTTGTTGGGGTATCTTACATCTTGTTTACTGTCAAATTTAACTGTTAGCTGTCAAATAAAATTTAGTTAGAAAAATGTTTTACCGGAAGTGACCAAAATCCCTCGCAAAATCCATACTTCATTTTAAACCGGAATGCCAATTGTATTAGAGAAAAATGTTAAGAATTATGAGCAGATTTCGAAAACGGAATAATATACAGGGTGTTCTATTTAAAAAAGTAATTCAAGAGGGTGCTCAGCCGCCATTTTGAAACTTTTAGCTGTCATTTTTTCATACAAAATTAGGTTCTTATCTCCTGTTTAAGCCCTCCAAATTTCGTTGCGATATACCAGGTGGTTCAAAAATTAGTAGGGGGGAACGGACTTTAGACGCTCACTGTATCTACTTATATCTATATCTATATAAGTATTTAAAACACAAGGCTTATTGTAGTTCCAGTTCGTTTGTGAGTTCTACTGGTCCAATTTACGTGTTTTTTTATATTGAAGCTTCCGGTGTATCCACTTGGGGCGCCATCTTAAATCCCAGCGTGTTATCTTTTGGAACTACCTTTATAGAGACAGACCATCACTATTATCGTCAAGAATCGAAGCCGTCGATATGTGCTGCGGCTATTTCTAGCAGTTCTAATTTTATATTTGTCATTCAGTGGTTATAATATTCAAAAAAATATAAAAATCGTAAAGTAGTAAACAAAAATTAATTCAAAATAGGACATATATGTAGTTATTTCTGTATTAAGACACTAAAGTCTGAGTTTTTATTGTTTTTTGAACTGTATCGGATGGTGATGTGTAACGCCATGGCGTTACACATTAATCATGATTAATGCATTGATTAACGCGACTTTTCTATTTGCATCCGAAGAGTTTTATATTTTTAACAACCGTAAATTAATGTTATAGCATTGTTGCTACAATGAGAAAATAACTGTAACCAGTTATTTAATGTTGTTTATTGTTTCCAGCCTTATTTTGTGGAACTCCATAATCATGAAATAAATAAAGATTATTAAAAGTTTCACAGTTTTATTAAAATATACCTGACAATATTGTATCGACAGCTATGCTGTCATTATCAAAGGTAATATAATTATAAACAAACACGTCGCTAAGGTAGATACAAAATAGGTAACTAGATAAAATAATAATAATAATAATAAAAATTAATAATAAAAATCATAATTAAACATCTAATACTTCCAGTAACGAAGAATTACTGAGCTCAAGTTGTTCATTCATTAAAGGTACCCTGAGTTTGTGTTTGTATATCTCAAAGGCTTCTAAAATGTCTAATTTGCGTTTGTTATTACAAAAATGTAGGAATTTAATATTATTTTGAGGAGTCATTGTGTGATTTTGTTCTAAAAGGTGTT
Source organism: Agrypnus murinus (assembly GCA_929113105.1). Taxonomy (NCBI): domain Eukaryota; kingdom Metazoa; phylum Arthropoda; class Insecta; order Coleoptera; family Elateridae; genus Agrypnus; species Agrypnus murinus. Next base: position 74,379,485 of record OV816029.1, read on the forward strand.
TGGCGTAATTCGATTTTTCAGGATGTTTATTTTTGTAATGACGTACGTGTTCTTTATATCTTATGTCAAAATTTCGAAGTGTTTGTCCAATATATACCAATATATAAAGTTATTTAATGAACTAAAAAATTAATTAAAACATATAACTAACAACAGGACGTAACGTTCAAGATATATAATTTAGTAATGGGAACTAAAATATTATTGATCTTGCTAATTTCTAATTGTTGGCTAGAAAGTCACCTTAATATTCGAATTGTTCTGATGTATAGACAAACCCTTGCAGCTCTACAAGATTTGCTCATTCTTTTTTACAAATTCTACTTTGACATTATATTTTCTTTAGTCTTTTAATACCATAAAATTAAAATACTTTATACCTATTTAAAGCACAAGGTTTATGTTTGTTGCGCTTCGTTTCGGAGTTCTACTGGACCGATCTACGAAATTTCAAGTGAAAGGTTTTACGCTGTAGATTTGTCAGCTCTCCTTAGTCTTGCGATTTCTTAATTATGTATTTATATTTTTAAAAGCGTTATTTGTAATCGATGCATTTCTATACGCTCGAGACTGAATGTTTACTTACATCACTTGGTTCGTCACGTTTCGGAACTGAACATCCTCCATCTACTTGCTTACTAAGTACGTCACCGATCTCTTGCTTACAAATCATATCACAAACAATCTTAAGCCGAGTGTCATAGTTTTTTTCAGAATTTTTAAATTTTTATTTAAAATTCGGATATTTGATGAAAAAGTAAAATAGGAATTCCGATTAAATTAAATAAACTAATCGTAATTAGTCAGGTTGACGTTAAAGCAGGTTAATGTAATTGAATAACTTCAACAAATGATTAAGCCAACATTATCACAACCATGTTTAGTTTTAATTCTCATTTATTCGTAGATCAAAAATTCTTGTTTTTATAAAAAAAAATTCGGGAACCTTATGTTATTTAATATGATAAGAGAGATCCCCTTAAATATAAAGAAGAATTTGTCATAACAATAGGTACATATAAAATCTTATCAACTAAGACGACTGACTTAAAGATATTCCTAAATAGATTGTAAAATATAACCATATAAACACACAAAATCTCACAACTCTATATTGCCTTTTGATTTACTTTAATCTACAGAGACCAAGTACCTAACACTTTTCAATGAAGTAAGAATTGTGAAGCCTGGTAAAGATGCTGAAGATAGTAACTGAATTTACAAACTGGAGTTTGCTGGGATTTATGTCTTTAATAACTTGGCAATTGCCACTCAATGCTAAAAATCTTAACACATAAAATTTCAATAAAAACGTCCGTCATCTACAAATTTTCATGTTAACACATTTTTAACTACCAGAAGGTTGCATTGTTTAAACGTAATAATATTTTGAACCGGCACAAATTCACTATTTTAATATTATTAATATTATAACGAAAAACAACGGAATGAAGTTTATTTATCTTTAAATTTTCAAATGATTAGTGAATACCCTTCACTAATGTTCAACTAACGGTACACTGGATTAAGTGTACAACGGACTAAACTGTAATATAAAGCACTTAAGCTTTCCTGTACTGTAAACGGAACGAAAAAACACAAAACTATATCGGAATCTAACATGCATGCAGTTGGCGGACCACCGTATCATATTCTTCTTTTTTACTATAAATTTATATAAGAACTATAATTAATTTCGGCTGAAACGCCTAAGAGTCCCTTCGCCAATTTTTTAAGAAAGGGAAAATAAACACCCTATCGAAAACTATAATGACATAGGAAAATACGTCTAGAATATTCCTAATTTTATTTTATTAAGAAGCAGAAATACTTTCTCACGGGAGGTCTGGTAAAAAATTGTGCCAAACTGGTTTTTATCTGTAACTTTTAAATAATCAATAAAGCAGACATGAAATAAGCACGTAGCGGAAACATAAACTTGATATAAATGCATTTATACGTATTATTTTATCAGGAAAACAACTTAATCTCCTCATTGGTAAAAACAAATTTATATGCGTGAGAACGCCTTGGTAGCCTTTTATGTTAACGAAAAACATTATTAGGTCCGGAAACAAAAATATATTCATATATACAGGGCCGTACTAAGATTATTTACAATAAATACATTTTTAAATGTATTAAAATGGATCTTGAGATTTTAGCACGTTACACACTCATAAAAATCCGAAGAATTGTAATCACACAACGAATGTTGTATAGTTAAAAGGAAATCCTTTAATCAATTACCCTTTTGACCCACATGTCTTGACGGGGTTTCCGTAGTAATATATAATTTTATGCAAGAGAGATTTATTCAACTTGTGGTATCTGAAAATGGACAATCTTAAATTAAAGATGTCTGATAGCACTCCAACTGAAAACTACTCAGAACTTTTTTGCAGTTCTAAGACCGGATCAGGGGTTACACATTTCGTAAGTACAATACTTGCCATTATTTATTCACTTTTTACACTAATTCATTGTTGCTTTGATAAAATTGAATTTAGATAAAATGGAAATACATAACATTAACACGTAACTATTCGTTCTCAGTTCCCAATTCAACGCTAATTGTAAGTAATTTGAAAAACCCTAATTTGTCTTATCTTTTAACGAACCAATTGATAATGTTAAATCGGTTTTACTGCTGTTATCTCTGTATTTTACGTTATATAATTGGTAGGGGAACGCTTAACTTTATGTTCTAATACAAAGCTTTAAGCTAGGCTACACATTTAATGGCTGATGTAGTTTAAACTTTATTGCAATTGAATCTCTTCCGGACGTTTTTGGTGTCGGTTCTGATTAATTTATTAGAAGTAACGAGTTTCAGAGGGCAATTAAGCTGTAAAGCCTAATACAATTTCCCTCAACTAGGAAACTATGAGTATCTCTATTATAAAATATTTTGCAGTAAAATAATTTTCTCAATTTTATGTTCCTATTTTATATTACTAGAAATTTAATTTAGTATCTTTCCTTCCATTCTCAATAACTGAAGTTCGCGAAACTAGATATAAACAAAAGGATCACAAAAAGCTCGTAAAGCAATATATAGAGAATATGGCTTCGCTATATTTTATTGTCGCCTTTGTTGCTCCTTTCCACTTTTTATATACGTAGACATGCTTCATCGCCATATGAAATACTACATTTTATGTCTAAGTAGTGGACATAATTTGGGATTCTAAAACAACATTGACCCTACTTTGCCAAAAATACGTCGACATTTTAAAAACGACACATCATTAGGAGGAATGGGTTCATGCAATATACATTTATTATTTCATATACAGCCCTTGTTATGTTTTAGCACGAGCCCCCTTTTAACGTTTGATGGCCAAAACAAATAAGCCTGTGACAGAATTCTTGTGGTTCACTTGGTAGATATGCAATTACCAAGTAACTGAAATATGAAATAAAATATTCAGATGCAATTTGTATGTATGAGTTTCTAACAGGTTGCTGTTAAAATTGGATACTATGAGTTTATAAATTAAAAAAGACATTTCGAAAGGACATATTTAGTATTCAATTTAATGGTATTGTCTACACTTTCAACCTAATTTGAAAGTTTGCGCGGATAAAATATTTGGTTTGTAGACAACCCACTTTCGGCTAATGGGCAAAGAACATTGTACTAAAATGTTGTGGTTTATGGTACGGCAAATTGCGTAGCGGCTTTAGTTGTAACAATATAGCACTTTTGTCTACGTATTTTAAAGATTTTTATGTTCTTTTAGTAGAGATAATAAACGAGTGTTGCTTTGGTTTATTCTTTTTTGAATTCTTTTATGGTTTATAGACGGAAGATGGTCTCAGTAAATAAAAGGTGATACTTTCATTTCATAATAATAATAATAATAATTATTATTATTACTTTGCATTACTTTTTACATTATTTAAAAAAATCATTGAAAGATTCAAAGTGACAACAACCAGGAAATGTTAGAACAATAATAAATATCGTTACAGCAGCTGTCACGGAGGATTTTTCGGGTTTTCCAATATTTAATGTCAGGGTGGTAAAGTACGGTCAGGTAACCGGATGCTTCTCTAATATGTAGAGAATTTCATATATCTCTCAAACTCACGTAAACGACGAATCGCTTTTTACAAATTAAATTATTTTAACCAATCAATATACATCATATTCAAAATACAAAAACCCAATAATTTTTTTGTTGTCAAAAAAATTATCGATATTGAATATATGCAATTACCATTAAATAAATAATTATATAACTATTAAGTTAATAGAAGGATGTTTATTTTTGAATCGAACAACACTTTACCAATCCAGTCAATAATATCAAATCAACATCAACTACAGTTTATTTCACGTGGGATTAATTTTTTTATATCAACTGATATTTAAGTATTGGATTTACAATCTCAAATGTTCGTGATAAAACTTTTGGAATATTTCGAACGAGAAAAAGAAAATGAACGGCCACTGATCTCAGTTTTAGCTATACATATATAATATCTAAAAAGGTTACCATCCAGGTTACAGATTCTTAAATATAAAAATTTTATTAGAAAATTTGCAGTAGTGATCAAAGTGAAAGTAGAATAAGAATATGTAAACATTACTAACAGCTATTTAAAAGCAATTAGCATTAATGGTAGATGAACTAAAAAACAAACAATTGAAAAACAATTAGATTAGTTATTATTAAAAATAAAGAAAAATAACAAATTACCGTACATTAGTTAATGTTTACCTTAGTACTTATTATTATAAAACTTCTGTTTTTTTTTTTGTCAATGACTACTACCTATCATCTACCTATGCTTCTTATACTGCTAACCCAGCGACTGGTAGACAAAATCGGTTGCTTAACGTAAATTGAACTATTTCCAATACCGAACAAAGCCCTAGTAGACATACGTTCGAGTGCAGTGTAGATAGTGAAAAATTAGTTTTAAAAAATGAACTCTAGTTGAGTTGTGAATTTATAAACAGGTGTCGACGACACAACCCAAATCGCATGATACATTCTATAGAAGTATAATATTAGCTTTTTGTAATAGAATCGCCAGATAATATGCCATCAACTGAGTTGCAATCTAGTGACACTGCAACAGTTACGTGTACGTGTCAGATAATTAGTAAAATACGTTTAAGATCTAAATATTGGAACAATAATATTATATAATTAATATTGTCACAAACAGAAATTATTTCCACTTGAATAATTTTATAAGTTCTACAACTCGCGCAAATATCGTGCAAGGCCACACTCAGTTGCCCACGTTAGTCAAGCAACCGCGGTCTCGTCGCCTACGACTTTTAAACAGCTGCACACTCATTCGAAGAAACGCCACACAGCTGCTGCCGCGTCACCCACGACTGGCCATTTATCTCAACTACAAGTTGCATTCCAACTAACTTACGCTACTCTCGTCTATGCTGGCAGCCGACGTAATTCACAACCAGCTGCGCATTCCTTCGAAGAAACCAGTATACTTCCGCTCAACCCACAGCTTCGTGTCTGGTATGACCAACTCCAACTACCCACCGTTCATGGAACCTACTGATTCTCACTACGATGCTAATATCTTCCGCATTCAACAGTATATAAACCCGCTTGTTTGGCTTAGAAGGCAGTCTGTGCCAAGACCGGAAGAAGCCTCATCAAAAAACAAGCGGGTAAGTGAACTCTTTATTATTTTATGGTAAGGGGTTGGAATCTGGGATCCAGGGATCTTGATTACCATACCCCCTCACTTCGCTTAATTATGGGGGAGTTGTGCCCAAGCTCTCTCTCTCGCTTAGTTTGTAGATCACCAGGAGTTCGTCTCCTATGCTTAGTTTGTAGATTTAGTGCTAGAGCAGGGTGGTTCCGACCACTCTCATGATTATGATAGTTTTGGGAGGACATGTACGTGCTCACGCTGTATAATCAATGTGTGTAACCTTTTGTATTCGATTGTTTTGTTATTAGTATATAGTTGTTTTCACGTCTTGTGTTTTCTTTCCCTTCTACCTCTGGCTACGTCCTCCATATTATCTATATTATTAGTTCAGATTTAAAATATTTAGGAGCGAGCATCAATATTTACCCTGACCATGACCTGAGGTAGTACTGTTTTTTAAATCCAGACCTAATGCACGCAATGAAAATGATAACGTTTGTATTTACAGGCACCACCACATCTAGTATACCGAGACCAGAATCTACAAAACCATGAGCGATGTTATTGCAAATTCCATTAACCAATCATCAGTATCAGATTGTATTTGATTTGAAGATTGTTGATTTTAAAATTATCCACTTTTTACAAACGTTTTTTAAAAGGCGCAATTCTATTGAGTAATTTATAGAACATCTTCGGATTTTATTTATTAAATTTTGTTTGGTCAATTTTTTCCAATTTTATTTTTTTAGCTATATCATTTTTTTAGTTCTACTAAATTATCTAAAGTAGAGTCGTTTATATATTTAGTATAACTATATTTTTCTTATTTGTACCTAGTCATGAATCTTGAGTTTCTGTCATTTCTCATTCCACTGTGATATATTTTTACGCGAAGTTTGATTTGATTTGAATTTTAAATTTTGTTTTGTGTAAAGGCTTCGTATACTTCTACAGTGCTTTTAAATAACATAGGTCCCAATTTTCATTTTTAATAATCCACTTTTTACATGATAAAACATTGTTAATTTTGGAACATATAGATCTTGTAATGTTTTCCTGTTTATTAAATCTGTTATATATACTGTAACGATTCGTTATTTAAAACTTAGATAATTTAATTAAACAATTCACATTAGGTAATTATTGTTATGATTGTTAACTAAGTGATTAATTATTTATGTCAATAAAGACAGCTATTTTACAATAGTATAAAATATAAGAAGGACGCGGAAGAGAGCCGTAGCTGTAACGAACGAATACTGAATATATTATAGTCAATTAATTTTTAATCAGTTAATACTCAACACTGTTTTATTTTTCTATATTGAATTCCATAGCGACATGAGCGCGACCTACGGAGATCTGGATTTTTGAACATTACATTATAAATACTTAGTATAATATGGGTCGGCACTTGTAACAAGCTCAAATTTGAAGCTATTTAATTCATTTCATTTAGATTTTCAGCCCTCCGGTATAAAGGTGAATTATTCTGCTGTGTTTGGAATAGAAGTTGGTGTATAAAACTTGAAAAAGGCATTTAAACAAATATTTAACAATGCAGACAGTCTTATTTAATGTGAATTTGGTAGAATTTAGTTGAAACCAAGTTAAAATTTGCACGAATAAAATCCAAATTTCCATGATTGAAATCTTGCTTTAGGCGCGTATTCTTCAAAATTCCCCTTAAAATCTATTTTATGATATTATTTTTGTATAAATAAACCCATATATTGCAAGAGTTTTCGTAGAATTTCAAAAGAACTAAATTCTATCAAGTCATAATTCTTATTTGGCTGACAGTTTTTATCACTAGGAAGATTGAGTTTATTAGCTCTGTGCACCTATTTTAAACAATAAAGGAGAGAGAGATTTGTTCAATTGTTTAATATTGGCTATGCTACCACACTTTGAACTTGAGTGACTAGATTCAGATTCGTATAGCACCATTTCAAGGAGAGCCGACAGCACGGTCTACATTTACGGCGAATTGCCTGTGGTTCGATTTTAAATGCTATTTTAGAATGAATTTGGTTATTTGTGAAGGGAATTTCTGGTAATTCCGTATTGTGGGTATACGATCTACGATCTAAGTAGAGACCAGTTTTAGTAAAGAGATTCTGTAAAATAATCTACCACGAGTTTCCCTTGTTAGGGGAGTTGAATTAACAAAGAAATTGAATCGTATGACCTAGAGCATTTCGAGAATATGGAGAATTTGTATTGGCTGGGTACCGATTAAAGAATTAGATATTGCGAATACGCTCAAGTTAACGTCCATCATCTGTTTTAAAGGGTGGCTAATCTAAGTTTAAACAACATTATAAATCATTTTTTAGACCGCAGTTCGAGTTTAAAATAAATCAATAATAATATCAAAGTTAATATGGTAATTATTACAACGTCCAAAAAGTTAGTTTTCAATCCAGTCGTTTAGAATTTAGCTGTTTGTTCCCGCAACGATGTTTTGGTAAGTTTTCTTAATAGTATTTTGTTTGTGTGATTCAGTTACAATGCAGAATATATGTACAATGCAAATCGTGTTTTTATTATTTTTAACTCTCTTGTATATTTTTGTTGTGTCGGTTTATTCTTGAATTTATTTCAATATAACAGACTTCATAATTAATAATCAATGCTATAGTTTGTCACGAAAAACTGTTGGTGTTTCATTCAGAAAATAAAAAAAGATTAATAAAAATTAATTTAACGTCAATTAATAGGAAGTTTTTTTTTCTGAATTATAGGTTTCTCAATTTTTCCTATTAATTAATGACATCAAACAATTTAGGTGGAGCCCCTAATCTTTTCAATTGTTTCTGTGATCTATTTCTAATCAGTATGCCTATGCAATTAACACCGGCATAAGTTTAATTAATAAGACGTTTCTGCCCAGAAACATGTTAACGTAAGTATCAGTGATTAAATTTATTGTTTATTCATTTACGAAAAATGCGGAATGTTACAATTAACTAGCCCAATCGTGGGGTCTTTCTGAGAGTATTTGTTTATAGTTTCTTGCAAGAAATTTAGTAAGCAAGCATTTCTCAGTCATTTTTTCTCTAAGAATTTTAACATTTTTTTCAAAAACTAAAAGCTTTATTAAGGCAATATCAGTTGTTACGTGCTAATTTTGTAGCGCCCTGTATAGCTATGCTTTTGTGTTATATTGTATAGCGTTAGGGATTTTTGTTTTCTCTCTCCTTTTAGTTGCCATTTTGTTCGCAACTAACTTCCTGTTGATAAGAGAACTGACCCTTCGTTTTGTTTGTTTGTGTGAAGCAAATTCTTTAAAAGAATGTATTAGTGGCATCGCCGTTAAATTGATTTCCTCTTTACGTTGTAAAATGGGAATTGCATTTGTGCAGATTTATAATAGATTTTTGGTTGTGATTTCCAATGTTATTGGTACCGTAAGGTATTTATCGCTAGTTAGGAGGTTAGAAGCACACGTTTTCGATGTTCGTAGATTTTAGCTTTTCTTTACATTCAGTCTCTTATACTGTAATTCTTTTGAAAGGATTCGATATTTAATTGACGTTAGCCGCGTTTGGAAGCGGTATAACTATTTCACTAGGTCACCTACCATTTAAGGTACTTATTAAATGTTTGCTTGGTGCATTCTGGTAATTTGATTTTGTTTGTTACAGACCTTCTTGCTTATATTATTCTTTTTATTTTACCATAACTTCATACACTACGTTGTATATTTGGGTTATTAAAAAACTATTACGCTGCGCTACTTGCTCATGTACCGTTACTTGGTTGTCTCCTTGGATCACGCTATACTCGACCTGGTTGGTGACGTTACTATCCAGGTTTGAAAAACACACACCTGTATCGTGAGTCACTTACATTGTAGCAACTTTATATAACAGGATTAACATTTGACAATCCTACATTGCAAATATAAAACATTACTGTATATATTTGTATATTATAATTTTCTGTGTTAATGGTTTTTCTCGTGTGCGTGTAGCACTTATATCTATGTATCTATTACATATATATTATTTTATCAGTTTAATTTGTTAGGAATATTTGCGAGTGTGTAAACGTATAGCCTTTGCTCCGTAATAGTTAAACAATGAGAATCTGAGCTGAATGATTACGCAATCTACATTACAGGTATTCGCGTTAATTTACCGTGCCAGTTACATTTTTGAGACTTGATATTAAGTCAGATTTAAAGTAATTAGTCCTGCTTGCATGAATTCTCACCCCGTTCAAATGTATATAGTTCACCTTGATTGAAACTATTACACCTCATTGAGTTACCTGATAATTTGTTTAATTGATAATAAAGCATTGCATCACTTACTTGAAGACTTATTATTTATATGTGTGGTATTTGGGGATTATATTTACAGTCATCGAGGAATCAATATTGGGAAAAGTGGACCACATTGGTAGTAGTCGCAAATGTGTTGTTCTTTTCAGATTTTGTCGGCAAATACTGAAGCTATTTTAGACGATTCTTGGCGCCCATTACAGAAGACCTCTTTGTGAGACCCACGACCTCACACTAGTTAGCTGGCAGCCGACAGATTTAACTGCGGTTGAAAGTTGTTACCGTTTCCCAATTAGCAATCTCCATTTTGTGGGTAACACAGTTCTACTAGCGTTATTTACTACATAGTATTATTACCGATTGTATTTGTGTTTATCATTTCAGATTCACCCAGTATATCAGATTAACAGAATTAGAATGCTCAAGGAGTTCTGGAATATACTTTAAAAACTTGCCTCAATTACAGCCTAATAATGTCCGTGGAAATTGATTACAAAACTCCATGGAAAAAGTATATTACTTCGAATTTTCTCAACTAAAGCAAACAGAAAAGTTTTTTCTTGCAAATTGCGCAGCAGGGACGATGTAGATGTTGCTCACATCCAAGTACTTTTAGTATCTTTTATTCGTGGTCCTCCAAACAAAACGAACTGTGACACCCATCGTTTCTAAAGTTTTCCTTTATACTGTAGCTGTTATTTTTTAGCATCAACGCCTCTTTCTAGATATCTGATATAATACATTTGTATCAAGTTTCTAGTGACACTTGAATGGTAATATTCATAACACACGAAATATATGTAAGATGGGAAAGCTGTTTGCGTAATTGCGATGTTCCCAGTAAGGACCTCTTGAACTTGATTAGCTGTTATGTGAGTCAGGTGGTTATTAGAATTTGCATAGAATATTTATTCCGGTAAAGGGTTAAATAGTATAACTATATACGTATAATAATGAAAGCGAGTTGGGCAGAAGTTTAATCCTCACAGGTGTGAATCCAGAAACACAATAAATTAAGAATACAATTTTAATTACTTGAAATATATCTGCATTTTATAAGGCTAATTTTAGTTACTCAATAAGTTAAGGTGGATTTTATTTATAGAATGGGAACGCTTTTACTAACCATTCTACGAGTAAATGAAAGCTCACTGTCCAAGTCTTGAGATAAATAGCTTTTCATTTTCAAGCTTATTTGATCATTTTTTAAATAACCTTTTTGAAACCACTATTTTTAGATTAAAAATAAGATCTGTAGTTATCAAAGCATTGATAATATATTCATTATTCTATAGTATGCTTGCATGATTCACAGAAATTGGGTTCTTTGAAATCTTCCTAACAAAGGAGTATTCCTCAAAAGGTTTTCAGGACAGAAAGCCGGAATTTGGATTAAAAGATCGAAATATAATGATAGAAGATTTTCCTTTCCCTTTAATAGTTTTTATTTGGTTAGTTGTTTATTCAAATGAAAAGATCAGTTTAAGTACATTTTGTTAATAAAAGTCAACGAAAATTGTGGAATAACCCCCAAGGGCCACCGCACATAGCGATAAACCGGCGTTGTATTGTTCAGTACAGGCAATTGCCTGAACCTACTTTGATCTTTCTAACAAAATTTTGTCAAAATTTACAACAAGTAATCGTTAACTTGACAAACATTTATCAAAAATCCAGCAAAGATTTTATCTTCTTCATGCCTACACGACCAGCTAAGGTCATATGCCCCTCATCTAAGATGCATCACAAAACGCAAATGCAACATAAATTTTTTATTTTAAATATTTAAAAATTTAATGACAAACTAACACCTATTAACAGCAGATTTAATTTTACTTAATACTGACAATCTTTTTGTTGTTGAAGTAACAAATCTGAGTAATACGAGGATGGTCTGAAAAGTTTTCGACCTTAACGTGAAGATGGCAGCACTCGTCAATAAAAGCTAGGGAATGTAGTTGTGCATCTTTTGACAGGTACTCACCAAGATTTCAGCCATTTTGGACGCGCAGTTGTTATTTGACAATCGTTTGAGTGAGTCGATGTGAGTGTTTTTGTGAAAATGGAAAAAATCGAGTATCAAGCTGTCACTTAATATTTGTTTTTGAAAGGCAATACGCCTACGCAAATCACAGATGAGTTGGACTCTGTGTATGGGGACTCTGCGCCATCATTTACCACAGTGAAATTTTGGGCAGCTGAATTTAAACGTGGCCGTACCAGCTTGGGAGACGATGAACGGAGACGGGACGTCCAAAAACTGCAACCACTGACGATAACATCGCTAAAGTTCACCAAATGGTGCTAAACGACCGTCAAATTAAAGTGAGAGAGATAGCAGAGGCTATGAATATGTCCAAAGAACGTGTTTGTCACATATTGAATCAAGATTTAGGCATGAGAAAACTGTCCGCGCGTTGGGTGCCGCGTTTGCTCACGTTAGACCAAAAACGTGTTCGAATGAACATTTCCAACGCTCTGTTGGCGCAGTTTAGGCGCAATAAATCAGAGTTCTGAGGCCGATTAATTACTGTAGATGAAACTTGGATACACCATCATACGCACGAAACAAAAATACAGTCAAAACAGTGGACTGCGAAGGGGGAATCGGCTCCAAAAAAAGCAAAAACTGTTATGTCGGCTGGGAAAGTGATGGCGACTGTTTTTTGGGATAGTCATGGAGTTATCTTAATCGATTATCTTCAAACAGGAAAAACCATTACAGGAGCATACTACGCATCATTACTTGACAAGCTGAAGGCAGAAATTGCGGAAAAACGGCCACATTTGCAGAAAAAGAAAATCTTGTTTCACCAAGACAATGCGCCGTAGCCCCAAGCGACTTCTTTTTGTTCTTTCATCTAAAAATTGCTCTCGGAGGACAGATATTTTCGTCAAATGAGGAGGCAATTACCTTCGTGAACAATTATTTTGCAGAGAAAAACGACGAGTACTATTTGGACGGGTTAAATAGATGACAGCATCGCTGGGACAAGTGTGTAGTCTTACAAGGAGACTATGTAGAAAAATAAAAATAAATTTAAAGAAAAAATGTCTTGTATCTTAGTTAGGTCGCAAAGTTTTTCAGACCACCCTCATACCTAGGTACGTACAAGTGAAACATATTTGTAAAGATAATAAAAGTTGGAAATATCTCGCGGAAAAAACACTATCTTCTGATTCAATCTTTTTTTTAACCATAAAAGACTTTTTTGGCATTTTACCCCGAAATATACCTTTTAGGGAATTTATCGAGTTTTACGATGGTTACTTCCAAACAATGACGAGTCGCAACAGGTCAAGGCACTTGATGAGCGGTGTTTTGAAAGCAGCAGAGAAGAAAGAAGCAATGAAATTAACCAACAGAGGCGCCACTGTGCCGTGGATCCTGACGTATCCTACAAATTTAAGTGATCGTTACTACGCGATGCAACTTGTAAGTTTAAGCGAAGAAAAAACCTGACATAAAATCAGCTTTATTTAATTTCTTAATCTCAAAGTTCGTACACACATTATAAATAACTATATTAGTTAAAGGAATGAAGTGGTCAAGGTTCGAAGAATCGGACTTATGAAGTATATTTAGTTGATATTATATCCTCGTATAAGCAGCGAATTTATTTTATTAATAACAGGAAAATTATATTATATATCGAAAAAGTAAAATACCGCTAACGTAAAATCAATCAGTTGGATCCATTTTAGCAATAAACTTATACACACAAGCTTACACGAAAGATGGGTCAGGCCTTTTGATTTTACTTAATTTTTCTTATTTAAAAAGTTTTAATGAATCTGAGGTTAATAAATAATAAAATGAATACGTGACTAAATGATTTTATGAACATATTAATTAACTGAACATTACTAACATTACTTAATATATATGTAAATCATCTTCCTAGTCAACAATTGCTGGCGGTGTGGTCGAACAAGTAGTGTTGGTACAATTCTTACATCCGACAGAACAATGGAGATTTGATCTTCTGCATCAGATAGGGACACAATTTTTTACATGAACAAAATATTAAATTTAAAATGTATTCCAGAGTCACTTCTTTAATTCCGAGTATTAGCGATTATTGTCCTTTAACTTCCAGCCATATTCACAGGGGTCAAAATTGCGCCCCATTCATTTCTGGACCTGAGGTACGTCCGGTAATAATGAAATTTGGTTGCTGAGCTTGTAGACGGGAGTGTACAAAGGTCAAAATTTGCACTAATTGCAGTTCTGTTGATTTTCTGAACGTATAACTCATACCTGAAAGAAAACAAACCTATGATCTAAATCTAACAACTGCAATTAATAGTTAGTTTTTTACGATTACGATTGAGAAATCGTATAAAAGATTATACCAACCTCAAATCATCAACCGAGACATTCGTCTCTTCCTCGTACAAGAGCTTTAAAATCTTATCCCCAATGTCATTCAGTGTTTCTTTTGTGATTAATGCATCGTAAAATGTATTGGAATCAGCTGCAATGTAACTGCAGCTTTCGAAGGTTTTCTTATCCTCTTTTTGGAAAAAATCCGAAGTAGTATCACAACCCGTAAAGGCTTTATAAAATTAAGATTAAGATAATGGGGCACTGTCGGGATGGTATCTTTAGATTGTTTACATTTGTAACACGATTCCTGATAAGACCATTTGATTTGTCTGGACGAAAATCTGACTTTTCTGTACATTGTACAATAATGTAAAAGAAGTATAACCAAATCTGTATCTGTTCCGACCAAAATTACTCTTCTGGTGCAGTGATTTGCAGAAAACCTGACTGATTCTTTTGACTGGGAATATTTAAAAACTTTGATTTATTTTCGGTAAGTTTTAGGAACTCTTGTTGTGTGATTGAAGGATAAGCATTTAATTTCATTCCATGCAGTCCTATTTCTCTACTGTTTCTACGTCTCATTTGCTCAAAACTTTTTGTGTTCACTGTATCATAGCCATCAAAAACCACCGTGGCGGAATGACCATATTGATTTCTTATATAATTATATTAACGTACTGGTTCCAAATGTCTTTAAATGACTCTAATTTTGCCCATAAAACCTTTTGCATTAGATTGCCTTCATCGATTTCGAATAGATCGCCTAGTTCTTTCAATAATGTAATACTGTTGTAGGTGGACCTTTTTGTAATTCATGCAAATGTTTATACTTTTTTACTTTGTTGGTTTTAGTTTTGCAGATTTTTCTAAGAAATTTAGGTTTTTGTGATTGGTTTTTGTTTTGTCAATTTTCTAAGAATTTTATATTTTTGTCATAGGTTTTAGTTTTGACCATTTTCTAACAATTTTACATCTGTGAAATATGGGAAATGTTAAGTTCATTTTAATGCATTAAAGAGACCAACAAAGTGGTTTAAAGTATCGCGAGCCAAACGTTTTCCTGTAAGTGGACCAATTATTTAGCAAAAATTAAAAAAATTACAACTGCTTTGTTTGTTTTATTTAGAACCGCTTGCGGTCATTTTATAAAGGTTACAAGTAATTCCTACTAATTTCAGGAATAGATGTTATTATACATTAGAAAATTCATAAAGAGTGAAGGGCTTAAAAAAGGTTAAGTAAATGTTGTGTAAGCATGTTTTCTAAAATGGGTCCCAACTGATTTATTTTACGTAAGCAGCTTTTACTTTTTCTTAATATAATTTTACTTATACTAATAAAATAAATCTCCTATAGATAAATCAAGTGAATTTATTCTAGTTTCCAAATCATATCCGTTTTCTAGTCCAGCTTGATTAGGAGAGACAGTAGACTAATTTAAATAGGTAAAAACTAGTGAACTAGGAATGCCCAACTTTGGTCGCCATTTTGAACACCTGCCCCGCAATGGAACAACGATGGGGAACTTGCAGGAAATACTTACCCCATCAATATGTAACACATATCAAAAAATTAGCTTGTTACTAATTTGTTTCGGGTTTGGGCTGTTTTCGTTGTAAATGTACTGGGGTAATAGTCAAATTTGAAACTTCTACTTTATAACTAAAACAGTTAAAAACCTGAAAAAAAAACCTTACCCCCTTATTCTGTAAATTTCGATATATATCGAACGTTATACATCGAATTTCGATAACTAGTGTACTTCCAAAGGAAATTTGTTATTCTGTAACCTGCTTCGTTGCGGTCCACTCGAGTATAACGAATAATTTATGTTTTTGGCTCCTGTGGTACGTTTATCGGTTTGTAACTATGATCATGTTATTTATTATAGGTTATGTTTCTGTTTACTACACGTTTGTATGCGCGCCAGTTTTCAAATTTACGTTGGCTTTCGTTCTTGTATTTGTAATGTAGTTTTTTATTTGTATTGTTTTTTAATTGTTGTTATTGTTATTAATATTGTGATTGTTATTATTGTTTTCTAATAAAAATATATTTAAAACTCTTTTTTTTAATATTTACCTAGGTAGTAGGTACGTTTCGAGTTTTTTCAAAAAGGTCAGAAGTAATCAATTATGTTTAATCCCTTAAAACTTACTTTATCGGATTTTAAAAACGCTTACGGTAAAATCTAAATACAATAGAAACCCGTACGCTTAAAGGTACCTTGAAAATTCCATCACCAATGAAAATTACAAGAATTTGACTAGAGTTGACAAAGAGTTTGACTAACCGTCAAGCTTGACTGATTACTGGAGCTGATCACTAAAAGACTGAAAATTAATAGGACCTAAATCAGAGTTATTTCCAGAGATTACCGACGAGCCGTGAAGTTCTGTAGGTATAAGGGGTTAGATTTTTAGATTTTAATATAGTTTTTCAGTGTCTGTTGAAGATGACAGTGTAGCTGTTGAAAGAAGTGCCCAGAGCGATTAATAAGTGTGTGTGTGGTGAGGGTGAAGTACAGTTTTATTACTAGTAATAAGAATACATACCAATGTCTTATTATTAAGATTTTATTTAAAATTTTTCTCTTTTTTGCGAGCTTGTGGGGGCCTAATGATTATCTTGTCCCGGGGCCCAATGCCGTCTTGTTACGCTACTGAAATTATACCATTCAGTTCCCGCGTAACGATACCTCAAATTTTCGTAAGAATTTGTCTTACAGAATACAAAAATAACGATTTTCGATATTATAACGAACTTCGATATTTTAACGTTCGTTATCTCGTCAACGAAGTCTTACAGAATAAGGGGGTAAAGGTCATCTTCCTAAGGGTGAGGGCCAATCCAGATCAAGACACATCGTTACGTTTATTGGTTTACAAGTTGTTTTATAAGAATCAATTAATTTTGACTAAAACTTCCAGGAAAATAAGCACGTTTATGACTATTAAAAATTATAATAGCTTGGCTTTACGGGACTAGTCAGGAAAAGTCAAAAATAACAGAGATATTTAAATTATCTTAGCAACATAATATCAATGGCTAATAGGAGTATCAGGTAATCTGTTGACTTAACATTTGCCTCAAGTATTTTAATAAAATAATTTTATTAATTCTTTGTTTCGGAAAAAATATTATATGTAACACATATCAGCGATGTGTCTTCTTAAGCCTACCGAAGGTCTACACTACAGTGGCGTGCGGTGAGAATTTAGGCTAGGGAAGCAACCACGATTTTAATTATAGGAGAGGGAATAATCCCCCCCCCCAATTTAGAAATAAGTTTACATAGAATAGAAGCAAATAATGTTTGTTTAATTATTATTTATTAAAACAATTGTTTTTCCAAAGATTTCCCCCTCAAAATACTTCTCTGGATCCGCCCCTGCTAGGTACAATAAAAAACAGTGTTATAATTATTAAGCTTAAAAGTTTTTCAAAGAAGCACTTTTACACTTTATATTTATGGAATTTGTTGACTATCATTCTTTATTTAAAAAAAAACTACTACTACGTATCAATTTTCCGGTCTTTCTTAGCAAAATACCGGTACAGGTTTTAATCTTTGTTGTTAAATTTGAAAGATCTGGTTTTGATCTGCCTTTCTTAATAATTTGTAATTTCTCTCCAAAACTGTATGCGAAAAATTCCTTATTAATAATTTACAAACTGAACAAAAAATCGTCCCGATTCGGCTATATCGAAGGTACTCGAACCTTTCACCGAAGCAGTTGAATTTGCAGTCGTGACGATAATGCAATTTTAAATTTGCATACAAGCAAATTAAATAGAACTATTTGTCTTTAAAAAAATCCAACTTATAAATTAAAATAATAAAATGCGACAAAATACAGTCTCATTCGCAGATTTACATTACTTAAGTAACACTAAATCGAACAAATAACCAAATTATAATAAATAAACATTTGGGAACGAAGCACAATAAAAATAACGACCAAACAATGTTAACAGCATCCGTCTACTATAACACCCCACGCTCGCTGATTCACGCCAAGGTTAAGAGAAGAGCCAGAAGAGCATTTGTAAGCAGTGCTTATATCAAGTGTATGTATCACATTTGAATCGGTATTACCTTTCCGTGCAAGTTTAATGAGCCTAATTTAAAATAGTACTCTAAATAATTATACTTTTTGCTGCACAGAGTTGATATTGAGCTTTAATTTGATAAATATTTCAATTTAAATAAACGATAACCATAATTTTACAAAAGTATTTTTGTTAGCATTGTTTTTATTTTTAATAAATTCTCAAGGCAAGCATTGCTTCCATTGCTTCCATGGACTACTATAGTCTCGCCAACAAATGAAGGATTTAAATGAACGCGTGCTCATCAGCTGTGAGAACATTACGATAAGCTAAGAATGTAAGCAGAGTATTGTGTTACTAAAGACGTTTTAAAAAAGTCAGTAGCGTACGTTCGGATAGTACTTTTTAACATTATGTAAATTTATCATCGTTGAAGTATCTATTCACCCTTAATAACAATTTATAATTAAAAATCTCATTACGTTTTAAATGGCATAGGGTAATGAATACATTTCAAGAAAAGTAATTGCAAAAAATGTAACTATAAACCGTTAAAAGTAATCAGATCAATTTATGAAACATTTACTTCTTTTCAATATTTTCGAATAATAACCAATTTTGAAGATTTACAATTTGTGAAAAAGAATGTTTCTCGTTTCAAATCAATAATCATAACTACACAAATCATAACTGGTGTTAATTTACATTTTTAAGTGCATAAAACTGATACTAAATGATGGCAATCCTTTTTATATATTACGAATCGTACTGTATAATAATTTACCAATTTCAATAACACAATTAATGTATAAACAATTTGTTACTGTTGTAAAGGAATTACTTAACTATTATAGTAGTTCTTAAGGATTTTGGTTTATAACAATATTTCTGCTTTCATATGTTTAATTTAATTTATATTTTTTGCCGTTTACTTGCATACATGTTACATGGAAAACAAAAATATGCCTAACTGTGAGTCAAATAGTATTTTATAGGTGGAATGAAATAATTAAACTTGGACGTTAATAATAATTGTTTTTATAGTATAAATTAATTTCATTTTCCCTATTTTGTACGTGTATTCGATTATAATCGAATACAACATTAAGCATCAATGTTAGCCTTCGTAAAGGACATTTTGTGACGCTACTGAATCATTCCAGTATATCAGTTGTTTCTGTTATCAGATACATTTCTCGAGTCGACCACGTAATCATGAGGTGAACACTGCGTGATTTGAGATGCTTTTTACAATTCTGCCCTCGTGATATCGGTAATCTTAAATCCTTCATTTGTTGGCGAGACTTTAGTACGGGAATACATCGTCTGAAATATGGTGAGTCAAAACCTTTTTTATTTTCTTAAAGTAATAATAATAAAAATACTGCGTGTCCACAAGCTAATAAACCTATTTTGGATGTGTTTGTTTGGAATAAGAGGGTTACACGGAGAGTAATATGGATGACAAATGAAGCTATTCAAAAAGTTGAATTAAACATTTAATACCATGGCCGGCATAAGCTTTTGCGGAACCGAGTTGAAAAATGCGCTTGGCCTAAAAAAATTTCTAAATAAATTATTTACTATAAACACATTGTTACATATTACAACAGGATCATAGAGTATCATTAGTTATTTACGAAGTATGCGAAGTCTTTATTCGCGCATGAGCACATTTTTTGATGCACGAACAACGAAGAAGCGAGTGATTCATTTACGCGAATGGGAAGATGACTTCACGCATCAAGTTTTGCACAATATTATTTGAAACGAACATTAGCAATAAAAGAAACATAACCAAAATCTGTAATACTGTTTCGAATTCAAAGTAAACATAAAACTAAGAAGGCAATAGCATTCTCTTGTTGCCAATGGCACTGGCATATTTGTCAGTGGACTTATTAGTGATTACTAATCTTTCTTTTGTGATTTCTAATACCCAAATGGGAAATTTTAGGTATAATTAAAAAATTCCCTCATCAAACATTTCTTGACCAAAATTTTAATGGAAATCTTATACTGATTCTGAATATGTAATCATGTTTGGGATCAAAAGTAAAAATGCTTAATTATATTAAGTTTCTATGATTGCCAAATTGTATAATTTACAATTACACAATTTAGTTAGGTTAGGTTTAGATTAGGTTTAAATTAGGTTAGGTTAGGCTAGTTTAAGCTAAGTTAGGTTAGGTTAGGTTGAGAAAGATTTGCTTTGGCATAGTGTTTTGGTTATATAGGTAGTGGCATTTTTGTGGAGGTTTGGTTGGTGGCAACTAATTTTGGAGGCTTAGGGGCGTTTACCCCAAAGATTATTTACATATTCGGAACCAGCATAAAGTTTTCGTTAAAATAACATCAATTTGGCCAAAAAATGTTTGGTATGAGAATTCTTTAATTGTTCCAAATTTTATTATCAAGTCAAATTATTTTTAGAAAGCCTAAAAGGACCAGCTCTTTGCATCTTTTTAAAGCACTAGTACGCGAACGCTACGATTGCGTTTAACTGTTACATTCGCAAAATGTCATTTTGAAAGTGGCGAGTTTAAAAAATTATTTCTCTGGTCTTTTTCGTTGCAAAGTTTTTAATTACGTCATCAAAATTTACGTAAGTGTGACTACTACAGCAGCAGATAAAGTGCGCGTATTTGTAAGATGTAACGCGTCGCTTTATAAAGTGCTAGGCCATCTAAAGCACGGGGCCCGGGTCTGGGGAACGTCGCGAACCCGCACACGCCGCGCCGGCGCTGCTTAATACGTTTAGACATGGGTACCGTTTGTTGCCCGATATACTTCCAATCTATATTCAATGTGTAGTGTTTTTTGTTCTGTATGATCTGTGATAATGGCGTATTTAGGATTTCTTTTCGGGGTGGGGGGCTATTCTATAAATATTCCGATCAAAATACTGAAATTGTCACATAACATAGATTTTGAAACTATTAAAAAAACTTCGGGTGCCTTCAGCCCGATAGCCCCCCTAAATACGCCACTGATCTGTGCATCTGTGCAACTATTATTGACCTACTACCCATCGCTTTATAAAGTGCTTGGCCATCTAAAGCACGGGGCCGGGGTCTGGGGAACGCGCTGAACACGCGCGTGCCGCGCCGGCTCTGTTTAATACGTTTAGACATGGGTACCGTTTGTTGCCCGATATACTTCCAATCTATATTCAATATGTATTATTTTTTGTTCTGTATGATCTGTGATAATGGCGTATTTAGGATTTCTTCTCGGAGGGGGGGGGGGGGCTATTCTATAAATATTCCGATCAAAATACTAAAATTGTCACATAACATAGATTTTGAAACTATTAAAAAAACTTCGGGTGTCTTCAGCCCGATAGCCCCCCTAAATACGCCAACTGATCTGTGCATCTGTGCAACTATTATTGACCTACTATAAATCGATACATCCAAGATAGGGGAACCGGTTTGTTGACTCCCTGTACTTTCCTCCAGAATAATCATTTGAGAAAAAGAGAAAAACTCTTCTTCCCTTTAAATATTTCAAAGCTATAATAATATTTTAGATCTCTTCTCATTTATTTTCTATTTTAAACTTCTTATTAAGAAAGAATAGTTATTACATTTCCACCGAAAAGTCATAAAAAACTGCAATCAAAACAACAAACCGCTAACAAATCAATAAAAAATAATACATTCCCAAGAGAACAATTAGCTCCACCCTACCTACAGTATTCTCGCCCTTTGTTTGAAGTTACAACTTTGGTGGCATCATTTATTATTTTTGACAACAGGAAGTTATTAGTTTTTAAATAAAGAATTATGCGTATAAAGAAAAGTATACTCTCTTATTTTAATTTTTATCAGCGTTATTAACTTACTACTAGATTACGTTTTTTTATTGAGTGTTTTGATTAATGATATCTTGATTTTGATTTATTATGATGTTATATTTCATCAAAACGAAAAATCTGGTCAGCCTTTATTCACAGTGCAAACATGCATATAACATACATTGCATATAAAATAAAACAATACTAAATACATAAAGATAAATAATGGCGATCTTATAGAATAGGATTTGTCATTTTAAATATAAATTAATATAATTAGGTAAAAATGATTTTGAAACTTCACATTATGTAACTTAAGTTCCATGCATTAGATGACAATATTGTTTCAGCACACAGTGGCTTCTTCAGATGTCTTCTTATTAATAAATGAGTTCTTATACTCTGATATTCCTTTTTCACTCCTGTTTGTCTTAGATATATTTTCAGACATCTACTATTGATCAACTTATAGAGTCCCGATTTTTTACTATAAGTATTTAGTATTTTATCTTTAATATTTTTAATACATCTAGATAGGCTATGATTTATTTTTAAATGCTGCTTGAATATTTTATTTCTTTAGAAGTTTTGCTAATTTTAGGCTAGGTGATTGAGTGTAAAGTAATTACTTTGAATTGATTGATGAAAATAAGTACCTGGAAATAATGATTGTGGTAAAGCTAGCCACTTTACCACCTGTGTGTACAGCACGGAGCTGAGTAATACCAGCCTACACTGCTATATCCCAATGGGCATAGGCGCCGACTTTTCACAATCTTAATGAGGGTTGGCCAGTCTCGAGTTGTGTACTAACGGTACAGCATAAGAATATACAGCAGAGTCACTCGATTGTCGACACTTTGAGATTTGTCAGCTAGTTTCGAACACCGCACACCATGATCAGTTCGCTGCGGCTTGTCGATCGTCATCGTCATCGAATGCTGGTAATTACGAGCAGCGAATATCACTGGATAACTATTGCTCCGTAGCCCACCAACAGCCTGAGAACACAACAAGGTTACATTTGATCGGCTGAAAATATTTGCGAGGGTGAACCTATTGTATACTTTGATGCTGTACCACGCTATCAAACACATATATGTGTATTTCAAAAAGATTTATTAATTGAGATGATTAATTAAATAAATAAAAGAATAGAGTAATAAGTAACTAGCGCCATCCTAGCCCAGAGATAAAAGATTTTTTTGAAACTCTAAATGTAATATGTGTGGAAATTAAATGTTAAATATTACTATGAATTCCACTATAATCAGTTGCCTTTAAAACGCTAACAATCCGAAGCCGTACCGGAAGCCATTTATTTTTATTTAATCGTTTAAACAAGAACAATTTTTTCTCCCAACATAGCTTCTACATTTGCTCAATACACACACGACAACGAGATTCACCATGCCTAACTGAGTATCCACATTTAGTTCAGCTATAATAGTGTAACGTTCTTTTTAAAATAATAACACAAGTGCTGTTTAAATCGTCTATTAATAATTAATATTTATTTACAAACACTAATGAATACACTATAAATTAACGCTATGATTATAAACCACTAAAACTATTATGAATTTCTAATACAACATTTATCTTTACATTTACTATTTATTTCGTGATACTCATTTAACTAGTCGCTGTTGACTGACTCTCTTTTTATCGGCGAAGTCGATTTTATACCCTCCTACAATCGTACTAGAAGCCGCTGGAAACTACTGTATATTTCTAGAATAACAGCGTCTCTTTCGTGCGATGAGTAATCCTCTCGATTGCTGTAGAATATTCCATTTGTTGTTCGAGAAGAGGTTCTTTCTTTTTCTCTCTTGTTACACTGCCCCCCTCTTCAAGTCTGTTCTGTCCCAGAACAGGTTTTATGATCTGGTTCCTGTAGAACGGGTCATGACGATATCGACAGTCTTCACCTCGACTACACGTTCCATTACGGTAGAAGTAACAGTCTACACTCTTCGTTGGCGTTGATGCGGGCTGTGGGTCAAAACTGCAGACGAAGATCTTGACGTCCGTACCTCTAAAGATAACTTCCAGCATGTTTCTAACGATTCTCCAATCCAGCTGGTCCCGCCCACAGCCGAGTTTGGGAACTGCCAATTTGTTAATACCCCTGGTAAGCAACTCGATCCTCAAATTCCATAATGTCCTCCACAAGTCGGCGTAACTCGGTTTCTGGTAGTAAAACTGCTTGGTTACCAAGTAGTAAATGGATCGGTCATGATCAGGCAAGCGTAAGGATTTACCACGAGAGGGATTTTGTTCTCGAAGTTCATTCAGCCGTCCAAATTTATTTCTAAACACTACTGCGATCCCCCTGGACATACGGAGATCCTCGGAGACACAGTGGGCAATGGAATAATCACCACGGACCCGGAAGAGATCTTGTTGCATCTCAGTCGTGACTCCGAATCGCGCTTTTCTAGTTCCAGAAAACGCAGCCATAAATTCTTTAAAGGTTGGCTGATCATCTTCAGGCCTTACGGTATTGATAGCCACCTCAGCCTCATCTTCCCGATCCGGGACTGCGTCATTATTTCCCTCATAGTGCGCCAGGCGATTGGAGTGTACCACCTTTGGTTTTTCTCTTGGCAATTTCTGGATGCGATAAATCAAGTCATTTATTCGTTTCTTCACCTGGTATGGGCCCTCCCAATTCCGCTGTAACTTTGGAGAATAGCTACGACGTCTTTGCGGGTTGTATAACCAGACATTTCTCTAGGTTGAAACCCTCCTTCTTGGGCTCTCACATCGTACATAGCCTTCATCCGGTCACTCGCGGTTCGACTATTGTTTCGGGTTCGGTCGTGAATATCCTCCAACTTCTTCTTTAAGTTGATGACATAATCATTCCCGGATACCTCCTGCTCTATAGGTGGAGACCCAAATTCCAGATCACACGGTAACCGTAACTCGCGTCCAAACATCACAGACGCTGGTGACTGACCGGTTGTTTCGTGGACCGATGCACGATAAGCCATCAGGAACAGATGCAGGTATTGGTCCCAGTCTCGTTGATGATCGGAGACAACCTTGGCCAAATATTTGCCCATTGTCCGATTCATGCGTTCTACCATTCCATCGGACTGCGGATGTAACGGTGTGGTCCGAGTCTTGCGAATGCCCAACAATCAACAGACTTCTCCAAAAAGTACAGACTCAAAATTGCGGCCTTGATCCGAATGCAACTCCATTGGCACTCCGAAGCGACTGAAGAACTCTTTGACTAGTACGTCAGCAACAGTCGCGGCTTCCTTGTTTGGTAGGGCATATGCTTCTGGCCATTTAGTAAAATAGTCCATTGCTACTAAGATGTATTTATTCCCATCGTCAGTTTCGGGAAATGGTCCGGCAATATCTATAGCTATTCTTTCCAGGGGACTACCCACATTGTACTGCCTCATAGGCAGGCCTTTCTCCCACGCGCT
Source organism: Agrypnus murinus (assembly GCA_929113105.1). NCBI lineage: Eukaryota > Metazoa > Arthropoda > Insecta > Coleoptera > Elateridae > Agrypnus > Agrypnus murinus. Next base: position 74,405,056 of record OV816029.1, read on the forward strand.
TCCATTCCAGTACCATTTTTAGTTAGGGATCAGCCTCCTGCTGTCGTTGCAATTCTTCCGGTAACCAATTGTCGTTGACGATGGTAGTCCTTAATACTTGGCAAACCCTCTTTTCCAAACGAGAGCAATGACGGCAATCCGTTGGACAGGGTCTTCTTTAAAGAGCATCGCCATTTCGATGACTAGTGCCCGCTCGATGCTCTGTGTCAAAGTCGTATCCTTGTAATCGTTCAATCCACCTTGCGACATGGCCTTCAGGATTACGGAATTGTAGAAGCCATTTCAACGCTGCATGGTCCGTCCTCAATAAAAACTTCCGTCCGTACAAGTATTTGTAGAAGTGCTCAACGGACTTCACGACGGCCAATAGTTCTTTTCTGGTCACACAATAATTCCTTTCGGCTTTCGACAAAACCTTACTAAAATAGCCGATAACCTTTTCTTGTCCATCCTGTATCTGAGAAAGTACACCCCCAATGGCCAGATTACTTGCATCTGTGTCAAGTATGAATTTCCCTTCTGTCCGTGGATAGCTCAATATTGGTGCTGTTGTCAGGGCACGCTTCAACTGTTGGAAAGCTGTTTCACACTCTCCGCTCCAAACATACTCGCGCCCATCTTCAGTTAACCTTGTCAGGGGCTTCGCTATATTGGCAAACCCAGGAACGAAACGCCTGTAGTAGGTACATAACCCAAGAAAACTACGAACTTGATGTTTATCTCGCGGTGTTGGCCACTCTTGAACTGCACGAATCTTATCGGGGTCGGCTGCCACTCCATTTTGTGATACGACGTGCCCGAGATATTTCACTTCCTTTCTGAATATGTGGCACTTTTTCGGACTCAGTTTCAGATTGGCCCCACGTAGTCTTCGGAACACTTCCTCTAGATTTTTCAAATGTTCGTTGAATGATTTTCCGACTACAATGACATCATCTAGGTATACCAGGCAGGTCTTCCACGACAGCCCTCTCAGGATGGTCTCCATTAGACGCTCAAAGGTGGCCGGAGCGTTACATAGACCGAAAGGCATAACTGTAAACTGCGATAGTCCGGAACCAATAGTAAACGCGGTCTTCTCCCGGTCTTCAGGTTCCATTTCAACTTGCCAATAACCACTCTTCAAGTCCAAAGTCGAAAACCATCGTGAACCAGACAGGGTATCTAACGTGTCGTCGATGCGTGGTAAGGGATAGCTGTCTTTCTTGGTCACGTTATTGAGCTGCCTATAGTCCACACAAAATCTCGTTGACCCGTCCTTCTTACTGACCAGGACCACCGGTGATGCCCATGGACTGCTGGATGGCTCGATGACCCCTTGTTCTTCCATATCGGTAATAATCTTTTCGGCTTCTGCTCGCCTTGCTAGAGGTAGACGCCTCGGCTGCTGACCGACAGGCATAGAGTTGCCTGTATTGATTTTATGTTTTACTATATTTGTTCGTCCCTTCTGGCTATCGTCAAGAGCGAAGATATCTTGGTATCGGTGAATCAAACCCTGTACCTCTTTCACTTCCGTTCTGTTAAGGTCTTCGCACGAACTAGTAACCATACCCACTAATTTACCACCATGGTCTTTGGGCGCTGGTTTTGGAACATCAGCCATACACCTGGCTACTCGGAATACTGGCACACACTGCCCCACAAGGGTAGTCTTCTTCAATGTCACCGGATCCACATTAACGTTCATAATTCTCACCGGTACTATCTTTCCAACCTTGATCAGCGCTTTTCCCACCAGTATACCACTATGGATCTTCTTATCACAGACAGGCTCCATCATTCGCACACATCCTACCCGAAGATCTCCATCCAAACCTGCCTCGACAACCATCTCGCTTTGACCCGGCAATATCACATCTTCAGTCAGCAAAACCCTTACAACCGGATCTTCTCGTGGGTGCAACGGAAGTTCTTCGTTACCGACCTTCAAAACACCCTCTTTCAAATCCAACGTAAAACCAAATTTTCTCAGGAGGTCCATTCCCAAGATGAATTCGTCAATGATGTCGGCTACCAGCACCTCATGATCACGTTCTTCACTTCCAACGCCAATCTTCATCTTCACCACTCCGCATGTTGGTATCACTTCACCTGTTGCTGTACGGAGTTGAGTAGTTGTCTGTAACAGCTTCATACTTGTTCGTAGAACGTTAGGGCGTATGATGGACTTTGTCGCCCCCGTGTCAATGAGTAGTGGAACAGTACGATTAGCAACTTTCCCATCTACGAACAAACTGCTGGTACTATTGTTTGATGTTACGGCATGGATGGTGATCTTCGGGGCATCTCCACTCAAAGTCGACGTTCGCCCCCTCTCGTCGACCCCCTTTAGTTTTCCGACGGCTGAACTTGTTTGGGTTTAGGGCAGCGGCGTCGTATGTGCCCTTGTTCACCGCAGTTCCAGCAACGGGGTCCTCGAACTTCTTGAGGATTCTTTTTACGGTTCTCTTCCTTCTGAAGAACTCTCATTAATAATTCTTCTAGACGATCTTTAGAACCTTCATCTTCTTCCACCACGGTCCGAACACGCCAGAGACCTCGGGACGCTTGTTTTGCTGCTTCAAATTCTAAGGCGTGAGCAAGCGCATCATCAGTTGTTCTTGGTAGTGCCAGCCTCAATTATTGTTGTGTTTCCCCGTCTCTTAACCCATCAATGAAGGTCTGCACAGCGAGTTGTCCCAGAAATGAATCGGGTGCCGTAGGGTACGCCAATCGGACAAGCCGCGCAACATCGGCTTCAAACTCCTGCAGGCTTTCTCCATTCTTCTGGATACGATTCTTCACTTGCGCTTGATACACTTGTTGAAGATGCGCGTCTCCATATCTCATCTCCAATCTAGACACTAACAATTGATAATCATTTTCCTGTCCTGCTGGGATTGTTTGCAGGACGTTCAACGCGTATCCACGCAAAGCCACAGTTAAAGAAACAGCCTTTTCCTTGCCTGTCCATCCGTTGGCCCCAGCGGCCGCCTCAAATTGCTTGTAGTAGGTGGACCAAGGTATCTTTCCATCGAACGTGGGTGGTTTTACTTTTATCCCTACGGCAGGAACCTTTTCTTCTTTAAATTGTTTCTTTACTTCATTAAACGGCCACTCAGAAGTTGAGGGAAACCGTAGTTGCCTCATTCTATCTTCCAGCATTTCGGTCATATCGTCTTTCTTAGTTGTTGGTGGTAATTGCATTTGGGATATTTTCTCTTCTACCATCTTTATTACCCTATCATGTTCCGCCAATCTACCTTCCAACAGTCCTAACGCGCTGGCATTCTCAAAAAATTCTTCGAAAACTTTATCTTCCAACGCTTTGACATTTTCCAGCAATTCTCCTTTAAGCCTTCTAGAACTTTCTTCAGACTTTTCTAATAATTCTGCAAACCTTCTAGAATTCTCTTCGTGTTTTTCCAGTAATTCTTCTTTAAGCATTCTAGTATTTTCAAAAACTTTTTCTTCCAGTGCTTTAGTATTTTCAAGTAATTCTTCTTTAAGCATTTTAGAATTTTCTTCGGACTTCCTAGAATTTTCCAATAGTTCATCTTTTAACATTCTAGAATTCTCTTCCATTTTACTTAATAACAAATTAGTATCAATTGCGGGTCCAGGTATTTCGAAGAGGAAACTTTCAGGGTCTGCTTGCTGTTCCACAAGCCATTCTCTTAGCCGATTTATTAACACACTTTTAAGGCCCGTTGTGTCTAAATCTCGTTCTTCAAGTTCGTGTTTTAAGTCTATTACTTTGAGATCTTTTAACAATTTCATCACCATTTTAATTGTTTGTTGAAATTATTTTTAACACTAAAAATTGATTCTCACAGCACTTTATTTGATTATTACGCGATTTTATTTATTTTAAAACCTCACACCTGTAACACCACTGTAACGTTCTTTTTAAAATAATAACACAAGTGCTGTTTAAATCGTCTATTAATAATTAATATTTATTTACAAACACTAATGAATACACTATAAATTAACGCTATGATTATAAACCACTAAAACTATTATGAATTTCTAATACAACATTTATCTTTACATTTACTATTTATTTCGTGATACTCATTTAACTACTCGCTGTTGACTGACTCTCTTTTTATCGGCAAAGTCGATTTTATACCCTCCTACAATCGTACTAGAAGCCGCTGGAAACTACTATATATTTCTAGAATAACAGCGTCTCTTTCGTGCGATGAGTAATCCTCTCGATTGCTCTAGAATATTCCATTTGTTGTTCGAGAAGAGGTTCTTTCTTTTTCTCTCTTGTTACAATAACTAGCAAGACATTTGCATACACACAGAGCTTGAAGGACAGGATTATGACAAAAAAATCCTGACAAAAATTGCGAATGGGGGGTGATTTTAGAGGCTTTTGCGATCATTTTCTCGTAGCCCAGAAAATCCCAGCTGATCCCCTCTTTAAGAAAGCCCAAGTTTTTGTTAATTTCCCGTTTTTATCATAAATTGTCGCATTAACAGTACAATATTCCGCCGCTTACCTGTGCGATGTGGATTTCTATCTGAAATATGAAGTTGTACGTCTGAAAACAGGTCTCTTGTGTTTATCGGTTGAATTGTCAACATCAAATTCATAAAATCCACCGGTATACAAATATTGTAAAGCTTTCGATCTATCTGAGAGCGTTTTTAATGCATGACATGGTACAGCTTTTCTACCTGCAGTACTTCGTATGAAATTAGATAACTTTTTCATTGCATTTAGCGATGTTCCTGTGTTAACTTGATAATTATCTAACTTCTCTATATCAAAGACACTCTCCTTAGAAGCGCTGGCGTTCATAATCACTTTGGTTTTCTTACCTTTTGAATTAGACAGACTCATTTCAATATCATCACTACTCGTATCTGTGCACTCAAGCTTCTGTCTTAAAATTTTAGTAACAACTTGATCTCTCTGAGTCTCTGACAACTTTTGACTGATTATATTCGTTATATTATCAACAACAGCAGTTTTTGAATAACATTGATGATTCAGGCTACTAAGATAAATACTTGATAACGGCATCTTGTTTGTTTTTTATCTTTTTCTGCTGCTTTTGGCAACTTTTCCACTGCTGAACAACCGTACAAGCCATTTTCTGGTGTTATTCTATTACAAACTTGGCGCTTCTTACCTCGTCCTTTTATATGCTTAACGTGACCTTTGCAGTGAGACAAATGTAACAGTTACACGCATCAACACTATTTCTAGTCTCTCTGTGTAATTGCCTCATAATTTGGCATTGTCGGTACAATAACATTACTGTCACTTTTTTCCTGGGTGTATAAAGCAAGTATGCATGAATTGAAAATTCTCAGAGGAAACTTTCAATCAGATAGGGAAAAATCATCATTTATATGTTACTTAATTAACGTCTCATGTTTCAAAGATATAGAAAAAAATTCCAACGTCTTTGTTCCACACACTATTTTTTGGCCACAAGGCGCGCACTCTTTGTATCTATTCTGATCATGAGTACATTTTTCACGATTCAGCATCCCCAACATTTTGAAAATTTTGGGAATGACACGGTGTAACTTTAATCACAAAACACTACTGCCTGCACTGTATGGAATACCACTTACGAGGGTAGATTGAAAAGTTTCCGGAATGGGCAAGAGATGGCGCGCGTATCGTGAAATTGTTATGATGGTTGTCAAGGCTAACCTATTTTAGGAAAGCTGTCAAATTTTCAGACACGTGCGTCGTTCCGTTTATGTTTACTAGGATATCTTGTGAAGCAATTCAGGCACTTTTGCAAAAATGGATAAAAACGAATTTCGTGCAGTCATCAAACATTTCTGGATGGACGGGAAAACGGCGACGGAGATACGAGATATTTTGCAGAAAGTTCATGGCACATCCACACCTTCATTTTCGACTATTAGTTTCTGGGTGAGCGAGTTCAAACGTGGCCGTACGAGCACCAAGGATGAACCACGCAGTGGACGTCCAAAAACGGCCACAAATGAAGAAATGGTCGATAAAGTCCATGATCTCGTGTTAGCCGATCGACGAGTGAAGTTGCGCGAAATAGTAGAGACCACGGGCATCTCATATGAACGTGTGCAAAATATCGTGCACGAACATTTGGGCATGAGGAAGCTCTCGGCGCGATGGGTGCCGCGTTTGCTGACTATGGACAACAAGCGAAATCGTGTGACCACTTCGAAAGAGTGTTTGGCCTTGTTAAATCGTAATCCAACGGATTTTTTTCGCCGATTCGTGACCGTGGACGAAACATGGATCCACCACTACACACCAGAAACCAAGCAGCAGTCGAAACAGTGGATTTCTCCAGGCGAATCTGCTCCGAAGAAGGCAAAGACTGTCCCATCTGCTGGAAAGGTCATGGCCACCGTTTTTTGGGATTCGCAAGGTGTGATACACATCGACTTTTTGCAGAAGGGAAGAACTATCACGGGACAATACTACAGCGATTTATTGGATCAATTCAACGGCATTTTGAAGGAGAAACGGCCTCATTTGCAGCGAAAAAAAGTGCTCTTCCATCACGACAACGCGCCGGCCCATTCATCCCGAATCGCCAATGCTAAATTGGTTGAATTGGGCTACGAGGTGGTGCCGCATCCCCCGTACTCTCCAGACCTGGCCCCGTGCGACTTCTTTTTGTTCACAAACATGAAGACTTGGCTCGGAGGCAAGCGCTTTACGTCAAATGAGGAGGTCATCGCCGCCACTAAAGCTTATTTTGCAGAGTTCCCGAAATCATATTTTTCTGAAGGCTTAAAAAAGTTGGAGCACCGCTGGGAAAAGTGTATCGCCCTGCAAGGATATTATGTTGAAAAATAAAAACAAAAACCTGTTCAATTACTGCGTTTTCTTGCCCATTCCGGAAACTTTTCAATCTACCCTCGTATATATGGAATTGTGTTCAAGAGCGGAAGATTAAAACTATATATAAAATTACTCCACCCGACAATAACCAATGCAGAGAAATAAAAATGTATATATATATCGAGTGTTTTTTAAAATTTGACGTCAACGTAGGCTGTGAATAGTCGATTGTGAATTATTTAAACACGTGAATAATTTGAACCACGACCTTCTAGATTTCACGAGACGAAGTCTCTTATCCGGCCTGCGCACTCCACTAGTTCAAGTGTTTCTCCGCTGGCGCCACCAAACACGCAAAGGCGGAAACGGATATATAACACGTAAATGTCAATTTCAAACTACGCTAACTTCGCGCGCTTTTATACTTTTTGTCGGTTTTGCGCGTATCGTCAATAAATTATATTTTTCTAATCTTTTAGCAGTTTTCTTTATTTTTTAATATAATTATGTTATTTTCTTGTTATTTGTTTAAATTTTTGTAGTTTTGTTGCTGTTTTTTCGTTCACTTTAGTAATGGCAAGCACTAGAAGAAAAAAGTATAAATACAGTATTGCAATGTGTAATAGTACTGATCCTACAATATAATTTCACGAATTTCCTTCAAATTTTACCTTACGAGAAAAATTGTTTCAAATCTTACGTTGGGGTTATGGACACCAACAGCAAAATAATCATACTGATGTATGTACTTCCTTATTTCGACAGATCAACAATTACAGATACCTGAAAGAGTAAATTTCAACATCGAGCTTCCTAAAAACATAACAGAATTAATAAAAGAACTTCAAACCTTTTTTATGCATCTCGATTACGGAATTCTGTCAACATCTGTAGCCCTGCTGGCAGGATACATTGCAAAAGACTTTAGATAGGATTGAATGTTAATAGCCTGTTAGATTATCTGTTAGCTGACTCGTATTCAAATTCACTGATAGGGTTTGTAAATCTTCAAGACAAAGGTGCATTAAAATACTCAACTAGAAGGTTAAACTTTTAATCAACCAAATAATGGAACTTGTAGTTGTAATACAGATTGTAGAACATTTACCTGGAGAATGTAATCCGTCTAATATTCTAACATCACTAAGTACTTCTAACTCCAATTGCTTCTTCACAGTTCTTTGTTTGACACCACCACAAGGACGTATTTAGTAATATAATTCTTTAAAAATTGCTAAAACCTTGTTTGGCAAACAGAAACATTGCAAAAAGGTGAATAGATAATGTACTCACTGCTCACTTTCTCTATATTCTAAACCCAGTTCACAGAAACTTTTAAAATTGTAATTTCAATAATGTTATTAAACTTGTAAATTAATTTTAATAACATAATTAATTTAATTATATAAATTTATTTAATTAATTCCCAAAATATTTACGTAAACATCCAACGCTTGACATTTGTAAGGGTTATCTAACCTATACATCATCAAGTGACAAATAAACATCAGCGTGTCAGCTAGCGCCAATACGGCGAAATTTTGCGTTTTCTCAGAAACAAAGTTTATATGGGAAATCGTAAAAGTGCCCAGGCCGGATAAGAGACTTTGTCTCATAAAATCTAGAAGGTCGTGATTTGAACGTTTTGACAATGACATTTATTAATACGATCAAGACCCGTTCACAATCAACTACCCATAGCCGCCTTCGACGTCAAATTTAAAAAAACACTCGATATATACAGTGTTATGATAATGTAATGCACAAAATTCATAAAACGTACAACGATTATTATGAAACTTACGTTTATTTCGTTTTTTATTCATTTTCTCGTTTTTTTTTCTTATGTGAGCCCTACTGCAACTATTGTTCCCTAGTGTAACAAAACAAGCTTTCTCCAATAATGTAATAAAAATCTTAGCTTCCCATTAAAAAAATATGTTAATGACGTCATAACTTTGACAAATTTGACGTGTTATTTTTGTAACTTATGTCAAAAGATGCGGAATAAAAAAAAACATTTGACGTGTTTTTGCATTTTGTTCCAAAGTGATCGTTGTACGTTTTATGAATTTTGTGCATTACATTATCATAACCCTGTATATCTGCCGCTGTAGGTTTTCTTGCGCGAACTTAATTTGTCGGGAACTTGATTTTTGAAATTTTTTATAAAAACGGGCAATTAATAAAAATTTGGGCTTTCTCGAAGAGGGAATCAGCTGGGATTTTCTGGGCCACGGGAAAATGATCGCAAAAGCCTTTAAAATCACCCCCCATTCGCAATTTTTGTCGGGATTTTTTTGTCATAATCCTGTCCTTCAAGCTCTCCGTGCATATGAACAATGAAATGAACACCTGTCTTAATATTTACAGTGGTGTAGACTCTCTGTATACACGATATTTGGCGGTTTTTATGAACCAAACTTCAAACAAAAACTAAAAACTTTAGTAAATTTATAGCTTCTTCTATGACTTTGAAGTGCACTGGACCATCAAGTAAAAACCCAATTATTATTCAGTTGACTCACTAAGTCCTGTGAAAAGGGGTCCCCAATGGCCCCAACTAAATGTTATCGTAGTCAACTATATCATTCATATTGTTCTGTTTGGGGATCCCAAAACGTCTGAACTCCAGGACGCGAAGAGCAACTAGTAAGGTTTATCCTGGTAACGATCCACAAGTCACTGCCTTTGAAGAAACCGTTTCGCCAGGTACTTCCTCTGGTGTAATTGCGACTGTAGAGTGGCATCTATTGAGTCTGATTCTTCGCATTTGACGAACAAGATCTATCCGGCTGTTGCCAGCAAGGATATCCCGGGTGTGGTCGAGCGATGGACTGTATGGCACTCCTTCGATAACTATGTAATTTTAGTCAGCCAATAGTAAAATGCAATAAGCTCAATATATTTTCTCATTCACACCGGGGGTCACCTTTGCTTTGTTATATCAACAGGCTCTTAAGGCGTTTTGTACCGCATTCAATAACAACAGTTAGCAGGAATTGTATTTCACCTGTACGAAACCATTTGAAAACGACTATACTGAAAACGATCTTTCAGCTTTACATTTGCATATAGATTGAAATATTTTTCATTGGATATCAAAAATTGAAATATTTTTCTTTTTGCAAACAAATCGCAAAAATATCCCAGCCGGGCAAGTGTATAGACTGTAGACTCCCTTCGCTAGATTTTTAATTTATAATTTTTATTACCTAATATATATTGAGTAATTATGTTAATGGGGGCTTAGCCCTCATTAAATTATTTTAATGGGGGCCGCAGCCTTCCAGCCACCACATAGTCGGCGCCTATGCCAATGGGTCTTCATTACCTGCAAAAGAGGACTACTACTACTACTTTATGTCGTTATAGATCGTTAAAACACCGTTACCATGTAACTTTTTAAATAAAATATTATTAACCAGACGTGGATTGTACTTGTTATTACTCGCTATCTGGTTTGTACAATTTAATTCTCTCTCGAAGTTTTCTTTGGATATAGGAATGTTAAATGATTCTTTACCGTCTATTGAACAATTGATTTTTATCATTGACTCTTGCAATTGGTAAATCTAATAAATTCATACTGTCGTTAATTTTTGCCTCAAGATTTGATGTTATTACGCATTGAATTAGTAACGTTTAAAAATGTTCAGTAGTCTTTTTGTACATGTAAGACGTACTAAAATTGCATTCACCCATTAGCATGGCATGTCCAACCTTTGCGACATATTAGATGCATGTTAGACTTTGAAGTCGGAAATGCCACAAACAACTGAAGGTTGATGTACATCAATCTTCATCTCGAAGACTTGGTCAAAAGTTAAGGAGATATTAATTTTCTTTTGTCAAATAATTGTGCATTAACTCCTTCTACACCACTTATCGGATTGAGGCAAAATTCGATACATAGTCTACAATTGGTATGTGCCAAATGTGCATTCGGTTTACGAAGTACTTTTGTATTAGGCTATATGTCCTGGGTTCGAGTCCCAATCAGAGATGATAATTTTTCATTATGTTTATTCTTAATCTAATTTGCACTATTTCTGTGTTACTATACATAGTAAATTACAGTTAGTATACTTCATTTGTTAACGTATATCGTCTATTTTTGTGTACGATAATATAGAAAATCCAATGCAATTTTATCATCTATCTCTTAAATTTGTACCTTTGCAAATGTAAGTAGAAATTTTGGTATCAATCGAAAGAAGAATTCATTTTACGTCAAAGACATGTTAAACTTTATGAAGAAAACCAAAAACTATTTAAAATAATACTTAAAAAACTTATTGATTTATTGCTTTTAGTAATAAGCTATAAAGAAAAGCTGTAAGCTGCTCGACGATCTTTTAACAACTTCAGAAGAATGCCCCACGATCAGGCGTCAATTGTAGCAAAAGCTTTTTACTCTGACTCAAATACTTACTGTACTTATGCTCCGACTAAGATCTCTTTTTGACGAATTATATCTCAGGGTAGATACTGGTTTCTCAAGCTCATAAATTATAAAGAAAAAATAAGGTTAAATAGAATAATAAGAAATATGGGCGCCACTCACTTAAAGTTATACATTATCGAAATCCGCAAGTGAAAATAGATTCCGATTAGACTGATTGAATTAAATAGAGTAATATTAGTTAGTCAGGCTAACGTTAAAACAGGTTAATATAAATGGATAACTTCACCAAATGATTGGTCCGACATTATCACAACTATGTCTAGTTTTAATTTTTATTTATTCGTAGCCCAAAAAAGTATTGATTTAGTAAAAACAATGGAACAACCAAAAAATGAATGTTATTAGCTTTAAAGTTCAAATTATTATTGAATTTTCTTCAATAATCTCCAACTAACGGCATTTGGAGCAAATCGTTAATTTTACTAACACTAAGTACTAAACTGTAATATAAAGCACTTTTCTTGTAGCCGGAACGGAAAAAACAGACGATATCGGAAAGAAGTTATTCTCACTTGGCGGACCGTATCAGAATCTCGCTGGTTCTGTTTGGCGAATTGTCGAAGATCCGCCGTGCATTCTGCTTGGCGAATTGTCAGAGATTTCTTGTTAAAAATTCAACTACTACCCGAGTAGCTAGTATTCTTAAGAAAGGGAAATATATAAACACCCTATCAAGTGCCAAAGTAACGTACTTCGCACCAATGGGAATATACCTTCTAGAATCTTTGTTAGATATTTACAAGGCAAGGACATGTTTTCTAGCAAGAAACCTGATATCAAAAAAAGATCGCAGTCTTGTTTTTTACTTGTGTTTGCGGGACTTGAACCCGCGATTTCTGATTACGAATCTGTTGCGTTAACCTCTAGGCCAATCTGCGTACAGCTTCAAGTTTTTCTTTATAGTTTATTACCAAAAGCAATAAATCAATAAGTTTTTAAGTATTTTTCGAAATAGTTTTTGGTTTTCTAAGTTTAATATGTTTTTAACATAAAATGAATTCTTCTATTAAAATGATTTCTTCGATTGGTACCAAAATTGCTATTTACTTTTGCAAGGGTGTTGCTATTTGAATTTCGCTGAGTAAAGACGTGTCGTCGTGCTCCGTATCAAATAACAACAGTGTAAACGGAAATAAAACATTGTAATAATAATTATACCTGCATACCAAGTGCATTAAAGTGCAATAATTGTGTTATTTTAACATAAAATGTTTAAAATAAATAAATCTCCACTTAAAATTAGAACAAAAGAAAGTGATTAAAATAAAAATCTTTTTAAAGGAAGTCAAATAATTCAAAGATCTCCTTTAAAATAGAGATCGATATCTATTACATCTCTATATAATGAAGCAGGATCCCAACAAAAAGAAATACAAAGGGAAATAAGCATGCCGCAAGTTAATTCATCTTTACCGAGCACCGTAGCAGAGACCGCATTAATAGAGCAACTGCGTCTTCAACTGAAACAGGCCTTGGATCAGATTAAAGCACTTAAAGACCAAGTTGCATTGCTGCAAGGTGAGAAAAAACGTTATAGTCCGACCAATTCCGATGAGGAAGAAGAATGTTTCCCGGGAAACAGAATGGCTGCGTCCAAAAAATAAGAACAAGAAAAGGAAAGCAACTGAGTCACCGGAGAAGAACCATAGCTCCACCCAGAGTAAGCCAACGCTGACTAAAGCACAAAAACCTCTTCCAGTTGTGGTAAGTAATTTGGAAAATTATATGGAGCTCAAACAGAAACTTCAGACAAGTAATCTGAAGTTTAATGCAACCCTAAAGAATAATAATCAACTAAAAATCAATGTTGACACAGCAACAGAATATAGAGGGTTAACTCAATATCTAAATAATTCTCATCAGGAATAGCATTCGTACGAAAACAAGCAGGAGAGACCGATCAGAGTTAGGGTTAGGCACCTGCACCCTACTTGCGATTTAAAAGAAACCGTTAATGAACTGCAGCAGAACGGTTTCAAGATAAAAAATGCAGAAAATAAATTAAAGAAAACGAAAGATGGCTATATCAAGCTCCTTTTCTTCGTGCTAACATTCGATAAAACAGAGGATATCAAGAAGATCTTCGAAATTCAGCATTTGTGCCACATGAAAGTTAAAATTAAGGCACTAAGAACTAGTAAATTAATACCGCAGTGCAAAAGATGCCAGAGATATGGGCACACGCAAAAATACTGCCAACGTACCCCCATCTGCGTTAAATGTGCAGGGAATCATCTAACAGCAGAATGTACCAAGACTGAGAAGGCTCCTGCCAAGTGTTCTAACTGTGCTGAGGCACATCCCGCCAACTATAGAGGGTGTATAATCGCCAAAGAGTTGCAAACTCGGAGAGATAACGTTACTAAAACTAGAAAACCAAATCCTATAGCAAGGACATTCGCGCCTGCTAAATTGAAGGCAGGTGTCTCATATGCACAAGCAAGTAAGTCGAAGCAGGAAGAACCTATCTCTACCAATCCTAAAAGCGAACCATCAATGATGCAAATGATGCAGAATATGATGAAGATGCTGGACAGAGTCAAATAGAGACTCGACAGGTTAGAAGCCAGGAGTACTGGTGCTATTCCCAAAAAGAAGTAATCCATGGACCAACAAGACTTAAGAATAGCTACATGGAATGCCAATGGCATCCTAAAGTGAAAACAGGAACTTGAAGTTTTCCTTCATACCCAGTACATAGATGTGAGTCTGATTTTAGAAACGCATTTGACTGCTCAATCCTACCTAAAAATAAGAGGATATAGATTATACCACACTATTCACCTCGACAATCAAGCTAAAAGCGGTAGTGCTGTATTAGTCAAAGAATCAATTAACCACTACGAAGAATGTCATCTACAAAGGATAGAATTCCAGCTTACTATAGTATGTATTAAGTCCACGAAACAAAATTTAAAAATAGGTGCAATTTATTGTCCTCCAAGGCACAATTTAAAAAATGCTAACTATAAAACGATCGTACAACATCTTGGCGAACGTTTCATTTTGGGTAGCGATTACAACGCCAAACATGTGGAATGGGGATCGAGATTGACCACAACAAAAGGCAGTGAACTGAGAAAAGCCATGAGGATGCAACCTCCACTCCTCAGGTAAGCCCACGTACTGGTCTACGGATCCCAACAAAATCCCTGATTTGCTAGATTTCTTTATTACCAAAAAAGTTTCACCCAATTTCATAGAAGTTGAAGAAAATCTGGACTTAGATTCCGACCATTCAGCAGTTATATTAACACTGAGTGAAAGGATAATTAAAAGTTAAGCCCGCCCCATGCTCGTAAATAAAACCACTGACTCGGAGAGGTTCAGAAATGATCTTCAAGAAAATATTCACCTTAACATTAGTTTAAAAACAATTCAGGAACTGGAACAAGAAGCTGAAAATTTTGTTAAAATAATTCAGACAGCTGCTTTTAACAATACCAAGGAAATTACCCATATATCTAAAGGGGTTAATTATCCGATCGAAATCAGAATACTGGTAACAGAAAAAAGAAAAGCTAGAAGAATATGGCAGCAGTCAAGAGATCTGTCGGCCAAAACCATCTTGAATAAAAAATCACAAAAACTCAAGGGAGAAATTCAAAAACACAAAGAAGATTCAATCAGCTCCTAACTACAAAATCTAACTGCAGACGAGGAAACAGAGTACTCTCTATGGAAAGCAACCAATAAGATCAAGAGGTCTGTTACATCAATTCCCCCTATAAGGAAGGATGCTGGGCCTTGGGCAAGAGATAATAAGCAAAAAGCAGAATTATTTGCTGATCATTTCACTGAAATCTTCAAATCCAATCAATTTGAAGCTAACACTGCCTTGGAAGAGGTTAATAATATACTGTACCAATAAATCCCTCCTGTTACTCCGAAGGAAGTAGCTAATGAGATTAATACTAATCGAAACGCTAGAAAAGCACCAGGATTTGATCTCATCACTGGCCAAGTTATGAAGCAACGTACCTCTTCAACGCATCATTCCGACTAAAGCACGTGCCTACAATTTGGAAAGTCGCAGAAGTGATTATGCTGCCTAAACCGGGTAAGTCACCCAACGATGTGAAGTCTTACAGGCCTATTTCTCTGCTTCCTATTATTTCAAAGCTCTTCGAAAAATTACTTCTTAAAAGACTGAGACCTTTAATAGAGAACAATAGGCTGATTCCAGATTACCAGTTTGGCTTCAGACAGAAACATTCCACCATAGATCAAGTGCATCGAATCTCAGATGTCATCGAAAAAGCTCTCGAAGAAAAGCAAGTCTGCTCAGCCGTCTTCCTTGATGTGGCCCAGGCTTTTGATAAAGTCTGGCATGAAGGGCTCATTCACAAACTGAACAAAGTGCTTCCAAAACAATATGTGGAAGTTCTCTCCTCATACATATCGGATAGAAACTTCAGCATTAAACAAGAACATGAATACTCGGAACTAAAAGAAATTAACGCAGATGTACCTCAAGGTAGTGTCCTAGGGCCATCGTCTACCTGCTATACACCAGTGATATTCCGCATTTGGGCGATGTTAAAATTGCAACTTTTGCCGATGATACGACACTACTCGCAATAGGTCAGGAACAGGATGTGTCCACCAGTAAACTACAAACAGCTAGTAATACAGTACTAGAGTGGACAAAACAATGGAAGATTAAGCTGAACGAGCTCAAGTCTATCTATGTAATCTTTAAGAACAAAAAACTAGTTGATATACACCCATTAGACATAAATGGTACCGTAGTACCATACGCGAACAATGCCAAGTACCTTGGCATGACGCTAGACGCTAAGCTCCGATGAAAATAGCATGTAAAGAAGAAAAAACCGAACTTGGTCTAAAATATAAACAATATTATTGACTCTTTGGAAAAAATTCTAAGTTGGCACTAAATAACAAAATGCTAATCTATAACCAGATCTTCAAGCCGATTTGGTTATATGGTATACAGCTCTGGAGTTGTACCAAAGCTAGTAACATTAAGCCCATTCAGACCTTCCAAAACAAGATTCTGCGTAACATGGTAAAGGCTCCATAGTACGTCCGCAATAGTGACCTTTATCGGGACCTTGGCATTCCAACTGTTCATCAATGCAGAAGCTCTTCAGTTGCTGGACAATCAAGATCTCGTCCGAAGATTGAAGAGGACAAAACCATTTGAGCTTGTGTAGTGTTTTGGGTAAAAGCAGAGCATTGTGCGCGAGTGAGAATGTTTAGTATAGTTTCAACCGGAACAAACTACAGGACATTAATGGATGAACTCTAGCTTATAAGTATTTAGTTTAAGATTTATTAGATAAAAATTAATGGTTGATCAGCTTTGATCAGTTTTAATGCAAAGCACCACACAGGTGTCTAATTAGGAGGACAAAAAACTTTTGCAAGGGTACAAATTTAGGAAGAAAATAATAAAATAGTATTGGATTTCCTATATAATCGTTTACAAAAAACAGACTGTATATCCATCTTATATGAAGAATTTTCGTTTCAATTGCGAGTTGTCTCAGGTAGCTTAGTCGGTAGAGCTTCTGCCTGGGTAGCGGAGAGTCCTGGGTTCGAGTCCCAATCAGAGATGATAATTTCTCATTATGTTTATAAGTTCTTAAACTAATTAGGCTATATGGTCGTAAGTATATGGCCATCAAGAGGCAAGTAAGAATTCATGAACATATATTTGCGCAGCCTAAAAAAGATACATTCATTTAGGTAAAATATAAGGTGTAGGGCGCACATCTGGCATATACAAATTGTAGACTGTCAAATTTCAGTTCAATCCGGTAATTGGTTCTGGAAAAGTTAATTTACAAACATCCGACAAAAAAAATTCGTATCTCCTTAACTCTTAGTTTTCGAGAAGAAACGTGATTATCCTTCAACTGTTTGTATAATTCCCGGTTCCAAAATACAACATAAAGTAGGAAAGTAGATTGTTTTTTCACTGATTACTCTATATGGAAATTTTACTTTCATCACTGAAGATGAAAATGGCGTGTTGCTATGGAAACAATTAATAGTTTGCACATAGTAATTCTGTTTGATTACGACTAAATATATATTTATATCTTCTAATTTAACTGTTCTATAATTATAATGCAGAAAATAACATTTACGAATCTAGATGAAATCCGCTTTTTTTTCTAGTTCGTAAAATTGCCGACGAGCCGTGAAGCGACGCATGAGTAAATTCTCACCTCATGAAAAAAGCGGTTGTTTCATCCCCTGTATGATATATGTACTATTTTTTCTAATTTCCAGTTATATATAATTTAGAAGTTACATGACTACTCATTTCCCTAGAACTCGTATAAGGTGTACCATAAAAAAATGCAGTATAATTTCTTACTCTCGAATTCTATGCATACCTACCCCTTAGAAAGTTTTGTTAATTCATTAGAATCATTCACCTTTAACACATGCGCGGTTTTTCAGTTTCTTCCTTAATAACGAAAAATCTAAGGAAATATGTTGCGTCTAGCCTTTTAAAACTTCATATTCCTAGATATATCTACCTACGTATAATGTGTAATCGAAAACTTCAGTTCCTTTTCAACGCAGGAAGTAACTAATGCCTCAAGATTGATAAATTACCTATCCTGCTGGTTATAGCAGGTTACGTTATTAAACTACAAATGTACGTATATGTAAGCAATAAATCTCATTTTTCGAACTTTTTCCGAATATACAATATTGTTATTAATGTCAACTTTCTCTATGTCACTTTGAGTAGATTTAATAGTAGTAAAAGTGATTTTCTGATGATTACATTGAGTTTTTGAAAAAAAATAGTCGCATTAAATTTATAATAATACATTCAAATATTACTCTAAACAAGAAGATGTAATATTAATGTTACCATGTTATGCGAATAGCCAAAATGGAAAATAGAAAAAA
Source organism: Agrypnus murinus (assembly GCA_929113105.1). Taxonomy (NCBI): domain Eukaryota; kingdom Metazoa; phylum Arthropoda; class Insecta; order Coleoptera; family Elateridae; genus Agrypnus; species Agrypnus murinus. The sequence continues at coordinate 74,423,220 of OV816029.1, forward strand.
ATAATAAAATACGATACCACCGCGTTTACATATGTATTATATTGAGGAATCAATGTTTTATATCATAAGGAAAATTCCCACAAGGGAAACTTTAAAATTGACATTTAAGCTGATATAATTTTAGCATTTTCGAAGTTGAATATTAGAAGTAATGAAAAACAACACTTTTTTTTGTATTCATCGAAGGTATTTATATACTATAAAATGTTATTTTTATACACATTTTGCTGTATATTACTCTAATAATAATAAGTATTGGAATATAAATATAAACAAACAAATAAAATAGATATTAGCATGATTTTCACATAATTTAAAGGTCGCAGGTGCAATTTTGCAATTCGAATTTACTCATTGTGGAAAAATCAAAACCGTGTCGTCTTATCGGATAAGGAAGTAAGGCTGTACGCTTGGTGTCAATCCGCTATATGATCATAGTAGCAATTGATGTTAGGGTTGCCAGCCACTCTAATATCCTTACCATACAACATACGAACGCTACTAAAAATAATTAAGGCGTTAATATTTCAAATGCTTGTAATTTTTGTAAAGCATTTAAATTTCCATTAAATTGACACAAAAATGCCATTTTCGAGATATGTATTAAATGTTCATAAATGATACATTGCCTTTGGAACTATATTTTATATTTTATGAAGCATAATTATACCAAGAGCTAGGTTTCATTCTGTTCAACTCAGTCTTCCACCTAGGGTATCTTTCAATAAAATATGAGAAGTAATTTTGTTATTGATTATGATGATATCAGTCCTAACTTGTGATTGGATAGAACCATCTGGACTATAATCTTTGGTTTGGAGTAATTATTCTTCCGAGTGCATAAGCACACATTTCAGCAGTGAAAGCAGACCCGTACCGTCAACAGACTATCCCGTTTAGTTTAAATTCAGAAAAGGAAACTTTATCGAGTTTTCAGTTTTGTGTTCCGATGGTTTAGTAACTTTATTGTATTGTTGTGTTTCCGGCTTAAACCTTAAAGTAAAAATTAAACGGTCCTGTATTCAATTCTTTATTCTTATTCTGGTTTATTCTTTTGGTTAATTTAATGCCGATGTAATAGGCAATTTTCGAAAACCGAATAACTTAAGTTATTTAAAAAAAACTCAAATAGTGGAAATAATGGTAAAGCTTAAAATTCATTTAATGAAGAAAACTCTGAGTTTAACATTAACTATCCTTTGTTCTTCAAGCAGCAAGGTTAACGTGGAATGTTTTTTTAGTAAGACTCAAATTTAAAAATATTTGAGGCCAATAAACTTTGTCTAATAAATGAAAATAAATCATAATCAACCACCTGTTATAGATTGACTCAACAAATTGCTTATAGTCAATCTTTTAGAACCATAAAAACATTGTTTTTCTCAAATTGTAGATTCCAGTCGCAGTTTCACTTAAACAATAATAACAAATGATTTGTGTGACGTCCTCGATAACATTGTTCATTTAGTCCTGTGTTTAATCTGAAATAAGTAAGCCTTCGTGATTAACACCAACGGCACTTGAAAATAATTTGAATAAGTAAGTAGTCTCATCCGGGACTTTGAGTTTCATTGCGTAAGTATAAGTTTTTTATAATGTTTTGAGTTTTTAATATTACAAATTAATAAATTTAAATGTTACAAGTTTCGATGGAGGTTAGTATGTTTGATTCGTAATTCAGTAAGATTTGATCGCCGGTCGAGCTAGTAATTCCTTAAAGCCGAAAAAAAATTAAAACGTTTTTTCTTGGATACGAAAATAGTTAGAACCGTAGATCCCATGTCAATGCAATGTTTGCTGCTGTTTAGAAACTGCTACTGAAGTCGGAATTCCCCTAGATTCGGTTAGATTCTAGTAAGGTCGGCTATATGAACATATCAATCGGTGCTATGAGGTACGAGAGATGCTTCGCTGTCTCGCTCTCTCGACCAGAAACAAATAAACTATTTTTTTCGATATTCTATATCGATAAACAACGAAAAATACCCCTTAGTTTGATCTTCAGCTATGTTTTTAGCACTTTCATTCAACCTGTAGCTATTATGGGAACCATATTCTACATTGTTTTATATTTTCGCATTCAGCAACATCAAGTTAATAAACAACAGTCGGCTGCCAAATTGTTACATCCTTTGTTTCTAGACCAAATAATAAAATGAAAGAAATAAATTCTCGAAGTGGTCGTGACGCACAATATCTTTAGGGGTAGGGCACCGGGCACACATCACCGCTCGCGAGGACCTGTAAAATTGTTTCTCCTGAATTTTTTTATACAATATCACTGTACGTTGCTTGGAAGTCAAAGGACAATAACTGCCGCTTTTATGTAACGTCGTGAAAAGAAAAATTTTAATCTTTAATGATAAATGTATTATACAGTGCGAGTGTAAAGTCTGGAACTATCGTAAATCATTTATTAAACGTTTTTGAAAAAAATCCTCGAACACGTCAATTTTTATCTTAAATGAGACATATTTTACTGTAATCGTCACATAAAGATCGTCTTTTGTTTTTGAGTTATGACGTAAGCGATAATTTTTTTTAAATGGAAACCCTAATTTTTTATGGTGAATTTGGAAAAAGCATGAAATTCTTAGACCAAATATGATAAAAAAGTGTGATATTGTATTTTTCTATTTGGAAGATATTGTACATAATAGTAATGAAAAATCGAAAACACATCAAATAAGTCAATTATTTGATAGCTTATATACTGTTTCATTGCGTATAATGTATTGAAATTATTATGAAAAATTCAAAAGAAACAAGAAATAACAAAGTAAAGAAAAAAAATTAAATTAGATGTTCGAACTGACCACCATTTTGTGCAAGCAGTACCCGAGTCTGTACTGAAATTCGTCAAGAACTTTACGCAAAGTCTCGGGTGGAATTAATCTTATTTCTGTGCGAATTCTTTGCTGTAGCTCTTCTACTGTCTGTGGGCGGTTTATGTAAACCTTACTCTTTAGATAGCCCCATAAAAAAATCCATCGAAGTTAGGTCGGGTGATCTCGGAGGCCAACACCAATAGCAAAATGTGCCGGAGCACCATTTTGCTGAAACCATAATGTATCGCTTGGTGGATCCGGATCTTCATTGTTCGGATAAAACACCGCAAGAGCAGGAATTAAATCGTTTCTTAAGAAATCCAAATACTTTTCACTTGTCAATGAACCCTCGATAAAAAAGGTCCTAGAATTCTATCCCCTACAATTCCTGCCCAAACGTTGAGTTTTTGAGGAAACTGCTTGTGCGTCTCGTTCATCCAGCGCGGATTTTCAGGTGCCCAATATCGATAGTTATGACGATTCACTGTTCCATTAAGGTGAAATGTTGCTTCATCAGAAAAAACGATGCGATTTGAAAAGTCGCCATCGATATTGCACCGCTCCATCATTACCTCACAGAACTCTGTTCTGCGATCAGGATCATCTCCGTAAAGCTCTTGCACTAATTGAACTTTGTATAGATGCCAGTTATGTTTCTTTAAAATCTTTATAACTGACTTTTGAGAAATGTCATTATTTGCGGCTAGTTCCCTTGTAGTTCCATGGGGATTTTCTTGTAGAGACAACAGAATATCTAATTCGTTGTACCTTCTTCGGTTGTTGGACGACCACCCCTATGGCGATCTCTCACATGTCCGAGTTCAGAAAACTTTCTTCCTATTTTGGAAACTGTTGCTCTTGTGATAGGTTCTTTATCAGGATACTGGTTATTAAATATCTCACAAACCTCTTGTTGTGTTCTAGTACGGTCGCCACATCCCCTCAATATTAAAATTTCAATTCGCTCTTTTTCAGTCAAATATCGCACCATTATTTACTGAATTACGTAAAAAAGCACACAATAAAAACAGATAAACAAACTGATAAAGAACTGTCATAATTTTAACGCTGTCAATTGTTACATGGCTACTTGATTTTTTATTAAAACTTGGAACTCTTGATTGTTATTAAATTTTTGTTTTAAAACTTTAACGGCAATTATCTCAAAAATTTCAAAATACAGTACTATACTTTTATAGCATATTTGGTCTTAGAATTTCATGCTCTTTCCAAATTCATCATAAAACATTAGTGTTTCCATTTAAAAAAATTATCGCTTACGTCATAACTCAAAAACAAAAGGCGATCTTTAAGCGACGATTACAGTAAAATTTGTCTCATTTAAGATAAAAATTGACGTGTTCGAGGATTTTTTTAAAAACGTTTAATAAACGATTTATTGCGATAGTTCCAGACTTTACACTCGCACTGTAGAAATATCAGCTGTTTATGCTGTTTGTACGTACGAATTGTTTGTATGAAATAATAGTAAACATCAAGATGCTAATCGTACTAATGCTTTTCATTTAAGATTACAAGAAATCCCTTACCTCCTTTAACTTACCTCCTCGACTTGCTCCCTCAACGTACCTCCCCCATCTTATCCCCTCCCGACTTACCTCTCATCCGGTTAACCCTTAACTCCTTAAAAGATTATTATTAGTCTTAACTAAAATGTAGAAATGTGCATATATAAAAGAAATTATAATATAGACTTTTATTGATTAAAAGAGAAAATATTATGTTCTAATTTACTTCTAAAATTCAAGTAAGTTTGGAAATACCAAAATTGTATCAGCTTAAATGTCAATGTTAAAGTTTCCCTCGTGGGAGTTTTCCTTGCGATTTAAAGAATTGATTCCCTAAATATCCAGAAGCAAAAATTGCTTTTATTATTTATTTATTTTTCGTAATATTTTAGCTATTCATATAAGGACTGCACAGAAAAAAACCGACCACTAATACGTGGCTGTAAAACAAAACGCAAATGGCAAAGTTTAATAATTTGTACTTTTAACTTATTGATGTTAAGTAGGTAAAAGTAAGGCAGCATTATTTGTTATTTATTTTGTATTTTATTCAAAAGGGCATCGTATCAAGGAGAACGATGAAAACTAATTATTTCCACACATACCAAAAATCCCGAAATGTCTCATAGACAGTTGTCAAAACTTCTTAATATTCCAAAGACTGGTATTCAAAATGTTATTAGTGCATTAACAGTAGTCCTTACTGTTAACTGGAAATCTCTATCGGGAAGAAAACAGGGATCATTTTACCAAAGAGCCCAAAGGAAAGTGGAAAGAATGTTACCATCAAAACCCAAACGTTTCGCCACTCCAGGGGAAATATTACTACTGATATACATTATATACATATGTTTATATTTTTAATTTAGGTAAATATAAAATGTTTAATTTGAGACGCACGGATTGGACATTCACTTGGGGCGCCACCTCTCTTTGCGCGGTGGTGAGTTTCGTAACTACTCTCGCTTATCTATATATTTAAAATACAAAACTGATTTTTGTTACAGTTCGTTTGAGAGCTCGCCTGAGCAAATTTGCGTGATTTTTTTTAAATTGAAGCTTTCGTTTTGAATATTAGTCGACACTACTTAATATCTATATTTTATTAAGTTTTATATTTTTTAAATAAATAAATTTAATTCATTTAATTAAAATAAATAAAACATTTATTTTGATACGCAAGAGCATCCAGTTTATTGCAATATTTTGTTTTTGTATTTTACATAAATATGTGGTAGCAAAAGGCACCAACAAATAAAATAGTAATAGGCCGTTATTGTAGGAAAGGTTAAAGCTTTGCAAGTGGTAGCCTTTTGCTATATTACAAGACTTATCACTGGTTCCGCGGAACCCCAAAATATTTCCACGAAACCCCAGGGTTCCACGGAACACACTTTGGGAATCAACTTTTTCTTTTAATTTGCCATTTCGATAAGTTTCCGGAAATATTTCCATGAAACGTTACCAAAAAATAAATTTCCGGGAATTTGCCAACACTATTTTTATATTGTTTTTGAAATATGTACTAATAGACGTCTTCAAGAATTTCTTAAACAAGATCGAATTTTGATGTTATTCTTATCATTTCCGTATGTATGTAGAATCAACCGGAGGGGAGGGATAAGCCAGAGAGGAAGATATGTCGAAAGAGAGGAGGATAAGCTGAGAGAGAGAGGAGTGCTAGGCTTAGAATTTTCAACTGGTTATGTTTGGTTGCGTTTATTTAAATAATCACGAAGATTCCAAGGATTGTAATCACAGAACGAATGTTGTACATAGAGAAATCCTTCAGTTATTTTGACCGTCATAACTTGATCTTTATTCCCAGTTATTTCTACGTCTTTTTAATTTAAAGCTAAACAAAATAGCTATACCAATACAAAAAGGGAAATAGCTCTGAACTGAATAAAATAAAAACACATTTATTTGTTGAAATATTAATTATAAAATTATGCATTAGGTATCTTTTTTGTATAAAATTCGGATTGCATAAAGAAGACTGTATTGAACTGATTTGTTCCAAAAAAAGTCATCAAAGGATAATTTTATTCGGAATGTGATACAGCACAGGAAATGATACCTTAGGGAACCTAGGACTAAACTGAGTTATTGATGTCATTGGAAAAAGCACAAAATTCCAAATAATTTTATGTAATTTTGTAAAAAATATTCCAAGAATTGAAGAAGCCATTGCCCTTTGAACTCGCAAGAGAAGAAGGCGACCTTACTCATTAATTAGATTTATATTGGTTACGATCCCTTTTCTTAAGAGTGAACAGATTCGGGAGAATACCTTTTTCTGCAATTTAGCAAGTAGAATCTGAATTAAAACCTAATTTTTAGATGTTCAGAACAAGTTCAAGGAGCATTTCACTGCAATTGCTACAATAATCTAAAAACATGATTTTTTAACTCAAATGACTATTTTTAGCTGCCTGAAAGATTTTCCCAGTACAAGGTAATATTGCTTTTCCAGTGCCACGTCGCATATATTAATAAATTAATTGTGTGACTCAATGATTTTGAATAAAGGTGATTATTTCTTTCTTTATCTTAGCTGTTTTTTGTTTAGTGGTCCTTTCTTTTCTATAAGAGGCCAACCTTAAAGTGGCTTTATTGAAGTATCGCACGGAATCAACACATCTTGATCGCTAAAACTAACTCGACCGCATTTAGAAAAAGTTGACATTAATAACAATATATCCGGAAAATGATAGAATATATTATATCCGGAAACTGACCAAAAATAAGATATACTGCTTACAAATACATTTACAGTTTAGTTAATAACGTAACCTGAAAGTAAGGGAGGAAATTTATCATTTTTGAACGATTAGCTGCTTCCTGCGTTGAGAACGGATTGAAGTTTTTGTTTATATGCAATATAAGTAGACATCTTTAGAAATATGAGCTTTTTAAAGGTAATATGTAAACATATTACGACACTCACTGCTCTAACAATAAGACTTTTCCTTCTGAAAGGAAAAAAGAAAAACGTGAACGCGTTGGATGAATTCATAAAACTACATAGCTGGAGTGGGTATGTATACAATGTTAGAGTTGGAAAATCTTTTTATAGTATACATTGTTAATAATTGCATTGTTGCGTGAACAATGTGCTTTTCTGGTAGTACACCTTTTAAGAATTCTAGGAAAATGAGTTGCTGAAAGTTTATTCTCTTCTGCTAAGCTTGTATTGATTATTCGTATAAAACTTTCATGTTAACAATGTATCCATTTTTGAATTTATTCGCACATTACAGATTTCTTCTATATTTCCAAAGTATTTATTCTATTTATTTATTTTTGAACATGGAATCGGGGTGGTGGAACATCCCTCGTACCTTTTGACACCGATTGCTATGATCATTTAACCAAATGTGGGGTAAAGCTACCCCTAGTAAGCATTGCAATCGTGCCAAACATCACATTGATACGGAGGCTACGGCTTTACTATCTTATCCGAGAGGCATTTTTAAGTTTTTCTCCGCTATGACAAATTACCAACTTAGCCAGGGATCGAACCTGTGACCCTTGGATTATGAAGTAAACATGCAAACCACTAATCCACTGAAGTTGGCTCCCAAGTATTTGAAATACCTTTTGCTTTATTTTCCGTTTTCGTTGTTTCGAAAAACTATTACTCTTTAAAATAATAAATGAGTTTCTTCTGTAAGACCGAACCCTCAATGTTAATGCTTTACCTTTTTCCTGTTTTCAGAATACTAAGATTGATAATGTTCTTTTAATAGGTCTTATGTCTGTCTAATAGGCAAGCGTTATGTTTCTCACTATGACCGGACTGGGCTCCGTCCCTTAGTTTTCCAGAACAAGCCTGGACTCCAGGACGCAAGAGTAAGGTGCGTTCCCAGGTACAGTCATGCCTGTGGATCAACTATCTTGGAGTGACTCTGCACTCAATCGGTCTCTTGAAGATCCGGTACGGTTACCTTTAACGAGATTTATACGAATACATGTTTTAAGCCTTTTATACCACAAGATAACCCCATCTCCTCGCTGGTATAAGCCGGGTCTCTACATTCAGGTATAGAGTCGGACGGGCCCTGTCGAAGGCTCACCAATCCTTTATTATGGTAAGCCGGGCTGGCAAATCTCTAAGTAATCCTAGGCAAACCTAGTACCAAGCCCAGCTACGTTAAGGTTGGACTCGGTCGGGTAATGTACGTCCGCATGCTGGGCTGTGGATGAAGGGACTCTCTCGGAAACACCACACCTATAACGTGTAAATTCCGGCACTAGCCTAAAGGGCTAGTAAAGGGTGGATAACAACATCGCTCCTACTAGTGAGAACTGATAGCACTCACATAAGTATGTGACGCGCTAATTGAGTGTATCTAAATTCGTTGTCCCTTGAGGATTGTGGCTGTAAGTTCAACTCAGGCGAGCCAGGTAAAACAAAACTTGACTATTGTCTTATTGAGGTCCTATTGAGACTAGTATAACTTTAAAGGAACAGACAACTTTTTTACTCCAGCACTTGAAAGTAGGATTTTTGTTTGTCACAAGTTTGTGTCAACGCGCAAAAGAAAAGACAATATACAAATAACTATTTTGATTCAGAAACATTTAGTTTAATTTTAGTTTATCAGAGCTCTAGTTAGTAACTTCTAAAATGTACAGTCTAAAAGGACACTACTAATAATGCTTCCTCGTAACTGCAGTCACTGTTGTTAGTTCCTCTAATACCCCGTGCAGGGGGGTATTTCTTTTTTTGGGGGGCGCAGATATTTAGTCAAAAATGTGTACAGTTTCATACTGAAAGGCATATGTCGATTGAACTATTGAACCGCTTTGCAACCGTGTATCTTAAATGAATATGCTTGTATAGACGTTGTTGTGCACTCTCTCTGATTTCGTTTGATACTTGGTTTACATTTAAGCGTTGATTTATGGCAAAAATATCGAAGATAAAGCGTAGGCATGAGGTTAAGGCACGTCTAAAGACAGGAATTAAACACCGAGGTTGGTACCGAAATCGTTCGATTTCATTGTTAGTTGCTTCCCAATGCGCATTGATGCGAGGTTTGAACGGTGCGGTGAATTTGTAGTGAGCAGTGGCTCTCACTTTTGCTACAAATTTACCTCAGAGTACTGACTCTGATTATATGATACTTTTATTATAGTTATGCATACTTATGCATTTCTAATTTTTTGCTATGTTTAGGGTTCAAGTGTTTACCCTTTTATACAATATGAGAGAAATGTTTGATTTGTAAAAAGCCATAGCAATAGTAGTGTTCGATGACTGCATTCAAAAACTGTGCACCAAAGCTGAAGCACATGGACGTCAAGTAGCAAAGACAACACAGTTAGATATCCCCGCTAAGATGAGAGCTAAATCCGCCTCGTCCACCTACTTAACGCTGATTTCGAAAAGGAAATCTCCTCATTATTTCTTCCGCCGTGCAACCTACGACTTTTAGGCGGTTATTAATCACAACAAAGTCATATACCAAAATCTGAGGACCTACATTAACTTTCCGCTATATTGCGTAATTTGACTGGTCTAAATGGTTATGGCTTGTTGCTCGATATATAGCTAACACAAATCCGAAGGGGTAAGGCTAAATACGAGATTTCTCCTACTTTAAATTTATGGCCATTAGCTCCTTTATGATTCGCAAACTATTTTGACAAGCGAACGTCAGGGCAACGTGGACCGCATTGCTTTATAAACAAACCTTGTAACGGTATAATTTCTAACGGCTTCAAATACGTGGGATTTTACAGTTATATTTACAAAACTCTTAGGTTCGGCTCTGCAAATTCCCATTCTTTTTAAAATATAAGTGTTTAACAAAAAATGGGGGTCGAAGCTTTCGCAATTTTAGAGGAAAAATCAATATTTGCCTTTTTAGATGCTGTGCCATGATTAGTCAAGTCAAAACATGCGACTCGTTGTTGATTGGGTACTTAGAAAAAATCAATACTGTTCGTGAGTGAGACCTCGCTATTGGCTGATATTCCTACACGGAAATAAGAGCGCGGAGATTGAGGTTGTAGCGTCGCGTCACTTACTGGTTTCCGGCCTGTGCCTCGTGGCAAAGAATTACCACTGCACCCTTGCAGCAAGCGGTCTAGATTATAAATGTTCACACTTTAACCTGGGGTGTGCGGTTTTCTCGTTTGAGTTTCGATCAATAATGATTGATCGATATTGAATTAGTGTTACTGGATTACAGTTTATTAATCCTTTAGAATTGAAAGAAATTCTACATACAGTGTACAGTACAGTTTTAATGCTATTTTGTGTAGATTGCAAGTTTTAAAAGAATTTCCGTCTCGTTAATTCGTGTTAGAAGAATTTTTATAATTTTGTAACGCGGGTAAATAAATGTGTTTCACGCTATAGTGAAGAACTATAAAACAACCAACAATTATTTTGCTTCGTTTGGGTTTAAGATCAGTGCAGTTTTTTTTAAAGCAAAACCATTTAAAGCGATCTCGAATTTAACGATCGACTCTAGTACTTTTATAAATTAAAACCCCGCTTAAAGAATTTAAACCCATTTGGTGCTACACGTGATAAAAAACAACTTAAGTTTCTGAAACATTATCGTTATTTTCCAAGTGAAAATCCCGTTTGTTCATGAAATCATATGGGCGAATGACAATAACTAAATATTATCGCATTTTTGGTACGGAGAATCAACACTTCAATACAACGCCGAGTTCAACGACAATTTCCCTAAATGAAAGGCCGAATTTCCAATTTCTACTGGTCTATATGTATGGTATTCCACAAATTTGAGGGATAATAGTTTTAGGGATTTGTTTATAATTCAGTTATGAAATAAATAAAGATTATTAAAAGTTTCACAGTTTTATTAAAATATACCTGACAATATTGTTTCGACAGCTATGCTGTCATTATCAAAGGTAATATAATTATAAACAAACACGTCGCTAAGGTAGATAAAAAATAGGTAACTAGATAAAAATAATAAAAAAAAATAATAAAAATCATAATTAAACATCTAATACTTCCAGTAACGGAGAATTACTGAGCTCAAGTTGTTCATTCATTAAAGGTACCCTGAGTTTGTGTTTGTATATCTCAAAAGCTTCTAAAATGTCTAATTTGCGTTTGTTATTACAAAAATGTAGGAATTTAATATTATTTTGAGAAGTCATTGTGTGATTTTGTTCTAAAAGGTGTTTGGCGTAATTCGATTTTTCAGGATGTTTATTTTTGTAATGACGTACGTGTTCTTTATATAATTCAGTTAATTAAGAATCTCACAGTTAAGAATTTTTTCTTAGGGGAGAGCTCTCTTCGTTATTAAAAAATCTTTAAACTTTAATTTAATTACAAATCATTTATATTGATACTGTCGAATTGATTTAATTTGTCTAATCTCATTTAGATATTTGTTTATAAATTTTGTCCAGAAAAAGACCAGTCAATACAAATTTTAATATTTGAATTAATGTGTTTGAACAAATTTTGTGTTCGATCCAATAAACTTTTTGGTTATTTCCGTTATCTAATGAAAAGTTCTAGATGAATTTTTATTGATTTATTCTGGTTTAGTTATAATCTAATGAACTTAGATTGGAATTGTAATAAATGTATGAGGTGTGTTTTATTTCTTATATATATGCAAAGTTATGTCGTTACGATTTTTCTGATTAAATAAATGTTATTAATTCAAAACTAAGGATCTAGAAAACGGAACCATATTAGTTATGAATGCTCTGCTTCATTTTACTTCAAAATTTTAAATTAACAAAAATTTTTGATTCAACTAAATATTTTATTCATTTTCTGGTTAATGAATTTAATCATTTTTAATGCTTATTCAATTTACATCTTTGATTGGTTATTTATAATTAATAACTTAAGCTTCATAACCAGATGGCGCCCTTTTAAGTTTTTATTTGTGTTTGAACCTTTATCTATTCCTTTTCACAATTTATACAGCTGTGGAACCAATACCTACGACTTGACTAATTAATTTGTAAGAGAGAGTTTAAATCTCAAGCTGTGGCAGACATTTGAGTTTTTAGTTACAGTAAGTATAAAGCATTTTTATAGTTTCGTGTGTGATTTTTTATGGATGTTTCACTGGCGCCCAATCGCGGGGCCTTTTTGTTGTCGTACTTTTGTGCGGAAAATCATGTAAGTTTCACTGACGGTCCAACGTGGGCCTAGATTTTAGAATGTTTCAACCTCAGTGAAATACCATACGTTACAACGTGCTATATATTTAAATAGTAATGCGGCATCATTGAAGCGGCACTGGGGCAGCATGCAATTGGGATGAAACTTGACATTTTATAAAATTGAGTAGAATAATAACTCGGTACTCAAATACAAGTTTCCATATTAGTTTTTGTAGAAAAAAATGTAGGAATGAATGTAAAAATTAATAATAACTAGTTTAAATTAAGTTGTATTATTACAGTACATCAATGTTGGTACATTCTAATTAAAAAAAAACACAAATAAAATCAGGTGTTTCTATACTACTGTACATAACGGAATTAACTAATTATTTTCCAAACAATAAAATCAAGCAATTAGTGGCAACATAAGGTATATTTTATACAGTTCAATATATAAACAAAAAGTTTTTTATTTACGCCGTAATAATTCAAAGGAATACTGTGGTTGTAGTATTAGATATTGGGGATTAATCGAGAAATTAAATTGAGTATAATTTATAAAGTCGGGTTTCCAGATACTGAAAGTGTATACCAGTGGCGTACGGTGAGAATTTAGTGTAGGAAAGCAACCACGATTTAAATTTTAATATACCTGGGTACAATATAAAAGCAGTGCTATAATTATTAAGCTTAAAAGTTTTTCAAAGAAGAACTTTTACACTTTATACTTAATTACTTATGGAATTTGTTGACTATTATCCTTTATTTTAAAAAAGTATTACTATTTATTTATAATGCAACTCGATTTTCCGGTCTTTTTTTAGCAAAATACCTAGTGCAGGTTGTTAAATTTGAAAGTTCTGGTTTTGATCTGCCTTTCCAAACAATTTGTAATTTCTCTCCAAAACTGCATGTAGAAAATTATTTATCTAATAACTTACAAACTGAACAAAATCGTCGCGATTCGGATGTATCGGAAGTGCTCGAACCTTCCGCCGAAGCAGCTGAATTTGTTGTCATGATGATTAAGCAAGTTTAAATTTGCATACAGAGCAAAATAAATACAATTTTTTGTCTTTAAAAGCATTCCAACTTATATAAATTGAAATAATAAAATGTTCCAAATACAGTCTCATTCGCAGATTTACATTACTTAAGTAACATTTAACAAACACTAAATCGAAAAAATAACCAAATTATAATAAATAAACATTTGGGCACGGGGCACACTAAAAATAATAACCTTATACGATGTCAATCGTATCACCACAACGCACCCGCCCGCTAACGAATGCGAGGACAAGTGCAGTAAGCAACCCAATCACTGCTTATATGCAGTGTATGTAACACATTTGAATCGGTATTACCTTTCCGTGCAAGTATAATGAGCCTAATTTAAAATAGTACTCTAATTTTTTCTGTACAGAATTGATATTGTACTTTAGGTTGATTAAGTACACATTACAAATTGAAGTAAACGATAACCATAATTTTATTTGTCTACGAATCATTGGACGGAATTAAATATCGCTTGATCATGGGTGTCCGCAGGAGAGGACCAAGGGGAGGCCGTGTCCCCACCAAGGATTTGCCACTTGCCTTTTTGGCAAGGTTGGATAGCAGAGAGCACAGACCGTGCTAAATATCCGGCAACCGAGTGCACAACGAACGGTCCTGATCCGTTTTTATTTTCAGAATTTGAATAACTACGTAAAATGAGCTATGTATGTTATTTTAATCTTGTAATACATAGTTTCCTATCAAACTGAGTAAACAGAGATACAAGATAGGTTCAAAATTGCCAATTTTGACAGTGTGAAAAATACTTTGTTATCTTATCTATACACCTATTCATACTAATTAAATGTCAACCACCTATTTATAATCCATGCAACTTTAATAATTAAAAACCTGTTTTGCAAATATTTTTCTATTCGTTCAATGCTAATATTGGTAGCATATAATTTGTGTAAAATTCTATTAACTTAGACTTTTGTAGTTCCCAGAAGTCATTATCTCTTGGTACCTGAAAAGTAAAAGAAATATTGGACATAAGAAAACCTTGAATTTAAATTGATTACCTCTTCACACATAATTCCGAATGGTGTCCATACCATAAAATAGCACAAATCTCTGCCACTTATGGCCAACTGCCCTTGTATTTGATAATAATAGTTGTGTTTTTTGTTTAATTTCGTTCTATCTTCATCTTTGACCAAAAAGGAGAGTAATTTTCTTGCAGCGGCTTCTTGTGGCGATAATTTCAATTTGGCTAGTTTGTATGGACACTTTATTTCAACTATTGCGTTGTGTCCCACTAATCCATCCGGACTTGCTACTAGATACGGCAATTCAGAGTCAACAAATAACCCACAATCCACGACAGTCAAGTCATACTCGTTTTATAATTGAGTCTTCGCCATTGGCTCATGATCATTGCCCCATCGTGTTGCCGCGCTTCCTATAAAATCGGAATTAATCAGCCGGTTGGCAAATTTCTTCCCATCGGTAGTTTTGCGCCTTTTGCATACTTGTCCAAAATTGGAAGCAGTCAGCCTTAAGCTCCGTTCTTTCCTCAATAGAGGATTTGCGTTTTGACCCAACGTGTTTCTCTCTAAAATTAATATTTCTTCAGCTGTCTTACTTAGCTTCCTAAGAATTGCCTGCTTTCTCGATTCCAACTCAGCCATAGGGACCACATCTTCATCTACTAGACCATAGTCCTGATCGGCCTCGGGTTGTGTAGTTTTTCTTCTGGCCTTGGACCCTTTGAAAAGCCTATCTCTCGATTTAACGTACTGCCTTCTAGTGCGTAACCGTGCTATATACACTTTGGTGTATTTCCCTGGACTTCTGGTGGTCATCTTTTTATAAATGGTACTGTAGTAATCTTCTCCTTTATTATAAGAAATACCAGCAGCGTGACATCTAACTTCGCAACTGTTTTTTAAAGAAAAATTTAATCGTTTCCCCCCCACAAATTTGGCCACCACTGAATTATATGTTTCTGCTGCGTTACTATTCATATTTAGAAGCAAGCTGTAGGAATTTTGAATAAGACGACTACAACTAGCCAAAATATCATCTAACAATCCACATTCCTGCATCTGTGGTATCATATTAACTTCGTTTGATTTTGAGCCATTGCAAAAATAAGCCTGGCAATCCGAGTGGTCTCCAAATATATGGTTCGGACAGTTTAGTACATCTTTATTGAGGAAGTCTATTTGTTCAGCAGTACTTTTTTGCTCCTTACGCCTATAATTGATAGCCGAATTGACGTCTCTTCTCATCCTCTCTATATTAGACTTGAGCAAGTTTCTCAATGCTGGTACCACACGTCGCAATTTGGAAGTAACACTCTTGGTAGTCAGGTCTCTCAGTTTTGAGCAAAAATTCCTTAAAAGATGGTTTTTGCATTTTACTTTCTGAACTAGATTATTATTTTCATAAGGTTTCTGTATGCAAATATTCTTATACACGCTACTGTCACCATCTCCAACTAGCTGCGTGTATTTTAATCCATGCATTTCTATACTTCGCTTAAAACCTTCCACAATTATATCGGATTCCATGGCCGTGGAAGTTCCCGTCCAGTTTTTGTAGCATTTGTGATTGGAGCACAATAGATGTTTAGCTTTAGCACGTTCACATATGGTACAATATTTGTTTCGAACTGCTATAAATAGTAGTTTGCCAGTTCTAGCTCCCACTATACCTGCTACTCCCGAAGCAGCATCGTATTTCGTTTTATACGATCGCTTTAACCAAGCTCCGTCCGCGATGACAGTTATTATAGGATAGCCATCTTGGTCGACGTCACCAACTTCACGTGCTAAACGAGCTTCTTCGACACCTGCTTCTTCCATGGTCTCCCAAGAACTAGCATAAATTGAATCGGCTACTTGCTCAAAATGTTTGTCGTATTGCCTTCTTGACAGTGGTGGCATATTCAAGGCACCTACAATTTGAGTCGTTTGGCTAAAGCCTAAACCAGTCGATATAGTAGCCAAAACGATAGATCCATTTATGTCTAAAGTTTCCCCATCATTCTCGGTTTTTATGAATTTTATCAATCCACACATTTTACATTTTAATTGAAGTGTACTTCGGAGCCCATTACGATGTTCTTCTATAACATTCATGTGATTAAAATTACAAGAAAATGGAGAATGGTCATTGGCTTGTTGAATGTTGTTCAAAAAATCTTGTAGGTTAATGAATCGTCTTCCAGTAATCTCACTTTTCCTCGTCCCAACAGTAGTAGATTCGGCTTCTACTATTTCAATGGCTTCATCAGAGCTGCTGATATAACGTATGACAATTATTATGTTGCATTGTTGATAGTTTGCAAATTTAGATTACCTTATATCATCGTTTTCAGAGGGAGAAGGGTGTTGTTTCTTACACGCAGATGTTTGCTCACTAATGGATCCACTAAAACAATAAATTTTTGCTTTTCCAGATTCTTAAAACATTATTAAATGTTTAACTTACCGTGGTTTGGAAACTTTCATGTGAGAAGTCGACGGCTTTTGCGAATTCGAAGAACCTGATACACTGTTAAATTTTGAAACATTATTTTTGCTATAAGGAGGTTATGCAGGGCCGCATTTACCGTATTACGACCAACTGGGGACCTCACTCTCTGGGGAACCTCACTTTAAGACCTTACTCACAATCACAAACAGTGACCTAAAAGATACTGTAAGTGCAAAATAAGTTACTTTTATTAATACAATAAATAGATATAAAAGTCTCTCCCTAATAAAATTGCCAGGTCTTCAAATCCCGAGCTTAAAAGTATCTGAACGTTACTTATTGAAAATTACTGACGGAGTATCACTTGTAGATTTTAAAACCTACGAAGATTCTAGAGATTCATATATTGACTAACCAGATTTCAAACCAGCAAAATTTTGTTATCTCTAAAATTCTATAGTTAGGTTTCAAATATTTAAAATTTTTATTATCAAAAATTGGGAATTTCAAAGTCTAAGTTCAAGAATTCCAATAGTTCAGTTTTTGAAGTTTGATTTCCAAAAGTTTCTCAATCTAAACTTTCCGAGTTTCATTTCATCATTCATCATTCAATGTTCCAAGTTTACATTTTAAACAACAAAGATTTGGAAGTTTGTAAAGAAGCCCAGAATCAACTTAAGCTACAGAGATGCAAAGTTGATAGCTAAAAGTGACAAACTCTGTGACTTATGAAGTTATAAACTTTAAATCTCTGAGATTTCTGAGTTCTAAACCTCAGTTCAAAATTTAAACTTCTTAAACTATAAGAAAATCCAGACTTCAAAGCTTCATCTAAGAAATTTAACTCTCAACGTTTAAAGAATCCTGTGATTTTGCACTTATGAATCTTACATCTCATAAACTTCTAATTTAGAAATTTTAGAGAGTCTATAATTCAAGCTTTTAAACCTGTTTTGTAACTGTGAACCTCTGCAAAACTTCTGTGTGAGACTTCAAAGCTGCATTTCTGGATTCTAAAGCTGTGCCTCTAAATCTACAAAATCTTGCCGGTTTGGAATTCTAAATTTCAAATTGGAATTCAAATGTTAGAACTGAAACTTTCAAATTCATTTAAAGCATGTAGTTAAAATTTTGATTTTGCAAAAGGCCAACAACTTATTACCCAGAGTTCAAAATTTTTGATTTTCAATATGAAATCCAAATTTCAGATTTTAGGACTAGAGCACATTTCGAAATTTTATTTTTTTTTGTTAAATTTCAGTTTTAGTGTCTGATAGGTAGGGGATCAAATTGTGCGGCTTAGGTCCCCAAAAGTGTAAATGCGGCAGTAAATTTAAATTATTAAACTTATTTTAGAAATATCGTACCTCGCCGCAGGGGGAACAGATATATCTTCAGCTTTTTCAACAAAAGCACGTTTTGTAGCTGCAGCAGTCGCGCCCATTCGAACCTTCTTCATCCTCATTTTCAAACTAATGTTCTTATGATGATCACCTTTTTTTGGTCTTCTACCTTGTTTGTCACTCATTGTTTATACAATACTTAAATAGTTCAAAGGTACAAACTACACACCATAACCTTCAACAGGAAATAAACTTACAACCACTATCTATTAGTAAGTAGCAGTAGTAGCACCCAAAAGGAACTGGAGCAATACATGCAAATCCACTGTTGCTTTTTTCAACCAAACGGATGGCGGAAAAGAAAAGCGGTCTTCTTTTGTGACCGTTTTATGGCATTAATCCATTGAGTCCGCGGCATGTTTGGTGTTTAGCGCTTTGTCAGTTGTAAATCATAAAGTAGGGTAAAGGATCGCGACAATGAGACGACCCTAGCTCAAGACGTTTTAATTGACAAAAGAACTAATTTTACTCTTGGGAAATAATTTAAAAAAATAATTACTTGCTCATACGAAAAATATTTAGATTAACAAAGTAAACTATTTTCATTTAGTACGTCAATTATTGCTATATGTAATTATGTATGCCAGTCCTGCTTTAGTAAAGTTTTATCTTTTTATTTAGTTTTACCATCAATTAACGATGACTCATAAATAATGAAATACATAGGTTGTATTCACACATATTTTAATAAATGTGTTTATCAAATTAATTCCCCCAATTAATTAAATATTCCAAATAAATAGTATATATACAAATACAATACAAAAAAAGTTAATCTAATACAACTTATAAAATATTTGTGTGATATTAAATGGTATACAGTTTATAAGATATCATATTCCTTTTATTTTATTATTTCAGGAGAGACAATTTTACCCGTCAAACTGTACGATAAGAATTAATTTATTATTGCCGAGTCGGTAACACAAATGATCAGGGCAAAATTCGGGCCACACACCACACTGATCAAAAATAAACAACTTTGGGAAAAAATTGTAAATTTGTTTTTTAATATTTTAGAATAAATTTTTCAGTTATGAATACTAGAATACAGTAAAATTCCCGGTACAGAGTAATTTTGAAAGAATCTTCAATATTTAACGTTTCATTTAAGATTTATTAACTTTTAGTTATAAAAACTTAACTTTCTGTACCGGGCTAGATGTTTTTTTTATGAACATTTTAAGCCCACGTACATCGTGCTCCGATAACAACTAAGCTCATAATTCATTCCCAAAGTTGGCAGCACCGGGAATTCCGCCTTAAGCGACAATCCTATCTACTGTACAGCCCACATAGAAGAAATACATAGGTATGTAGAAACCCATTGACACAATTAACTTGTTAAATGAAACAATAACTTAACAATTACATTGTTTATGAGAGCATGAAACTGTCTATTCATTTAATACAAATTTTGGTAACCGCCTGCGTGGCAGTTAAAAGGATGGTACAAATTATTAACATCTAAGGGGAGGAGAGTATAAAATGTGATATTGCGTGTTACATGTCAGTTTATCACCTTATATTAAACTAAGCTAATTGTGCCGTATTCGGAATTTATTTATCGCCTAGAATTTCCGCAACGCCGTCGAAATTAAATCGTTTTATATTCTCTTTTTTTCAGAAACCCAATTTTGATGCAAATCGTTGCATAAATTACCATACGTGTTTGTTTTTTTGCAATGATGGACGAGCTTGGCTGCAGTTCTACTGATTACATATATATATAAATTGCTTTCTAAATGCTTATATACCTTTGTTACTAGTATTTCGAAATCCTAATTTAGATCTTTGCCCGTTTTATTACGGTTTGGGTATTGTAATGATTAATAAGTACGGATTATAGGGAACGTACGATAAGCCGTTATCAACAGGAATTGGAAGACATATAGGCGTGGATCCCTGCGGAGAAAGGAAAATCTCAAGTGAATAGTTTATTTTCGAGGTTGAACTGCACTAATTTATATAGAACGAATTGCTCTTTGAATTGTAATTGATTATTGAAGGTGAAATTAATGCAAACGGATTGAACTAAGAAACAATTAAGCGTGAGTACAGAATTATTCTTCTTCTTTAACACTTAATTAGAATAAAGTGTGTTTTTTAGCTATTGCAATCTCTGATTAAATGCAGTTTTCAGTAAATTGCAATACTAGTTTCAGTTGCATCATCACGTGTAAGCACATCAACATGCAACTTTAATTTTTCAAATAGTTTATTTCAGGGAAGAATCTTGCTATCTTAAGATAAAAAGACCACCACTAGTTCCAATGCGTATTTTTCTAAGAATTTTTACAGAAACCTATTGTACTGAATAAAAATAAATTTAAATTAAAATGTAATTTAGACTACAATTTTAATCTTGTTTATTGTTTCCAGCCTTAGTTTGTGGAACTCCATAATCATGAAATAAATAAAGATTATTAAAAGTTTCACAGTTTTATTAAAATACAACCTGACAATATTGTTTCGACAGCTATGCTGTCATTATCAAAGGTAATATAATTATAAACAAACACGTCGCTAAGGTAGATACAAAAATAGGTAACCAGATAAAATAATAATAATAATAATCAGAATTAAATATCTAATACTTCCAGTAACGGAGAATTACTGAGCTCAAGTTGTTTATTCATTAAAGGTACCCTGAGTTTGTGTTTGTATATCTCAAAGGCTTCTAAAATGTCTAATTTGCGTTTGTTATTACAAAAATGTAGGAATTTAATATTATTTTGAGGAGTCATTGTGTGATTTTGTTCTAAAAGGTGTTTGGCGTAATTCGATTTTTCAGGATGTTTATTTTTGTAATGACGTACGTGTTCTTTATATCTTATGTCAAAATTTCGAAGTGTTTGTCCAATATATACCGAACTACAAAAAGAACAATTTAAACGGTGAATGCCCGATTTCATGATATCATGTGTTCTGTCTTTAGCATTAAATAAAAATGAAAAAGTGTTATTTCTTAACAAAGGTTTCAAATTTTGTCCTTTTCCAAAATTTACCAACAAAATTAAAGAAATTTTGCCCGTTGAATGCGAAACTATACTTAAGAAAGATCATAATAACTATGCAAAATTCGAAATTTCGAATTTGTTAAAAGAGATGTCTTTGAAACAGGACAAAATGTACAACACATCTAACATATCACTTCTTCAATCTATAAAACAGAAAATCACAGAGAACAATCTAATTTCTGTTAAAGCAGATATGGGTAACACTTTGGTAATTCTTTCAAAAGATATTTACATACAAAAAGTTAATGAATTTATTAATAAAGAAAATTTAGAAACTTTAAACAAAAACCCAACCACAAAATTCCAAAAAGAAATAAAACAAGGTTTAGAAAACTGCAATATCTGCTTTTCAGAATTAGAAAAGCAACAAATTATTAATAAAAACCCACAAATACCTAAACTATATGGACTAGTCAAAACACATAAACAGAATATGCCAATAAGACCAGTTGTATCATACATCAATGCACCTAATCACATTTTATCCAACTTCAGAAATTGTGTGTGCTTAGTTACGAAAAGGATAATAACAAAATAGCACTTTGTGAACTGCCACACGTTGTTTCTTTGTAAAAAAACATTTGTGAATAAATATACGGCAAATATAAATTCATCGGCTCCTCTACAAGTTGTGTTTTTAGATGAAACATAGGTATTTCAAAAAGGTACAAAGCGCATGTATTTAAATTTCTGTAGTTACAATTCTATTAGATTGTTAATTTTTCAGGAGTACAGAAAAGGTGCATGTATTTAAATCTCTGCAGTTACAATTCTTTTCTATTGTTACTGTTTGATGAGGATATAAACGGTCGTGGTAAGATAGTTTTACAAGGAGTGTTAGAAAAAGGGAAGGCAGGGCGAAGGAAAACAATACATAGTACTTAGGTACTTCATGTGGGGGCAAATTTTGGATTTATTAATAATGCAGGCTTAGTTTTCGCATCTTCCTCGAGAAGTGTCGATTCATTAATATAACATCCGTTATATTAATAAATAATGTCCCTTATTCTATTCTACTTGAAAAACCACCTACAAATAACTGGAGGAAATCTGAAATCGTAGAGTGGCTAACAAGTAATGAAATTAGTTTTCCTCAAGACGCCTCGAAAAACAATATGTTACAGATGACTAGAGATCATCAGGTTCTTAAATGGTATATGGTATTAATCAAATTATTGAAGAACCTGGTCAAAGTTATACAAAGCGCTGGCAATGTGGAATAAAGCGCTGGCAATGTGGAATGAAGCGTTGAAGCAAGTAACTTCCGAAATGTGGACAGAACCATAAAACGAGTAGAAACTTTAATAAACACAGAGAGAAATGTTTGTATATTTAGTGCACAATTGTTGAGAAAATTAAAACAAATTGGGTCTAAAACGATGACAGGAACAATTTGTGCAATCTAATTGCATTGGTTTGTGTAAAACCAATTGTAATGTTTTTCCAAACAACTTATTTTTATCTCCATACCAAATAGGTAACTACCTAAAACAATTTGTTTAAAGAATCTTCTACATTTTGTAGCATAGTTTTGCACAATACTGTATTAAACACTTGCACTTGAATTTTTGCACAATGTTGTTGGAAACACATACGAATATTGGAGTAATTGTGTATATAGTAGTTTAGCGACTATTTGCACAATATTCTGCTTATTTTTCTTCAACTTTTAATATTGCTGAAAGAAACGCTCAACACTGGGTGAATTAATAACACAAACTAAAGTTATATATGTAATTCAAACGCAAAAATACAAAGAGAAAACATTCATATAAAGACAAAATACAAATTTAGCAAACTATCTAAAAATAAACGATTTACTATTGAAATTAGTAACAAATCATGGCATATAAGAGTAAGTTTTCAAGTTGGAAACATGAACTTTTTATTATTTTCTCAATAATGCCAAACACTGGAAGATCATCGGTCCATTTCTGAATTAATGGAAAATTTGGTTTGTAAAACGTTCCTATAAGTGGTTGGCCCAAGATGTAGGGAAAACTCCGCACCCAATTACGCCTGGTAAAGCAATGTATAAATTAGTTATTTATTACATAGCATTTGCACTAAAATAAATGGATAAATAAAATGCGTACCCAATCATAATAATAATAATTTAAAATATAGGGTAAAAAATTAAAAATACTTAATAACATACTTACATTAATTAAATTTTTATTCACCTATATTATATCCATATTCTGCAACTATCACGAACTTACTAAACGAATGTGTGCCATTTCCACGTAGCACAGCGTTTTTTGCAGTTTGTTTATGTCTGGAGTCTGTGATCTGAGGGGTAAATAAATGCGATAGGTCAATCCTACATTAAAAATAACCTTGATATAAGATTTCGATCAAATTGTATTACAGTTTCAAATTTTATTTGCATTTTTTTATCATATACTATTAAAAAGCTACACAATACTGTGCATGATTACAGTTAAACAACTTGTATCAAAATATACAACAAGATTGTGGACAAACGCAGCACAATTTTGTGAATTATTAATTCCTTTAGTTACTTCAATTTGCTTTGCACAATTTGTTAAATCAGATTTCACAGCGTCTTCAAACAATCTTATTAAGAAAGAATACGCAACGCTTTTAAATAATGGAACCCAATTGTACAAAAAATCGTACAATCACAATTAACCAACGTTGTGCAAAACTAAGCGACTGTATTTTTCTCTGTAAAGAAGTGTTGGGGAAAAAGGCGTTAAAACAACATTTTGCAGTTAATCCAATTATTATTAGCTCAAACGGAGTTTCACTGCAATAATTAAAAGATTCATCTAAATTATTATAAATAATTTTAATATATACTGGATTAGCAGACTCTGCAAAAAACTAATTATAAAAAAATAGAATTTTGTTTGTTACATTAAAATTTGTTTAATATTTTTAAAATTCTATTTATTTATTTACTGTTGGTTTAAGATTTAAGAATAATAAACTTAATGAAATGATTGAAAATAAGATAAATATAAAACATACTAACTGTAAAGCGATTTAGTACCTGATACAGAGGCTCGTTTGTCTAAATACACCTACAAACGCATTAACAGAGAATTTATTAATTAAACTTTATTTAACACGTCATATAAGACGTCAAACATAAGGAAAGTAAAGGATTGATTCCCGTACATTGATTCTTTTTTATCAATGACTACTTCCTTTACGTATCATTACCTATCACTTTTCATACTGTTATGGCAAACCAAACCGGTTACTTAACGTAGGTTATACAGTTTCCGATACTGAACAAAACCCTAGTGGACTTACGTAAGTGAGTAGGAGATAATGAAAAGCTACTTTAAAGAGAGATAAAGTATAGTTGAGTTGTGAATTTATAAACAGAGCGTTGACGTCACAATCACAATCTTACATGAAAAATTCTGTAGCAACCATTGTTTTACGTTTTCAAAATGTCCAAGTTTTTTGTTTCTAGTAGAATACCATTTTTGGTACGTTACATGAGCAAATTTTTAGAAAAAAATCTACATTAAACTTTCAACCCCAATAAAGATCATGACTTATATGCAAAAAAAAACTTTATTTGACAAAATTAAACAAAAATCAAAATTTATCAGTGTTCAAAACCTTAAACCTTCTTAACAATAACAAAAAAAATTAGTTAATAAATGCTCAACATTTCCATTATTCCCTATTAACTAATAAACAAGGTCCGGCGGTGGACGAGTGGTGTTAGCGCACTGCCCGTATATCGAAGGCCGTGGGTTCAAGTTCCACATGAGACGGTCGATTTTTTAGTCAAGAATTCGGCCGCATCAACTATGGGTGTGTGTGTAATTTCTCTTAGAAAATCTTAGATGGGGCACATAGATATGGCCGTATCAGTTGGTTTCCTCGTAGATAAATGAGATTATAGAGTATAGAAATAATGTATATGGAAAATGTAAATAGAATTTGTCGGTGTTGATGGTAAATAAAAATATTGAAAGTATAAACAAGAAAAGTTTTTACTTGATTATATGTTCTTCAAACGAAAAGCATTGACTATGAGGAGGATGATCTTGGGATTATAGAGAGGTAATTAGAAGTTCTCAAGTTACTCTAATAATATATCCATGGTCGACGTGTCGCTGGGAAAAAGAGAGTAGGTATGGATTTACGAACTGAAAGCAGTCTGAAGGAAAACACAGTAAATTAGAGTCATCAAGAGGAGGTATTAAACACCATCAGGCAGGTAGTGTGTTTTGGGAGTGTGACAATAGATAGTGTGTGAAAATAAAATTATTTTTACTAAGTTTAAAAAGTTACAATATAAACAAATGGAGGGAACAAGCATCCCTTCTATAAGGTAAAGTATCGTAACAAGCTCAAAGAAATTTTGAAGATTCATCAACAGTTAATTTACTTGCTTAGTTATAGATTTGATCTGTAAAGTTCAAGGTAAGTTTCATCCTAATAACTAAAAAAGGAAATTAACTTTTTTTATATTCTTTAACATAAATAAAGAAAAAGCTTATCTGTTTGGACAATCTAGTAGTTTAACCTTAGTGAGAATGGCAGTTGTAGTTAGAATATATTTTGATATATCTCAATTAAATTTTCTCGTTGTGTCATACGATTGATAACCAATACTTATAACGAGGAGAGTGTTCAATCACAACCCCAGCATTGAAAGTTCTCGAAAATAAGAAAAGAAAAGTAAATTAAGACGACTGAGCGAAATCATGTACACGGCGTGTGGGAAGATTTTAAATTAAACATTAGTGCAATATCTTTCTATGAATCGAATGCGAAAATATCATAATTTGAAACGAAGTTAAAAGTATAAGGATAAAAGAAATGTTAAAGAATCGATCGAAACTAGTACTAACACGCCCTAGATTGTATCTTTCAATTTGTGGATAGTTCGAACAGTGTATCGTATGCCATTCTTCAAGCCGAAGTCGCATATCCAGAAATTCGCAAAAAACTGTTTTTCTGGTTTCTGTAAGAAAATTTTATTGAAAATTAAGTAGTTGTACTTTGCTTAGGCATAAAGTTTAGAATTCTGTTAATATATATTTAACAGTGCTGAGGAATAGAATCTTAGAAATGTGACATGTAATCGTGAACTTAAAGCGATTACCATCAAAATTTAGTACATTATAGTACGTACATATATTAACAGCCTCTCAGAATTTAATAATATTATTAAAACTAAAAAAGAAACAACAAAATCTTCATAACTGTCTTTATTTCTCACAAATAAACACTATTTAAAAAAATAACTTAATATTAGCTAAAAATATATATTAGAAACAAAAATAATGCCAAATTATTCAGAATTTAAAAAAGTTTCTATTTCAATGGCCACCCACTGTACATAAGCTGAATTTTACATACTACGTTGTCACTTGACCGACAATCAATTTAATACGTATGTATTAAACATCAATAAAAAGTTTTCTTATTATTAGTTAAATCGTAACCAAGCAACAAAGAATAGAAAGTATAGTGGTGTTTTTTGTTCGTGACTTAATTATAATTTTGTGACATAAAAAAATTAAGATAAATACCGGGAAAAACTCGTGCATGCGGAAATATTGCGTGGTTGATTTCTGATAAGTGATAACCTCACAGGTAGCTAATATCTCCCTGGGAACTAGTTCCTGTCTTTGACATGTTATAATCAATTAGAGAAAATAACTTTTTAAAAGACTTAATTATATAAATGAATTAGAACAAACTGGACTCGCTTTAAGAAGTAAGCAATGCGCCAAATTCTGCATTTTAAACAATTTGAAAAGGACTTTTAAGAAATATTTTTGAATTTAGGTTAAACTCGCATCAGTCAAATCTACTATCGGTATCGTTTCCACCATGAAGGAAAGGAATCTACGACATTAGTGGGTATGCGCGCAAATACTTTATAAAATGTGTCAACTTTAACATTTAATATAAACTAAGGTTATTATTCTAAGAACTCTGTAGTACTTAACAAAAACTAAATGAAAACTCTAATACTAATTTCTTTAGGAGAATAAACCTGAGATTCAGGAGCGTGTCCAAGGAAGAGTTAGCAGGGTTCTCTGATCCTGCCAACAGAAAAACAGGGAAAAGGCGCTTTTTGGCAAAAAATACATATCAAAGACGTATACCAACAAAAAACAATAATAAATGTAATCAAAATCCTATTTTATTTAACACTATTTTATTTTTCAATTTGCGGCGCTATCACTTAGCAACCTTGCGTTAGCGTCCCCACTCCCCACCGGACTCTACTCTCGGTCTCGATTACGTCAAACTTTTATTACGCTTCCAAAATAAATAGCGGCGCTCTTCAGTAGTTTACAGGCTTTTTTTTACACCCCGGAATACAAGGTGACATAAACGATATCTTATCGTTGATTATATCTAACTCGCTTGATAATATATATCCTAATTTAACACTACTTTATAAAATCTTGATTAGTTTACTAGTATGTTCAGCAACTGCTGCACGTGATTTCGATAAGCTATCGACCATTAAAAATTGTTGTTTAGCCACTATTGGTGAGGAAAAGTTAGCTGCACTAATATCCAACAATTAAATGAAGAATCTGGGTCACAGAAATCGCGAGGGTGAAAATGTAAAATTCATCCCGGTTCACGCGCGCGCAAGCACGAGGCGGCCACGCACTCGCCACGTGTAAATTAACTGATAAGATAAACAGTAGGTGAGCTTGAAAGATTCAGTAGCGTTACAAACTGATTTTATTTAATAAGAGCTAACATGATGCTTAACGTGTATTCTATTTCTATTATTATTATTATTATTAACGTTGAATTGTATATAGCTTTCTAAGTTAGTTTTAAACGATAGGTACATTAAGAAAGTTAAAGGGAGATCATTACGAGCTATACACATCTCTGGAACACGTATATCCACTTCTAAGATATATCTTGCTTAATG
Source organism: Agrypnus murinus (assembly GCA_929113105.1). Classification (NCBI taxonomy): domain Eukaryota; kingdom Metazoa; phylum Arthropoda; class Insecta; order Coleoptera; family Elateridae; genus Agrypnus; species Agrypnus murinus. The sequence continues at coordinate 74,451,519 of OV816029.1, forward strand.
TTTTACTTTTGTAATAGTGTAAATTGGTTTCTTTTTCTTTATTTTGTACTTCTAACGGGTTATTACTTAAAATTTGCACAATTACTTTAGTACAACCAAAACGATTACAATTTTAGTATAGTATTTTCTTTTATGTTTATAATTACTCATTAGGTCATTACTTTAACATGCCCTTGACTTGTTCCTTGCTTAGTTGCTTAGGTTTAAACGTGTTATACTTTTAAGTTTATTGCCTATCGAAAGCCCCAAACACGCCACTGCTGAGACAGACTCAACTCAGTCTTCATAGTAGAACATCGTATGTCAACTGTCAAACCATTACACTTTGTGTATAGATTCCTAGACATTTCCATAGTAATATATATTATGTAATTAGGAGATCAAGCTATACTTTAAATCCGAGAAGATGTATTATAACGCCGAGGCGCCAGCCGAGGCGTTATAACATCTTCTAGGATTTAAAGAAGCTTGATCTCCGTATTGCATAAGTTGTTTTATTTTATTTCGTATTTCAATCCTAATTTCTCCCTTTTAAAATTCATCCGAATTTATTGCATAAAGAAGCAAGTTGCCTTGTCTGTGTCATCATACGCGTAACTAAGGAGATAAAAAGCAGCATGCATGCATGCATGTGGCTATAATGCAACATTAAATTATTTACGTTGCCAACAACAACGGAGATCAAGATATACTTTTTATTATTAATTGTGGTATATAAACAATTGTTTGAAATACGAAATGAAATAAAATGCATTATTTATCTCTATTTTCAAGAAAACTTCCAAATATCGAAGTTAAACGTTTATCGAGGTACAGTTACAACCTGTTTAGTTATTTACGTTTTAGGCACCTTACTCAGTTTATTATATCATTTATTAGTTAATTAATACTATTATATATTATTAATAATAATTATTATTTAATTAACATAATTTGCCGTCCTGAACTTGTAAATTAATAGTTATTTATGTATTAAGGGCATAAAGAAGCCTTTATGGCCAGAAGCGTTATTTCTAGACAGAGGCTTCAGCCGAGGGCTAGGAAAAGGCTGTAGGGCCATAAAAGCAAGTTATGCCCGCTATACATACACTATTTTAAGCACAGATTAAGTTTTTATCTCAAATTTATTATTGTGTAACAAATATAATTAAATAAGTACGTAGGTACTTCAAGCCGCTGTACATATACTTATGAGCTTATACGAAGTACGTTACAATAGTTACTATTCCAAAATATTTAATTTTAGCTTATTTTCATTGGTGATAAGTTTACAAATTATATTAAGAACCAATCAAGTTCTACAAAAAACACTCTGACATTTAATTGACGTTTCTTTATTGCCCGTCGGACCATAAAGAGGCTCTTGGGCTATAAAGAGACGGTTATGTTTAGATGAATCTAGCAATAATACTCTAATTATAATGCATCTGTGCATAATAGTTATTTATGTACCAAGAGCGTTAGAATGATAATAATGCTAGGAAGACAACGAGCCCGAAGAGCCCGAGGGATGGAAGTACTTAGTGCATACAAAATTTTATTTTTCACAATAATATGTATAAGTAGAAAATTAGTAATAATTTATAATTGTTGGCGTTGCCAAGGGCGTTGTTTATATACGAGGGTCGTTTTTTTTCAACCTCCGATAGGCTATAAATAAAAGGCAAATGTATATAAAAAAATCATTTTATTACTAAAAGTTCAGTATACTTATGGTTACTTTTCGACATACTCATCATAAAGATTGAGGCATTTGTTGTATCTGTGAACAAGCTTTCCAATACTGTCTTCATAAAATGTTGCCGCCAACGCATTTAAATGAGTTTTGACGTTGTCTTGAAGATTCTCGGTAGTTTATTGTGAAACTTTACGACGAAAGTTTGCTGAGAGACGTTCAAAACAAGAAAAGAGCAATGCTGACTTCTGGAATTTGTTCTGATCCATGACAAGCCCGTTCACACAGTGCTGTTGCAACACAACGGCTTCTTGAGCAATTTCAATGGGACATTTTCGATCACCCGACCTACAGTCCCGACGTAGCACAGAGTGACTTTCATCTTTTCCCTGAACTGAGGACGTAGCTAGGAGGACAGTACTTAGACAGTAGAACAGTACCAAACTACCGAGGATCTTCAAGACAACGTCAAGACTCATTTAAATGCGTTGGCGGCAACATTTTATGAAGACAGTATTGGAAAGCTTGTTCACAGATACAACAAATGCCTCAATCTTTATGGTGAGTATGGAAAAATAACCATAAGGATACAGAACTTTTAGTAATAAAATGACTTTTTTATATACATTTGTCTTTTATTTATAGCCTATCGGAGGTAGAAAAAAAACGACCCTCGTATTTATAAAACCATGGATTTTAATGTTTGTCAGGTGATAACAACTTTTACTAAATTTACAAAAGTCAAATAGATAAATGACAATTAAAATTCAAATGCTTTTTGTTGTTGTTACCAACATAAAAAGAAAAAAATCCTAATAGCATTAATTTTATCTAAAATATAAGTTAATTTTTGTCAGCAATTAAGACAGCACAAAATAATTCGTGGATAACGCGCCCAGAAATTACGTGCAAATACATGTTATTTGTTGTGTTGCAACATACTCGCACGCAATAGTATAGTTTCTGACCTAATAATCCAAATTACTACTGAACGTAACGCCGGCTTCGATTGTAAAGTAAACCATGAGCGGGCGTTATGAAAATTAACGCCCGCTTATAATGCCCTGGTTGTTATGGAGTTGTTTATGTAGTTCGTATCACAGGTATAAACAACAAACAATATGGATGTGAAACATCTTATCCAATAAAATTAATAAACCAATATTACACAATAGCAACACAAATAACGTAACTAACAGCAATAATAGTACCAACACCTCAACAAAATAATATAGTTTAATAACAAGTTAATATGCCACTATTATAACTTCCTAGCCTAGGTAATCTTACACATCACTTAACTATTTAGAAATAAAAAGTCTTTAGAGATAGTAATTATATTAAAATATCAAATAGTATTCCTTTTAAAATTAATCATTAATTTATTTACTAAAAGCTAATCCAACTAATAAAATTCCTCTAGATTCGGCTAACCTCTAGTAGGGTCGGCCACATGATTAAAGTAATCATATGACCAAAGATGTCATGAGGTACGAGACTAAGACAAACAAACATGCTTATTTATATTATTCATCCAGATCTAATGTTGCTTTAAGTTAACCGGTAAAGAATAGGAGGTGTTTTTGTCAGACAGTGGGATATTGACGATCGTTAGAGAGAAGTATTGTTTTATTTGGTTATTATTATTATTAATATAAATTACAATAATTAACATCGCGTAACCACCGAAGTATGGCAAAGTACAACTAGTATGGCAAACTAACTTAAACTTAAGCGCGAAATGTTTTATTAGTCTTTAGTCAAAAAAGTAACTTTTTTTAGTGGCATATTAACTTGTTATTAAACTATATTATTTTGTTGAGGTGTTGGTACTATTATTGCTGTTAGTTACGTTATTTGTGTTGCTATTGTGTAATATTGGTTTATTAATTTTATTGGATAAGATGTTTCACATCCATATTGTTTGTTGTTTATACCTGTGATACGAACTACATAAACAACTCCATAACAACCAGGGCATTATAAGCGGGCGTTAATTTTCATAACGCCCGCTCATGGTTTACTTTACAATCGAAGCCGGCGTTACGTTCAGTAGTAATTTGGATTATTAGGTCAGAAACTATACTATTGCGTGCGAGTATGTTGCAACACAACAAATAACATGTATTTGCACGTAATTTCTGGGCGCGTTATCCACGAATTATTTTGTGCTGTCTTAATTGCTGACAAAAATTAACTTATATTTTAGATAAAATTAATGCTATTAGGATTTTTTTCTTTTTATGTTGGTAACAACAACAAAAAGCATTTGAATTTTAATTGTCATTTATCTATTTGACTTTTGTAAATTTAGTAAAAGTTGTTATCACCTGACAAACATTAAAATCCATGGTTTTATAAATACGAGGGTCGTTTTTTTTCTACCTCCGATAGGCTATAAATAAAAGACAAATGTATATAAAAAAGTCATTTTATTACTAAAAGTTCTGTATCCTTATGGTTATTTTTCCATACTCACCATAAAGATTGAGGCATTTGTTGTATCTGTGAACAAGCTTTCCAATACTGTCTTCATAAAATGTTGCCGCCAACGCATTTAAATGAGTCTTGACGTTGTCTTGAAGATCCTCGGTAGTTTGGTACTGTTCTACTGTCTAAGTACTGTCCTCCTAGCTACGTCCTCAGTTCAGGGAAAAGATGAAAGTCACTCTGTGCTACGTCGGGACTGTAGGTCGGGTGATCGAAAATGTCCCATTGAAATTGCTCAAGAAGCCGTTGTGTTGCAACAGCACTGTGTGAACGGGCTTGTCATGGATCAGAACAAATTCCAGAAGTCAGCATTGCTCTTTTCTTGTTTTGAACGTCTCTCAGCAAACTTTCGTCGTAAAGTTTCACAATAAACTACCGAGAATCTTCAAGACAACGTCAAAACTCATTTAAATGCGTTGGCGGCAACATTTTATGAAGACAGTATTGGAAAGCTTGTTCACAGATACAACAAATGCCTCAATCTTTATGATGAGTATGTCGAAAAGTAACCATAAGTATACTGAACTTTTAGTAATAAAATGATTTTTTTATATACATTTGCCTTTTATTTATAGCCTATCGGAGGTTGAAAAAAAACGACCCTCGTATATAAACAACGCCCTTGGCAACGCCAACAATTATAAATTATTACTAATTTTCTACTTATACATATTATTGTGAAAAATAAAATTTTGTATGCACTAAGTACTTCCATCCCTCGGGCTCTTCGGGCTCGTTGTCTTCCTAGCATTATTATCATTCTAACGCTCTTGGTACATAAATAACTATTATGCACAGATGCATTATAATTAGAGTATTATTGCTAGATTCATCTAAACATAACCGTCTCTTTATAGCCCAAGAGCCTCTTTATGGTCCGACGGGCAATAAAGAAACGTCAATTAAATGTCAGAGTGTTTTTTGTAGAACTTGATTGGTTCTTAATATAATTTGTAAACTTATCACCAATGAAAATAAGCTAAAATTAAATATTTTGGAATAGTAACTATTGTAACGTACTTCGTATAAGCTCATAAGTATATGTACAGCGGCTTGAAGTACCTACGTACTTATTTAATTATATTTGTTACACAATAATAAATTTGAGATAAAAACTTAATCTGTGCTTAAAATAGTGTATGTATAGCGGGCATAACTTGCTTTTATGGCCCTACAGCCTTTTCCTAGCCCTCGGCTGAAGCCTCTGTCTAGAAATAACGCTTCTGGCCATAAAGGCTTCTTTATGCCCTTAATACATAAATAACTATTAATTTACAAGTTCAGGACGGCAAATTATGTTAATTAAATAATAATTATTATTAATAATATATAATAGTATTAATTAACTAATAAATGATATAATAAACTGAGTAAGGTGCCTAAAACGTAAATAACTAAACAGGTTGTAACTGTACCTCGATAAACGTTTAACTTCGATATTTGGAAGTTTTCTTGAAAATAGAGATAAATAATGCATTTTATTTCATTTCGTATTTCAAACAATTGTTTATATACCACAATTAGTAATAAAAAGTATATCTTGATCTCCGTTGTTGTTGGCAACGTAAATAATTTAATGTTGCATTATAGCCACATGCATGCATGCATGCTGCTTTTTATCTCCTTAGTTACGCGTATGATGACACAGACAAGGCAACTTGCTTCTTTATGCAATAAATTCGGATGGATTTTAAAAGGGAGAAATTAGGATTGAAATACGAAATAAAATAAAACAACTTATGCAATACGGAGATCAAGCTTCTTTAAATCCTAGAAGATGTTATAACGCCTCGGCTGGCGCCTCGGCGTTATAATACATCTTCTCGGATTTAAAGTATAGCTTGATCTCCTAATTACATAATATATATTACTATGGAAATGTCTAGGAATCTATACACAAAGTGTAATGGTTTGACAGTTGACATACGATGTTCTACTATGAAGACTGAGTTGAGTCTGTCTCAGCAGTGGCGTGTTTGGGGCTTTCGATAGGCAATAAACTTAAAAGTATAACACGTTTAAACCTAAGCAACTAAGCAAGGAACAAGTCAAGGGCATGTTAAAGTAATGACCTAATGAGTAATTATAAACATAAAAGAAAATACTATACTAAAATTGTAATCGTTTTGGTTGTACTAAAGTAATTGTGCAAATTTTAAGTAATAACCCGTTAGAAGTACAAAATAAAGAAAAAGAAACCAATTTACACTATTACAAAAGTAAAACATTAAGCAAGATATATCTTAGAAGTGGATATACGTGTTCCAGAGATGTGTATAGCTCGTAATGATCTCCCTTTAACTTTCTTAATGTACCTATCGTTTAAAACTAACTTAGAAAGCTATATACAATTCAACGTTAATAATAATAATAATAATAGAAATAGAATACACGTTAAGCATCATGTTAGCTCTTATTAAATAAAATCAGTTTGTAACGCTACTGAATCTTTCAAGCTCACCTACTGTTTATCTTATCAGTTAATTTACACGTGGCGAGTGCGTGGCCGCCTCGTGCTTGCGCGCGCGTGAACCGGGATGAATTTTACATTTTCACCCTCGCGATTTCTGTGACCCAGATTCTTCATTTAATTGTTGGATATTAGTGCAGCTAACTTTTCCTCACCAATAGTGGCTAAACAACAATTTTTAATGGTCGATAGCTTATCGAAATCACGTGCAGCAGTTGCTGAACATACTAGTAAACTAATCAAGATTTTATAAAGTAGTGTTAAATTAGGATATATATTATCAAGCGAGTTAGATATAATCAACGATAAGATATCGTTTATGTCACCTTGTATTCCGGGGTGTAAAAAAAAGCCTGTAAACTACTGAAGAGCGCCGCTATTTATTTTGGAAGCGTAATAAAAGTTTGACGTAATCGAGACCGAGAGTAGAGTCCGGTGGGGAGTGGGGACGCTAACGCAAGGTTGCTAAGTGATAGCGCCGCAAATTGAAAAATAAAATAGTGTTAAATAAAATAGGATTTTGATTACATTTATTATTGTTTTTTGTTGGTATACGTCTTTGATATGTATTTTTTGCCAAAAAGCGCCTTTTCCCTGTTTTTCTGTTGGCAGGATCAGAGAACCCTGCTAACTCTTCCTTGGACACGCTCCTGAATCTCAGGTTTATTCTCCTAAAGAAATTAGTATTAGAGTTTTCATTTAGTTTTTGTTAAGTACTACAGAGTTCTTAGAATAATAACCTTAGTTTATATTAAATGTTAAAGTTGACACATTTTATAAAGTATTTGCGCGCATACCCACTAATGTCGTAGATTCCTTTCCTTCATGGTGGAAACGATACCGATAGTAGATTTGACTGATGTGAGTTTAACCTAAATTCAAAAATATTTCTTAAAAGTCCTTTTCAAATTCTTTAGTCAAAAAAGTTACTTTTTTAAAGTTACAAGAGCTAAAATATCAATTTCGCGCGCTAGGTGCAAAGATATTTATTATATATTCCAGTCAAAGCATAAATTTGCTTCAATTGTATTATTATTATCCTAGAAATATAAAATGGTACTATTCGATCCCAGAATGATAGTGACCGAATAAAAATGTTATGAGCCCTTTACAGATCCTATAGCTATGGATGTATGTACATTGCCAGTAGTAGAAAAATATGTGTGCCGATAGAGGGTATAGGTTTGATTTGATTGACAGTTAACAAGCACTAAAGTATCATGGAACACAGTATTTAATGCCCAGGCACTAAAAGTGAAGGGTTTGGTGTAATAAAATACCAATTTGCCTAGCTTGACATTAATTTGAGAAAAGATTACTTTGAAAAACATTAATGATAATTATTATTAATCTAGCAATCGACAAAAAAATTATAGGGTGGTCCACCAAAAAAGCAAAGTAGGAAATCTTATGCTCTCACCCCCTAGGATTATTGTATATCGAAAAAAAAAGGTACCCCTATTTTTTATTTTTAAATCGGACGATGTTTAGGGGTGCCTCAAAGCCCTTAAAGTTTCCCATGTATTTTATATGGGAAAAAACACGTTTTCGTAGATTTGGTATAGAATCCTAGAAAATCAATATTTTTCAACCGGACTACTCTGTTTCTCTACATATAATTTATTTGTTAAATTTCTTATATTAACTATTTTTTACAGACTTGCAAGAAATCCCCATAAATGGAAGAAACACGGAAAAATCGTTAAAAAATATTTATTACTATTTTTTAATATAAAAGATTTTGATAAATAAATTATTGGATGTCATTCTCTGAACATTTCTGAAGAGAAATAGTAGTCCGGTTGAAAAATATTGATTTTCTAAAATTCTATACCAAATCTATGAAAAAGTGTTTCTTTTCCCGTATAAAATACATGGGAAACTTTAAGGGCTTTGAGACGCCCCTAAACATCGTCCAATTTCAAAATAAAACAATAGGGGTACTTTTTTTTCGATATACAATAATCCTAGGGGATGAGAGCATAAGATTTGCAACTTTGCTATTTTGTTGGACCACCCTAATCCACAACCTCAGCTACGCTGCGGCTGTAAAACGTATATTTGCTACTTTAATTAAGTCTAATTAAACAAATAACTATTTTGTAATGTGTTACCTACTATTTACATGTATTTTGTTAGTATTATTATTCTTATTGTTTTATGTTTAAAACAGTTGCGGGATTTGGGGAGGAGGACATGGTGGCGATGTTGGGGCAACTAAGAAGAACGTTTGCTTTATCATTGGATATTTAAATTAATCAACTCTCAACAGCACGGCTTTGCTCCCCCTCACCCCCAATAACATTCCTGAAATACCGCCACTGATTTTAAACCATATAAAAGAAATTTCTCAACCTAAAAGCAGTTATTACAATACAATCTGCATAATATTTTATTAAAATATATTATAGTTATTTATGTCTAAAAATACGTAAGTGTATATTTGCGATTCTAGATGTATTCTAGAAACCTCGTCTATAAAAGCATCTTAAAAACCTCCTGAAACCGCAAAGACACTCAATTACAACAGGAAGTGCATACAACACTTTTTCTACTACCAACTAATATCAACGCGTTTATTAAGAAAACATGTTTGACACTTAATTAAATATTTTTTACCAAATTGTAACTTTCATTTAATAAATTTCCTTGACTTGTTGAAATGGAAAAATATTAAATTTGTGTTCTTATTTTACTGAGATCGTAAGTAGCTGTAGTCGGTTAGTAGTTATTAGTAATCGAATAAAGAAATGTTATTAACCATATCATTACCTTGCATGGCGTATTTGCATTTTTAGTAATAAGAGAGAATATATTTACTACTTCGGAGTTAGTGAACTACGAACTGTAGAAAATCTTGATACATAAAACACTGAAATCAAGGTAATTGATACTAAGGTGTTGAATATGTTTCATATACACACTATATTATAACTTTGTTTATTGTTTCCAGCCTTATTTTGTGGAACTCCATAATCATGAAATAAATAAAGATTATTAAAAGTTTCACAGTTTTATTAAAATATACCTGACAATATTGTTTCGACAGCTATGCTGTCATTATCAAAGGTAATATAATTATAAACAAACACGTCGCTAAGGTAGATACAAAATAGGTAACTAGATAAAAATTTTATCTTTTTCTTCACCATTTCTGGAGTCGTCACCTCATTTGGTCGACCACTGCGATGCTCGTCTTGGTCAGGTCGGGTACTTCTGGGACCACCCTCGTACATTTTGTATGAGGAGCTTAAAAACGCAATTTAAATTAGTTGTAGCTCACGCTAGGTTTTACAAAGGTACTTAATCATTTTAACCCTAACTTTTATAACAACTATTTTATCCATGTTCTCATTTAATTTATTGTTTCATTTAATTAATGTGTAATTGAATTTAAAATATCCTCAAGACTAGTATAAAAGCTTTTGTAGGGAGATATTAGATACTAAAAAGCTTCGTTATAAGACATCAATTTAGGTTGATCGCAAATTCATATTGCGTAGTCTGCCTCTAACTGTAACTGTTATTATGTAAATGCGTATTCATTAATAAAAGCTCGCGTAGTATTACTGTTATTCTACAGAAAAAAGAATTCCTATTTAAGGAATTTCAAATGTACAAAGGATTGTATTTCGGAGAATTGCTTACATTTACATACTACATTAATTTGTTAAGTCGTAGACTTTAAATAGACTATTTTAAACTATCATCAGAGGTAATTTTAGACATAGCCATTCTGTAATAGTTACTTGATATCATCTCTTAAAAGCGCGAAAAGAAATCAATGAAAGTAGTTTGTTGGTGATTTAAACACTCTTAAGGGCTTTTATGGTGAATGAATCTTTCAAGCAATCGAGAAAATCCGCTCTAGTAGTTTATTTTGCAGAAAATGGCACAAAAGAACTAAAAATCGTTTATTTAAATGTAACCGCCGTTTATAGCAATTCTGCTAATACGTTCCCTATTCTCGAATCCAATGCAACTATAAAAGGCAAGTTAACTATTATTTATTTTTATTATTAACTATATTTTACTACACTCTAAAAAATTACCGGTGAATTATACCCTAAAAAATGGAGGCAACTATGTTACCTCCATTTTTTGGGGTAAATTTACTTCAAAGTGTAATTTTCATAGGAAGTGGGGAAATTTCAACATTAGGTTAAATTTGCATTGTAATGTTTCCTTTTTAAGTAAATTTACAGATTAAAATTACAATCTCAATGTAATTTTACATTTTAACATTAAAACACCTGTGTAAAGTTACATGGCAAAGTTAATATTTCATGGCAATAGTACTTTTCAGGGTTAAAATACAAATGTGAAAATACTTTTTGAATGTAACGATGACTTGCGAAAGTACTTGCAAATTCAACCGTTCCTCTGGGAATTGTATGAAACAAAATAAAATCAAAGTAATTTTTATTGAACGTATGTACTTATATAAAATATAAGACATTAACAGAACTTCTTTTCAGGGGCTTTCGGAAATATTTGGTCTCTCAAAGACATTCAGATAAAGTTTCGATTCCACCTAGAAAATTAAAAAATTATAAATTATATAAACAATTATACACGAGTACCTTTCTCAATTACAGTTATGCTAGTTTATTTCGAATTCTTCAATTTTTGATTCATCCTAGAAAAACATTAAATTAAATATTTTTATTTTATTGGTTTAAATTTGTAATTTTAACATATAGGTACTTACCGATTATTATTTTTTAACTTCTACTATAAAATAAAATTCTTCCCATCTTCGGTCATACGTGTAAATATTTGCCTTTAATAAATGCGCACTACACTACAACGAAAAACAAAATATTAATGAGCAACAGAATGAACACTTCGTTCGATATCGATAGAGTACGCCTCGCCGAAATCATAAAAGAATGGTACACACCATTCCGACCATTCCCCAAAAAGCCTATTTGGACTGTTCATAATGGATTCCTGAATTCTTTCACGAAACGAAGGTCACAAACAAGTGCGATCAGCGAAATATTAATTAAGGGTAAATATTAAGGGTAAAATTACACTATTCTTGTTCAAGTTCATCTTATCTTTAATATTACACTAAAAATGAATTAAGTTATTGAGCAATTATACATTTGTAAGGAAAAAATTGTCTGAGTTATGTAAATTTATATTATGGATAGTGATTTTAACCAGTTCAATGTAGTAGAATTACTTATATTTGTATAATTTTACATAATTACAGGGCATTTTACCACAAATAGTAAAAATACTAAATGTATAGGTAAAATTAATTTTAGGGTAAAAATACCGCAAATAATAGCGAAAAGTTACCTCTTTCCCAAGGTAATTTTACCTCATTTTTTACAGTGTACATTGTGGTTATTAAATTTTAGTTAATATAACTTTTTATTTTGATTTTGTTATAGCTCTTTTGTGTTTTATTTTAAGGGCTAAGATTAATGAACCTCTTTTGCCCCTAAGTAGCTTACTGCAGAGGTGTAAATAGTCTATAGCCGATACGGTCCCAACCATATGGCGTCTTGTTGCAGAAAGGCGCGAAAATTAAAAATCTCAATCAAGTTATAATTGATTGAGATTTCTCCCATTATAATTAAATATTTTAAATAATAATAAAACACACTGTAAAAAATGAGGTGAAATTTACCTTGGGAAAGAGTTAACTTTTCACTCTTATTTGCGGTAGTTTTACTCTAAAGTTTAACTTTACCTATACGTTAATAGTTGTTTTACTATTTGTGGTAAAATGTTCTTTAATTGTGTAAAATTACACAAATATAAGTAATTCTAATACATTTAACTGGTTAAAATTACTATACATAATGTAAATTTACATAACACAGAAAACTTGTCCTTGGAAATGTATTATTACTCAATAACTTGATTCATTTTTAGTGTAATAGTTATTAAAGATAAGATGAACTTTAACAAGTACAGTGTAATTTTGCCCTTAATATGTTTTAAACCGATGAGATACTATTTCGCTGATTGCACTTATTTGCTGGTGAGTAGTGACGTTCGTTTCGTGAAAGAATTCATGAACCCATTATGAACAGTCCAAATTGGGCTTTTGGGGAATGGTCAGAATGGTGTGTACCAATTCTTTTATGATTTCTTGTTATAGGTTGCGCAATCGGCGAGGTGTACCCCATCGATAACGAACAAAGTGTTCATTGCTCATTAATATTTTGTTTTTCATTGTAGTGTAGTGCAGATTTATTAAAGGCAAATATTCACACGTATGACCTAAGGTGGGAAGAATTTTATTTTATAGTAGAAGTTAAAAAATAATAATCGGTAGGTATATGCTAAAAGTTACAAATAAATCAATAATATAAAAATAATTTAGTTAATGATTTTCTAGGATGAATAAAAAATTGAAGAATTGGAAATAAACTAGCATAACTGTAATTGAGAAAAGTACTCGTGTAGAATTGTTTATATAATTTATAATTTTTAAATTTTCTATTTGGAATCGAAACATTATCTATTGTCTTAGAGAGACATTTCTGAAAGTCTCTTAAAAGAAGCTCTGTTAATGTCTTATATTTTATATAGGTACATACGTTCAATAAAAATTACTTTGATTTTATGTTATGTTTCATACAATCCATTTAGCAATGTAAGTAATAATCAGAAATAACTACGATTGAATTTGCAAGTACTTTCGCAACTTATCATTACATTCAAAAAGCAGTTTCACATTTGTATTTTAACCCTGAAAAGTACTATTGCCATGAAATATTAACTTTGTCATATAACTTTACACACACACACAAAAAAGAATCGTTAATTTAATCTTATGTATTTGTTTAAAGACAAATTATTGTTTTAAATAAATATTTGATTATTTTAAATATGGTAAATGTAAATGAATAAGACTGTTTTATTTATTTCAAGTTTTATATTTGTTTAAAAAGTAGGCTTAAGTTGAATATTGCAGATGTTAAATTAAAGTTTATACAGTTAACTGAACTATTTATAAAGAGGGAAAATTAATTCTTTTGGAAATATTATGTTAACTAATATATTGCATTGCTGCAATATATACCAATAATTAAATTAACATTACAAAAAGCCAATCTTTTCAAAGGATTGTTCCAAAGCAACTATCAAATCGTTTCAGTCATACCATTGTTGAAATTGGCCAATCACGTGATGATTATGACATGCGTCGTTCGAAGCATACACTAGATGCGTTTATAGATGCAGCGTGTTTTCACTCCTGCATCCATAGATTAATTAATAATCTTGCATCGTCCGATCTGACTTTGATGGGACTCGACAAAAAGGTGTAAAAGTTTTTAGTGAAAGTGAAGTGTTTAGACAAAGTGCTTAGTTTGTGGAATATGTGATTAAAATAGTCATTTAAGCAATAGAATAGGTCTCATGTGTCAGCCATATTGTTTGACATGAATTGAATAATTTCATATTTTCAAAAATTTAAATATTGATATCATGCACAGAAAAAGTTGCATTAGACAAATAAATTTAACTTCAAACAAAACAACAACAATGTTTTATATATACGCAAATAAATTTATATTTAGAATGCGAATATTTTCTTGTAGTAAATACAAATAAATATTTTACATAGCAAGAGTATGAGTACTTGAATCAAGCAATTCAGAAACAGTTCAATAAAAAAATTAAGTCTTGGATTAAGTAAATACAATTATTTAATGCTAGTAACGTAACGATTGATTGAAAGGTTGAATAGTTTTCATGAAACACACTGTATCGTTGTAATAAATGTTCTGTTTAGTTAAGACAAACTTTCTTTGTTTTGAACTAAACTGTGTATTTAAATAAAACGATTATTGTTTCATGCTACACTGCGAAAATGATTTAGTTGGCCCAATTAAATTTATTTAATTCAACTAAATATTTAGTTAAATCAAATAAAATTTAGTTTATTTAACTAAATATTTAGTTGAATTAAATAAATTTAATTGGTCCTAATAAATGCTTTTCTCGGTGTAATAGTATCAATATTTTACTTGTAAAACTTACTACTTTACTTATGAAATAAATGGAATCAGTTAAGAGTAATTAGTAATGAGTCGTTTTTATTGTTAATATTAAATATCAATTTGTTTTCAATATAATTATTTTGGATTATTTTTATTTAATAAATCCTTCAGTTGAAATTACGTTCTAATAGTTACACTTAAAACTTTCTTCAATAAGAACACATATTCGAAAAAATATAGTTCAGATCAAATAATTATAAATTCATTTTAAATAAAAACAATAACAACTGTTACTTAGCAATGGAATAACAAGAATCAAGTGGTGTGTTTAATCCACCACAAAATATTAAAACATTTAAAATAATTTAATCTTATAAACAACAAACTTTTTTAACTATTATAATGTAATTTCAACTGAAGAAGGATTTATTAAATAAAAAATATCCGAAATGATCATATTGAAAAGAAATTGATATTTTTAATTATTATTTTCCTGTATCACCTGGAATCATTATCATTATTATTGTAATAAGAGCGTGCTATTTTACGATGACAAGAAATTTTGTATATTTTTTCCTACATTTTGTATAATATATGTAATGTGTAAATATGTTTTAATTTCTAAAGATTCTAAATCAGTTTTTTTTCTGAGATCTTTTATAGTTAAACATGATACCCTTTATAGTGAAAATAAGTACATTTATATTATTAAACGATATTTCTTCTACAACACCACAAATTATTTATGTATAAATGTATATGTATATTTATAACGACTTTTGTTCGTTCTTAATAGACAAATTGTATGTGTCAATACAATGTTTTGTTTTATTATCAATGAGAAAAACATTTACTTGGATCAATTAATTCAATTAAATATTTAGTTAAATCAAATAAAATTTAGTTTATTTAACTAAATATTTAGTTGAATTAAATAAATTTAATTGGTTCTACTAAATGCCTTTCTCAGTGATACCTAATAATAATACTTTAGGATGTATTTAAAGGAAAATGTGGAATTTTATATAGAATCTCTTATTTTTTTTGTTAAATTGTTTGTTAAGTTTATGCTTTAATAAAATATCTTTACATTATGTATTTCTTTTAATTACATTAACATAAAGAATACCAAACAAATGTACCATGTGTAGAAATTATTTAGGAACAAGTATCTTTTAATGTAAAATTGTATATTAAAAATTGAAATTAATATTAATTTAATATCAAAATGTTGAATAATTTGCCGACAGTTAAGTCTTATCAGAAGCAATAATAGTTATATTTTTGGAAGTAAAGTTTCTATCCATTGGCGGATGGATAGAATCGATTGGAAGATTTTACAAAATTTGTGAAAATTGCCTTTTTCCAATAAATAGAAAAATGTATTTAAAAATGTAACTAATATGCTTCTGATAAAACGTTTAATTCTTTACAAATCATTTATTAAGGCATTTTGGATATTAATTAACTGATGGCATTCCAATTTTTAATATTACACAGTTTCACATACAAATTCCTATTTCCTATATAATGTAACGTTCTTTTTAAAATAATAAGACAAGTGCTGTTTAAATCGTCTATTCCCAAAGAAATATTTATTTACATGCACTAATGCAAACACTATAAATTAACACTATGATTACAAACTGTTTAACAAACTAAAACTACTATTTACAGACTATGAATTTTCCCATATAACATTTATCTATACATTTACTATTTATTTCGTGATACACGTTTAATTACTCGCTGTTGACTGATCCTCTTTCATCCGCGAAGTCGATTTTATACCCTTATATAATCGTACCAGAAGCCGCTAGAACCTACTATGTATTTCTGGAAGGTGCTAGATAAACCGCGTCTGGTTTACATGCTTGGTGCGATGCGTCATTCTCTCGAATGCTGTAGAATATTCCATTTGTTGTGTGAAGAAGAGGTTCTTTCTTTTTCTCTCTTGTTACACTGCCCCCCTCTTCAAGTCTGTTCTGTCCCAGAACAGGTTTTATGCTCTGGTTCCTGTAGAACGGGTCATGACGATATCGACAGTCTTCACCTCGACTACACGTTCCATTACGGTAGAAGTAACAGTCTACACTCTTCGTTGGCCTTAATGCGGGCTGTGGGTCAAAACTGCAGACGAAGATCTTGACCTCCGTAGCTCTAAAGACAACTTCCAGCATGTTTCTAACGATTCTCCAATCCAGCTGGTCCCGCCCACAGCAGAGTTTATGAACTGCCAATTTGTTAATTCCCCTGGTAAGCAACTCGATCCTCAAATTCCATAATGCCCTCCACAAGTCGGCGTAACTCGGTATCTGGTAGTAAAACTGCTTGTGGTTACCAAGTAGTAAATGGATCGGTCATGATCAGGCAAGCGTAAGGATTTACCAACAGAGGGATTTTGTTCTCGAAGTTTATTCAGCCGTCCAAATTTATTTCTAAACACTACTGCGATCCCCCTGGACATACGGAGATCCTCGGAGACACAGTGGGCAATGGAATAATCACCAGGGACCCGGAAGAGATCTTGTTGCATCTCAGTCGTGACTCCGAATCGCGCTTTTCTAGTTCCAGAAAACGCAGCCATAAATTCTCTGAAGGTTGGCTAATCATCTCCAAGCCTTACGGTATTGATAGCCACCTCAGCCTCATCTTCCCGATCCGGGACTGCGTCATTATTTCCCTCATAGTGCGCCAGACGATTGGAGTGTACCACCTTTGGTTTCCCTTTTGGCAATTTCTGGATGCGATAAATCAAGTCATTTATTCGTTTCTTCACCTGGTATGGGCCCTCCCAATTCCGCTGTAACTTGGGAGAATAGCCACGACGTCTTTGCGGGTTGTATAACCAGACAAGCTCTCCAGGTTGAAACCCTCCTTCTTGGGCTCTCACATCGTACGTAGCCTTCATCCGGTCACTCGCGATTCGACTATTGTTTCTGGTTCGGTCGTGAATATCCTCCAACTTCTTCATTAAGTTGATGACATAATCATTCCCGGCTACCTCCTGCTCTATAGGTGGAGACCCAAATTCCAGATCACTCGGTAACCGTAATTCGCGTCCAAACATCACAGACGCTGGTGACTGACAGGTTGTTTCGTGCACCGATGCACGATAAGCCATTAGGAACAAATGCAGGTATTGGTCCCAGTCTCGTTGATGATCGGAGACGACCTTGGCCAAATATTTGCCCATTGTCCGATTCATGCGTTCTACCATTCCATCGGACTGCGGATGTAACGGTGTGGTCCGAGTCTTGCGAATGCCCAACAGTCGACAGACTTCTCCAAATAGTACAGACTCAAAGTTGCGGCCTTGATCCGAATGCAGCTCCATGGGCACTCCGAAGCGACTGAAGAACTCTTTGACTAGTAAATCAGCAACAGTCGCAGCTTCCTGGTTTGGTAGGGCATATGCTTCTGACCATTTGGTAAAATAGTCCATTGCCACTAATATGTATTTATTCCCATCGTCGGTTTCGGGAAATGGTCCGGCAATATCTATAGCTATTCTTTCCAGAGGACTACCCACATTGTACTGCCTCATAGGTGCTCTTCGTTTCCCCAAGGGTCCGTTACCAGTGGCACATAGTTCACATTTCCGGCACCACTCCTTCACGTCTTCTTTACAGTTGACCCAATAAAAACGCTCCCTAACTTTCTCCAAAGTCTTTTTCACACCGAAGTGTCCTCCTGAGGTACCGTCATGGAGATGTCGCAACACTGTAGCCACTCGGCTTCTTGGAACCACGAACTGAGACCTAATGGTGGTGCAATCTTCGCTCTCCAGTACTCGCTTCAGGAGATCGTCTTCCACCTTCAAGGACTCCCATTGGGCCCAATATGCTTTGAGCGTTCTGTTGAAAGGGCTGACGGCCTCCCAGGCAGGCCTTTCTACCACGTGCTTCCATTCCAGTACCATTTTTAGTTCGGGATCAGCCTTCTGCTGTCGTTGCAATTCTTCCGGCAACCAATTGTCGTTGACGATGGTAGTTCTTAATACTTGGCAAACCCTCTCTTGCAAGCGAGAGCAATGACGGCAATCCGTTGGACAGGGTCTTCTTGAAAGAGCATCGGCATTTCGATGACTAATGCCCGCTCGATGTTCTGTGTCAAAGTCGTATCCTTGTAATCGTTCGATCCACCTTGCGACCTGGCCTTCAGGATTACGGAATTGTAGAAGCCATTTCAACGCTGCATGGTCCGTCCTCAATAAAAGCTTCTGTCCGAACAAGTATTTGTAGAAGTGCTCAACGGACTTCACGACGGCCAATAGTTCTTTTCTGGTCACACAATAATTCCTTTCGGCTTTCGACAAAACCTTACTAAAATAGCCGATAACCTTTTCTTGTCCATCCTGTATCTGAGAAAGTACACCCCCAATGGCCAGATTACTTGCATCTGTGTCAAGTATGAATTTCCCTTCTGTCCGTGGATAGCTCAATATTGGTGCTGTTGTCAGGGCACGCTTCAACTGTTGGAAAGCTGTTTCGCACTCTCCGCTCCAAATATACTCGCGCCCATCTTCAGTTAACCTTGTCAGGGGCTTCGCTATATTGGCAAACCTAGGAACGAAACGCCTGTAGTAGGTACATAACCCAAGAAAACTACGAACTTGGTGTTTATCTCTCGGTGTTGGCCACTCTTGGACTGCATGAATCTTATCGGGTTCGGCTGCCACTCCATTTTGTGATACGACATGCCCGAGGTATTTCACTTCCTTTCTGAATATGTGGCACTTTTTCGGACTCAGTTTCAGATTGGCTCCACGTAATCTTCGGAACACGTCCTCTAGATTTTTCAAATGTTCGTTGAATGATTTTCCGACGACAATCACATCATCTAGGTATACCAGGCAGGTCTTCCACGACAGCCCTCTCAGGATGGTCTCCATTAGACGCTCAAAGGTGGCCGGAGCGTTACATAGACCGAAAGGCATAACTGTAAACTGCCATAGTCCGGAACCAATAGTAAACGCGGTCTTCTCCCGGTCTTCAGGTTCCATTTCAACTTGCCAATAACCACTCTTCAAGTCCAAAGTCGAAAACCATCGTGAACCAGACAGGGTATCTAACGTGTCGTCAATGCGTGGTAAGGGATAGCTGTCTTTCTTGGTCACGTTATTGAGCTGCCGATAGTCCACAGAAAATCTCGTTGGCCCGTCCTTCTTACTGACCAGGACCACCGGTGATGCCCATGGACTGCTGGATGGCTCGATAACCCCTTGTTCTTCCATATCAGTAATAATCTTTTCGGCTTCTGCTCCCCTTGCTAGAGGTAGACGCCTCGCTGCTGACAGACAGGCATAGAGTTGCCTGTATTGATTTTATGTTTTACTATATTTGTTCGTCCCTTCTGGCTATCGTCAAGAGCGAAGATATCTTGGTATCGGTGAACCAAACCCTGTACCTCTTTCACTTCCGTTCTGTTAAGGTCTTCGCACGAACTAGTAACCATACCCACTAATTTACCACCATGGTCTTTGGGCGCTGGTTTTGGAACATCAGCCATACACCTGGCTACTCGGAATACTGGCACACACTGTCCCACAAGGGTAGGCTTCTTCAATGTCACCGGATCCACATTAACGTTCATAATTCTCACCGGTACTATCTTTCCAACCTTGATCAGCGCTTTTCCCACCAGTATACCACTATGGATCTTCTTACCACAGACAGGCTCCATCATTCGCACACATCCTACCCGAAGATCTCCATCCAAACCTGCCTCGACAACCATCTCGCTTTGACCCGGCAATATCACATCTTCAGTCAGCAAAACCCTTACAACCGGATCTTCTCGTGGGTGCAACGGAAGTTCTTCGTTACCGACCTTCAAAACACCCTCTTTCAAATCCAACGTAAAACCAAATTTTCTCAGGAGGTCCATTCCCAAGATGAAGTCATCAGTGATATCGGCTACCAGCACCTCATGTTCACGTTCTTCACTTCCAATGCCAACCTTCATCTTCACCACTCCGCGTGTTGGTATCACTTCACCTGTTGCTGTACGGAGTTGAATAGTTGTCTGTAACAGCTTCATACTTGTTCGTAGAACGTTAGGGCGTATGATGGACTTTGTCTCCCCCGTATCAATGAGTAGTGGAACAGTACGATTAGCAATTTTCCCATCTACGAACAAACTTCTGGTACTATTGTTTGATGTTACGGCATGGATGGTGATCTTCGGGGCATCTTCACTCAAAGTCGACGTTCGACCCCTCTCGTCGACCCCCTTTAGTTTTCCGACGGCTGAACTTGTTTGGGTTTAGGGCAGCGGCGTCGTATGTGCCCTTGTTCACCGCAGTTCCAGCAACGGGGTCCTCGAACTTCCTGAGGATTCTTTTTACGGTTCTCTTCCTTCTGAAGAACTCTCATTAATAATTCTTCTAGACGATCTTTAGAACCTTCATCTTCTTCCACAACGGTCCGAACACGCCCGTGACCTAGGGACGCTTGTTTTGCAGCTTCAAATTCTAAGGCGTGAGCAAGCGCATCATCAGTTGTTCTTGGTCGTGCCAGCCTCAATGATTGTTGTGTTTCCCCGTCTCTTAACCCATCAATGAAGGTCTGCACAGCGAGTTGTCCCAGAAATGAATCGGGTGCCGTAGGGTACGCCAATCGGACAAGCCGCGCAATATCGGCTTCAAACTCCTGAAGACTTTCTCCATTCTTCTGGACACGGTTCTTCACTTGCGCGTGATAAACTTGCTGAAGATGCGCATCTCCATATCTCATCTCCAATCTAGAAACTAACAACTGGTAATCATTTTCCTGTCCTGCTGGGATTGTTTGCAGGACGTTCAACGCGTCTCCACGCAAAGCCACAGTTAAAGAAACGGCCTTTTCCTTGCCTGTCCATCCGTTGGCCCCAGCGGCCGCCTCAAATTGTTTGTAGTAGGTGGACCAAGGTATCTTTCCATCGAACGTGGGTGGTTTTACTTTTATCCCTACGGCAGGCCCCTTTTCTTCTTTAAATTGTTTCTTTTCTTCATTAAATTCTCTCTTCCAACAGTTTAGTTACGCTATCTTTCTCAGCTGTTGGTGGTAATTGCATTTGGGCCATTTTCTCTTCTACCATCTTTATTACCCTATCCTGTTTTTCCAATTTCACTTCTAATAGTCCTAACGCACTGGAGTTTTCCAACAATTCTTCGAAAACTTTATCTTCCAACGCTTTGACATTTTCCAGCAATTCTCCTTTAAGCCTTCTAGAACTTTCTTCAGACTTTTCTAATAATTCTGCAAACCTTCTAGAATTCTCTTCGTGTTTTTCCAGTAATTCTTCTTTAAGCATTCTAGTATTTTCTTCGGACTATCTAGAACTTTCCAAAAATTTTTCTTCCAGTGCTTTAGTATTTTCCATTAGTTTTCTAGCATTCTCTTCGGACTTTTCCAATAGTTCCTCTTTTAACATTCTAGAATTCTCTTCCGACTTTTCCACTAATTCCTCTTTTAACATTCTAGAATTCTCTTCAGACTTTCTAGAATTCTCTTCCGACTTTTCCAGTAATTCCTCTTTTAACATTCTAGAATTCTCTTCCATTTTACTTAATAACAAATTAGTATCAATTGCGGGTCCAGGTATTTCGAAGAGGAAACTTTCAGGGTCTTCTTGCTGCTCCAAAAGCCATTCTCTTAGCCGATTTATTAACACGCTTTTAAGGCCCGTTGTGTCTAAATCTCGTTCTTCAAGTTCGTGTTTTAAGTATATTACTTTGAGATCTTTTAACAGTTTCATCACCATTTTAATTGTTTGTTGAAATTATTTTTGACACTAAAAATTTATTCTCACAGCACTTTAATTAATTATTACGCGATTTTATTTATTTTAAAACTTCACAGCTGACACCACTGTTACGTTCTTTTTAAAATAATAAGACAAGTGCTGTTTAAATCGTCTATTCCCAAAGAAATATTTATTATTACGCGATTTTATTTATTTTAAAACTCCACAGCTGACACCACTGTTACGTTCTTTTTAAAATAATAAGACAAGTGCTGTTTAAATCGTCTATTCCCAAAGAAATATTTATTTACATGCACTAATGCAAACACTATAAATTAACACTATGATTACAAACTGTTTAACAAACTAAAACTACTATTTACAGACTATGAATTTTCCCATATAACATTTATCTATACATTTACTATTTATTTCGTGATACACGTTTAATTACTGGCTGTTGACTGATCCTCTTTCATCCGCGAAGTCGATTTTATACCCTCATATAATCGTACCAGAAGCCGCTAGAACCTACTATGTATTTCTGGAAGGTGCTAGATAAACCGCGTCTGGTTTACATGCTTGGTGCGATGCGTCATTCTCTCGAATGCTGTAGAATATTCCATTTGTTGTGTGAAGAAGAGGTTCTTTCTTTTTCTCTCTTGTTACAATAATTTTCTACAAATGGCATATCCATAAAGGAAACCGAAATATTTAATATGCTTAAATAAACAATATAAGAATTGTAAACTTGATTCTTTGATAAGGTAAGTTTAAGCATTCATTCAACTTGCATGATGATTGTAATAATGTTACATTAATTCTTTAAAAAGGCAAATTCAAGCAATGCAACACACATTTAATCATTAAAGAAGGTTAATTTAAAGTTATCAGAAATTTATATTAACTAATAGAACGCTTTAGTGTAAATACTAAAGTGTAACTGAAAATGCAATACGCAACTGTTTAAACCAAATGTAATTAAACAATTTAATTTAAGTACTTCTTATATTTAGTTCAGTTATATCATTGCCTTAAAATTTAATCTACAGATTTATTTAGAAGAATGTTAAGATATACTTGGTTATATATGAACTTATTATAAGCTTGCTTTAAACGTCTTCTATTTGGATCAACTAATTATTTTTGTGTGTGCAGGTGTTTTAATGTTAAAATGTAAAATTACATTGCAATTCTAATTTTAATCTGTAAATTTATTTAAAAAGAAAACATTACAATGCAAATTTAACCTAATATTGAAATTTCCCACTTCCTATGAAAATTACACTTTGAAGTAAATTTACCCCAAAAAATGGAGGTAACATAGTTGCCTCCATTTTTTAGGATAAATTTACCGGTAATTTTTTAGAGTGCAGAAAACTAATTATATTTTAGCTTCTACTACTTTGTAGTTCAATTAGAATAGAACATATTATGAGAATTAAAGAAAAACAAAAATTATATAGTTATTTTAGTTAATCTTATTTTTTAAATATTTTAGTTTAGAAATTTAGAATTAATAAAAATGAGCGAAGAAACAATATATTAATATCTACTTATATTTTAAAATGTTAAATGTATTTTGACCCTCGAACGCCTCAAATAAAAAATAAATATTTTCTAAACATTTTTATTGATTTAGTATACCAACAACAAATCATTACTAGGACACAAAAAGTCGTTAGCGATTATACAAATACGAATTATTCTATGTTATGAATATTTGTAAAATTGACTAAATTCTATTTGTACATATAGATGGGTCATTCTTTCTAAACTCAACCACCGGCTAGATCCAAAAATTGGCGCAACTTAGAAAGGCCGGTGGGGGCTTATTTTAAAGCTTGAAACCTCTACTTTCGGATGTTACATGCCTCCTGTATGAAAAAATTTATATTTGACCCCTAAAGCAGGGTAAACACGTATCCAGTTCCAAAAAGAAAATTTTAAAAGTTGAGAAAATTAGAAAAAGAAATATTTTTTAAATTTTTTTAACGGCATCGCATTCTTCGTTAAAGAATAGATAAATTTTGTCCACTGCGTTTTTCCCTAGAGTGCGTCAATTTCGAGCATTTTTTCATCGAAAATGGAGTCAGATAAAAAAAAATAATAAGAGTAAAAAATGCTTATCTTTACTTGATGAATATGAAGAAAAATTACGGGCCGATTTAATGTAATTTATTCATGTAATTTTTTTGCATTTATCGAGTAAAAATAAGCATTTTTTACTCTATCGTTTTTTTTTATCGGACACAATTTTCGATGAAAAAAATGATAAACTTTCAAAAATGGCAAATTGTTGTTCTCAATTTTACTCGAAATTGAAGCACTCTAGGAAAAAAACACAATGAACAAGATTTATGTATTCTTTGATGAAGAATAAGACGACGTTAAAAAAATTTTTAAAAAATTTTATTTTCTAATTCTTTCAACTTTCAAAACAAATTTTGAGCTGGATACTTGTTGACCGTGCTTTAGGGGTCAAATATAATTTTTTTCATATAGAAGACAAGTGACATTCAAAAGTAGAGGTTTCAAGCTTTAAAATGAGCTCCCGCCGGCCTTTCTAAGTTTATGAATCTAGCCGGTGGTTGAGTTCAGAAAGAGTGAGCCATATATATTAATTGTTTTCTTTTAAAAATTTAAAAAATACAAAAACAATAAAAATATTTTTTCTTTTTCGAATGAAATAAAAATATTTAAAGGCGGACTCTTTGTTTTTTTTTCTGATGTCGAAAAGGGAATCTCCCGACTACCCTTTAATTTTTGTTTGAAGTCGTCCGCTTCTTCTATTGTTAACCCAATCAAGATCCAAAACATTTACCATATCTTTTTTTGAATTTATTTGAGGTCCTCATCGCAGCATAAAGATATACAGCAGATCCACTGGAGTAAACTTGTTATTCTAGTTTCGAATGTCCCGCCCACAAACGAAAGTTCACCGAGCCTTGACGATCGATATCGTCTGCATACGCAGTTGTAAATAAAAACTAGGGCAGTACTAGGTAAAATTATATTTTTTATTGTGCCAAGTAAATTTTGTAAAAACTGAAAACTCTTTTATAGTGGTCGTAAGACAGGAAATAGGATTGTATGTAGGAACAAAATTAATTGAGGCGCCTTTGAACAATTACTTTTTATAGTACTATTCCGGCAGGAAATTGACACGATTTTTATCAAGTAGGTTGATTTTTCTTAAATTTTAGGTAATTAAGATTTTCATGGCATGACACAACTTTGACACAATATCATAGGCGCCTCAAGGATAACCATTGCAATGAAAATAAAATAATATTAGTTGATTTTATTATTATTTAATATAAAAAAGGTTTATTTTGAAAAACTAATGTATACCAAGATAAATCATTTTGATTTAAAAACTACGTATTTTATTAAATTATATTTTATGACATATCGTCATACCGTCTTCTATACCTCGTAACCCCCTCGTAATTCTAACCCCCAAATGTAAAACAAAACTTTTTTAAATGGTTTGAATTCCTGAAATTTTGTTAATTAAATTTTAACAGACAAATGTATTAATTTATCGCGCGATTAAGCATGCATACATTATTAAAAAGTGGGTTACCCATATCCCAAAAACTGTACCAGATTGGGATACGAGGTATTTTTTAAATCGCTATAGAATAAAACTGGAAGCCCTGTGGTTTATGAGGAGTTTACTAATCGACTCAGCGCACTTTTTACCATGGGAATAGCTCATAACCCCAAAATCGCAAAAAAGTGGGTTACGAGGTATTAGAATTAGACCGACGATATGTCATTAAAAGAAAAATAATAATTTGACATGCCACTGTATGTGAGACCGCTTACAAAAGGAACAATCTTGCGAAATTTTTATGCCGGAATAGTACATATTCACCGTGTACAAAAACGTAACAAAACTAGCTTTCTACAAACATTTTTTGTTAAAATAGTTTTGTATTTTGAGGACTGGCTGCCAATAAAACATTATACAAAGTGTTCCGTATCGTAATGTTCAAACCTGCTTGTAAAGTAGGTTCAATCCTGAGAGAAAAAACACAAAAGTGGTAGGTCGATTTTTATTTGTTTCGGAGATACAGGGCTATGAAATTATTTTGCAAAGTAACAATTCGTTTTTCGGCTAGCAGCAAACAATATTAATGTTGGTTACTGAATTAGTAATTTAAGATGTGAATATAAATAGAGAAAACTCGTAAACATGCTTAGAAGATCTGGAGAGTGCAACAGAATGCGGCAGATAAATACAGTAAGTATTGATTTGGTGTTGTAATACGTATAACTTTTTAATATTCGAATTGAATGTAGACCTTTTAAATTCTCAAATGTAGAATCCAATTACTTAATCAATAGCCAGTAAATAATAACATAATCTTTGTTATAAAATTAGAAGATTAAATTAGCAAGTGACATTAAAAAAATCAAAATGATAGATATTTGTGAATTGGCTATAATGAGAAACTATCTATAAAGTGATTACTAAAAATCTCATAATTATCAAAACATAATTTAATTTTCTTATTTTAATAGAAATAAATTATGTGACGAAGAATCTCCAAGCCAGATTAATTGAAAGTGTCACAAGATTTATTAACTTATAATCTGACAATTGTTTCAACATAAAATATGCCATTATCAAAGACAGATAAGATTGATAAACAAACACGTTGCCAAGAATAAATACAGGAAATAGGTAACTAGATACAAATACATACAAAAACTAAATATCTAACACTTCTAATAAAGCAAAACCAGTAAGCTCAGTTTATGCATTATTAAAGGTACAAATGTCTAATTTGTTTTATTTGCAAAAATGTAAGAACTTAATGTTGTTTTGGTGGTTCTGTTCCAAATTTGTTTTTGTAACTCCGTACGTCTTCTTTTTATCATGTAAAAACTCAGAATTAAGTCACGATTTTGGAGTTCTACAAGTAAACTCTGCAGACAGTAAACTCTAATATATATTTAAAGTTAGTGCTTAACTAAAACTAAAATACAAAGTAAAACATAAACGTACAAACAATATTAATTTAGGGTCACTCTTTTGGCCTGGTTTGGTTAGTTAATAAATAACTTTCGACACCTGTAACTTTCTAATTTTTAACCATCTTCGTGGAAGCTCCTTTCGGCAGCAACAATAAGATACATTTAAATTGTTTTCTGCTGCTCAATTTAAGATTTCTCTAAATTTCAACCTCATTGATTAGCAAACGTCTTGAAGATTTTCTAACACTACTTCCAAAATTCAGTCAATCGAGTTTTCTTAATCCAGCATACACCAGGTTATGCTAGCTTCTGTAGCTTCCTCTTCAAGGAAAAAAAACGGCAGCAATAGCAAAAGAGAAATTTAAGTTAACCAGAAAGATTTCTTAACATTCTCACAAATTGTTTTAAATTTAACAAAATTCAAAAACTCTCATTTCGCGGAAATTCTAATTTGAAAATAGTGAATTTTAACAAATCTTTCTTTTCTTCTTTGAAGATTTTTGGAAATACTGAAGCTTCAAACAGAATCATTTAAATTTTCAAAAATTCTTTTCTGACTGAAATGGATGTAATGCGGTAAATAATAAATTGAAATAATTTCGATAAAATATAGATACTTACAAATATAATAGCTCTCCGACAACTTTCGGCACACAATGACCACACTTGTGAACAAAAATTATTTTCTTTTGACTGCTTAATTGGTAAATATAACGAAATCTATTATTAAATAACACAATGGCGTCCTACATGACAAGAACTTCATATGAGCATTATGAGGGATGTAGTCCTCTCACATAGAATTGTTATATAAAGTTCTTGCGTTGTGTATTTTATCAAAGCGATCGTTAATGGCATAGTCAGATTGCAGAAAGCTAAGCTTAAATTATGTTTAGTGCTACGGAGCGTAAAACCTTATTCTATAATTATAACTTAAATAATAAATTAACCAGTAAAGACAACAGAGGTCGTTACTTGACATGTTCTTTTAGAAAAAGTATTTACTAAAGTCCAAACATTTAAGAAAATTGCAGAAATACTGTTTTTGAAAATACATACGTAAAATAATACAAATAAAATACTAGAAATTAGCAAAATATGTACAATAAAAAGTTTTGTAAATGTTGTAAAAAGAACCAATAGAAGAAGCTGAAAAAGCAATATTACAAGCTTCTCCGTCAAATTATCTTTAGTATTAATGAATAAAGAATTACCTACATTTAAACTATTTATTAAGTATGTACTTAGTATTGCAGTTAGAATAAGAAATTTTCATTTTTGCAAATCTTTCTTAAATTTTAATATGTTACAGGCATATGTAGTATTACCTAAAAAATTTTTACCTAATTTTAAGGTTAATAGCTGAGTAAACGTCTTTATGAATCTTGTAAGTACCTTTTAAACACATACTCATTTAATGGGTTTATTATATAATTGTAAAATCAGACCCAATTTTTGCTGTATTTTATTTACTATTTAATGAAGGTGGTATGTCGACGTAAATTAAAATTCTAACACGAATTTAAACCAATATTTTTCCTATCTGGACAATTCAAACACCCATAAAAATTAAATAATAATATCATATTCTGTATTCGCATTACGATTTCATTTTTTTTTAATTTTGTCAAATTAATCTGTTTAATTAAATTAGGATTTAATTAAATCACATGCAATTACATAAACACATGTACACATTTTTGTTTGGAATTTTTAGCAATCAGGAAAAGGCTTTTTCTGTAATTTGTTTTGAAAAGTAATTTCCTCATTTTCTTTAATAACCTAAACCTCTCCTTGCACTAAATTAAGAAACTTGATAAAATTCGCCTTTTCTCATTAGTACAGGCAGATAGAAAATCTATAAAAGCACACACAAATTCCACTTTCCGCTTCATTGAAATTCATTCTTTTCCTAAT
Source organism: Agrypnus murinus (assembly GCA_929113105.1). Taxonomy (NCBI): domain Eukaryota; kingdom Metazoa; phylum Arthropoda; class Insecta; order Coleoptera; family Elateridae; genus Agrypnus; species Agrypnus murinus. The sequence goes on from OV816029.1 coordinate 74,480,758, forward strand.
TTTACATTGCTAATACATTCATTAAATTTTATACGAAAATATTTTTAAAAGCCAAGTTCATTAACATAAAAAATTCTAATAACTATTACTACTTTTTTAAACTTACCTATGGTTGTAAGAACAGTAGATGAAAAGAAGACAGATTTTAAAAAAGTCCATTTTTCAAGCTCACTAATTTCATGATGATTCGAACCAGGTAGGCCCACTTCAAAAGCATCTTGCAGAAGCTTTTCATATTCCCTTAATTCTAAATACACAAGGTCCGCTAAATTTAATAAATCCGTACTATTGACTATACGATCGACTAGATGTCGCCGGCGAGCTTTTAAAGTTGAATTTAAACGTGTTAATCTTGCAGCTTCTGCTGGGTGTTCAAGCCAACGAAAAACCTGCAATAAAAAAGAAATCTTAATAAATGTAGTTTGGTCGTACTAGGAGTCTTTCTACTTATAGAACAGAATTTAGACAATTACAACTACAATCTAATTGTGTAAAACGCATTGATTAATATTTTCATGTACCAAATAACTCCTGATATACCGTGTGTCAATTTAAAAACTTCCCACCCCTAGTATCGCTGGTAAATTATTTCAAAAATCGCTGAGACAAGTCAAATTTGTTTTCAAGGGGGAAGAATTTTGACGTATAGATTATATCGCCCACTTCACCCCCCTAAAGATCTTAAATGGGAAAGGCGGTCGAGTGAGACATCATTTTGAAAGGCTTTTTATTCTCTACATTTTGGTGTGCCATTTTTTAAATTTGAGTGCTGCGTTGCCAAGTTAGGCCAAGTTGCCTTTGAATATTGCAAAATTTAATTTTTGTAATTATTTGTGTGATACATTAAACTCATAAATTCTCATTGAAACAGGTTTTGACGATGGTATGTTGTTTTAATAAATCAATTTTTACAGATAAAGTACCATTATACCTACTAGATTAACGTAAACCACAAACAAATTAGAATGCGGTTTTTTTCAATTTCAAAATGATCGACCGCCTTTCCCATTTAAGATCTTTGGGGGGGTGGCTCTGGGGGGGCAGGGGGGTGAAGGGGGCGATATAATTTATACGTCAAAATTCTTCCCCCTTGAAAACAAATTTGACGTGTCTCAGCGGTTTTTGACATAATTTGCCAGTGTAGCGATACTAGGGGTGGGAAGTGTTCAAATTGACACACTGTATATTGAATACTTTTTTTAGACCGTCACACATTGAACACATTTTCGGGCCGACGTGTAGTGAGGAATAGCTGACCGGACGGAGGGAAACCCAGTGCCCGTCTCATGCGTAATATCATTTTTCACTGTCAGCGCAGAATACCCACTCCTGCATTTGACTAGTAGTAACGGTAGAATTGTATATGCTTTAATATATTATACTCTAAAGAAATTTCTTATTTTTTTAAAACATAAAAATGTAAATATTCCATAGCCCAACAGAAAAGTTTGCAATAAAAACAACGATTCTTCCAAATAACTTTAATAATAAATAATAAAATACAGTTACAATAAACTACTTAAGTACAATAAGTTACTCGCTATAAGCTTACGTTACTCGCCGATTTTGATAAAACCTTGTGGACCTAAAATACTTGATTGATATAAAATCTCTGCTTAGTGTAACGCACTTATTTACTCAAATTAAAATATAAATAGGTTCGTACTTACTTCAAGTTGCTCAACGACAATGCTTAAACTTTTACTACAGATACTTACGTTACTAGACTTATTTGCCCCGGTAGGGACATTTTATTCAATCAAACTTTACTCAGGCGTCGCAGGTACTGGTTTCTTAAGATCATAAATTGCAAAGGAAAAATAAGGAATATAGTTCATAATTAGAAGTATGAGCGCCACTCACTTGATTAAGTCTGTTTTTGGCTTTTATTTAATAATACCGAGATAGTTAGTGAATATGAAGTGTACAATTTATAAAAAATATTTTTTTCAACCACTAAATGCACATTAGTAATGCATACTACTGTGCAGAATGAAGTGAAGAATACATTTCCGTGGAAAAAAACAGACAGTGCAATTTGAAAAGTTAATCCAGTTGGCATGACCTCTTAAACGTTGGTATGCAACCAGCGGTTAAGAATGTATTCTGAAGGTCCATTTTTAAGTCATTCACAATAGTTTTTGGTTGATTTCTTTATCTTTTCAAATAAGAGAGCTACTGCGTGTAAACAGCATTGTGGGGCACCCTGTATATTGTAACGAACATGAATAGAGCGTGGGAAATGAATTCAAAGCTAACCCAGCCAGAATATTTCTATATTATAAAGAGCTGTAGTAGGATTATTTGTATTAAATGTATATCCAAATTTATAAATTGAATCTTTTAATTTTCTGTGCGTTACATTAGCCATTTGATCCAATACTGAAAAACGGCATAGAAATCGACGTACAAAGTTTGACAAGGGGACTCTAGGTAATGCAGTAGAAGCCGTAAAGTCAGCATATTCGCGTGGAATAGGTAACCATCATCGAGAATACAAATTTAATAATTGGTAATTACATTAATATGAAACAAGTTATTAAAAATTATATAATATATTTAATTATTTATACAAATTTGTAGTTTCAATCTGCGACATAGTTGCATAAACAAATATTTTACGCTAACATATTGCAAGGAAATATATTTGTTTCAATCAAAGTAAATAATTATTTAGAAACAGTAAATAAATAATTAGAAATAAAACTAAAAAGTCCAACACAATGGCCTTGTTAATTATTATGTCTACACCTATGTTAAAAAAATTGATGTGATATGTATCTATCTGATCTGATATTAGTTCATTCAATATTTGATTAACCGTTTACAAAAAAATAAAAACCACAATTATAATTTAGTGTTAAAATTTCTGGCGGCACGCTTCTTTTATATTAAGAAATAGAACCCTAGTACACATAACCTCACTAATGCTCCACCGCTTCGACCAAACCGAACAAATTTCCAACAAACTTGAATTTTAAAGTGGTCGGATCGTGCATTATAACAGTCGGTCGGTTCAGTGTGATGCTTACCGCATGCAACAGTCGTGTATGATCGGAGCGATTGTGATGTCCGAATTCCAATTTAGAGCATTGTTTAAGAGTGCAACAAAGTGTGGAACTCGTCATGACTTATGAATTATTTTATCTTTTGGAAAGTCGTTAAAAAAGAAAAACCATTTGCTATATGAAACTGTGTCGAAATCAGAAAATTTTCTGTTCCATAAAATAAATATTATAACTAAATTATACTCTCTATACGAATTAATTATTTTTGACAGACAACTTAGTTTAGTATTAATTTTAATCAAAACAAAAAATGTTATTTAGAGCTTAGTATTTCCGTAATTACCAATGTATCATTTTTTTAAGAAAAATAAAAGTTTCTTGCTTTAAATTGCTTAGTCTGATTTTAAACTCTTTATTCCAATCATTTATATAAATAAAAATTATTATGATACCAGGACTGTTCAATAAATAACTGGTACCTGGAATATTTTTACTACTTTATGTACTTAGAAAACGAGATTACTCGCTGTATTATATTTTAAAATATGCAATTTAGTAAAATTTAATTACATAACATTTCTTACTTTTGTATAAATTCTTATTACCACAAAATAGTACAACAATATATACAGTATATTACTGCTTTTTATATTATGAATCGGGTTGGTGAAATATCCTCCATATTACTCATATTACTATAATCATTTAGCCGACATTACTAGAATGTAGCTAAATCTAGGAGAATTCCACGTCAGTAGGGATATTTATTCTGCCAAGCATTGCATTGGTACGGGCCCTCCGGGTTTACTTCCTTATCCGAAAGGAAAGCATGTTTGAATTTTTCTCAGATATAATTACTTATTATGCATTGTGGTGAAATCGAACTAACAAGAAAAATTAAACTTTTGCCCTACGTTGAGACAAGACTAATAAATATATGCAGTGACATTGTGCAAAATTTAAACTAATAAAATTGTTTAATAATTTTAACCTATTCGTCAGAAATGTAGATACATGCGTTAGATCGTAGAAGTTTTTAATAATTAACTTGATAACTTTAATTATCAATGAGCTTTGAAAAAACTCTTCAACTTCCCTTTTATTCAAATTCTTATTTAATTTTATAATACTTTTTAATATATGTTTAAATAACGCATGAATCATATAAAACGTTACGTGAATCCTTAAGTAAACTTCAAGATTATGTAATATAAGTTGGGCGAGTTTTGATTATATTCTGTGGCCGAAGCTTTTTTTAAAACTTTATTTATTGAATATAATAAAACACATTTGTATATTTCGTTTGCAGTCGTAGAATATATTTTATTATTTTTAATCCAGAGAAAACTTTATCTCTTTTAATATTTAGAATACAAATATATTAATATTACTTTGTCTGTAATTATTTAACGAGTTTAAAACGAGCTTAAATAATTAGATTTGAATTAACACACTTAACAGAACAATTTTAGAATTCACATTTAAATGACATTAAGCAAAATAATTAATTAAAACTCGAATGAGCCTTTATGTTTTTACTAGCAAGACAATTTTAAAATCCACACCTAGTTTTAATACTCACTCAGGATAAACACTTGTTGAATACTTAATAAAGACTTGTGTGTTGAATGAATATTTAATAAAGACTTGAGTGTTGAATGAATATTTAATAAAGACTAAAGACTGAAGATTAAAACAGAGGTATTTATACCTTATCTGCCTACACAGTTCTCATGGTCATGAGAGAATAAATGCCAAAGAAGTTCTCATAGAGATAACATAGACTTAGCAGAAAAACTGTAATTTGATATCGTAAGTTTTATTATCTTAAGCAATTCTCATGTAACATGATCTTATCTATAGTGCGATTCTACGTACGTTACTGGCGCCAATTATATAACTTAAAATACCTGCAATACATTAACATAAGACACTCATCTCAAGGCGATGTGAATTCTCTTGGTTGTACAAGATAAATAAAATATAAATTGAATATATTAAATGACTATCAAATTGAATAATTAATAGTTAAAGTTGATCGAACAACATTGTTTAACTATTTTTTCCATTCCATCATCTTCTTAACAGGTTCCAAATAAACAAAACGAAAAAATAACTTTCCTACCTTTTGCTGTTGAATCAGTCCTTTGACATTTGTCACAAATTACTTCTCCAAACCATTGACCGAGTAGTTAAATTTTACTCCTTCATTATTTCCAGTGGCAGTGTATTTGTATTTGCCTCTAGTTGTACCTTCCAAAACCATATGGACTTCCCATATTCTCACCACCAAAACTTTTTCCACAAAGGAAAGATAATCATGATAACTCACTTTTGCTTTATATAAAATTGCGGGTAAAATTTTATTCGTAGAATATTATCACTTGTTTTATTTGATTATTTAAATAAAACACCAATTTGTTTATGTTCGAAGATTTATTCCCTTGCTATTTTAGCTTTAGCAAATATTTATTTATTTAATATTAAATAAACTAGACTGCACTTATTTACATTTTTAACTACGTCTATTCTCGTTCAACGTATTAACAGGACTGATTAACTTTTACTACATACTGATCGACAACTGTACTCACTCGTCGTATATCACGGACTAACTATACAAATTTACATACTTCTCGACCACTATACACGTTCGCCGTATTTCATAAAATAACTTAAAATTATTGTTTCCTAAGCTTAAATAATACTATTTACATCACCATCTTACGTCACATTTACATCACCTTACAGACTATTTTAATAAAAATGACTATACACTTAACTATATACAACACATAACAACAGATTATAACATTGTTTGTAATGAGTGACACATATCTATTATATTTACAATTATTTAACACTTTATGCAATATCTATGATTAAAATAAATTAACAAAACCCTTTCGAGTATCTCATTGCCCTTCGACATTACTCATTTAACATAAAAGAATTACATAATATAGAAACTTCCGCACAAATGTCTGTTACGTATTCTTTAAGACTTGATGACTAAACTGTTTTTGTTTATTGTTTCCAGCCTTACTTTATGGAACTCCATAATCATGAAATAAATAAAGATTAGTAAAAGTTTCACAGTTTTATTAAAATACAACCTGACAATATTGTTTCGACAGCTATGCTGTCATTATCAAAGGTAATATAATTATAAACAAACACGTCGCTAAGGTAGATACAAAATTAGGTAACTAGATAAAATAATAATAATAATCAGAATTAAATATCTAATACTTCCAGTAACGGAGAATTACTGAGCTCAAGTTGTTCATTCATTAAAGGTAACCTGAGTTTCTGTTTGTATATCTCAAAGGCTTCTAAAATGTCCAATTTGCGTTTGTTATTATAAAAATGTAGGAATTTAATATTATTTTGAGGAGTCATTGTGTGATTTTGTTCTAAAAGGTGTTTGGCGTAATTCGATTTTTCAGGATGTTTATTTTTGTAATGACGTACGTGTTCTTTATATCTTATGTCAAAATTTCGAAGTGTTTGTCCAATATATACCGAACTACAAAAAGAACAATTTAAACGGTAAATGCCCTATTTCATGATATCATGTATTCTGTCTTTAGCATTAAATAAAAATGAAAAAGTGTTAGTGTTGGTTTTAAATGTTATTTTATAATTTTTGGTTTTTCTTAGTATATGTGCAATTTTTTCTGATATTTTGCCAAAATATGGTATAGATATGTAATTTGTGTCTTCTGTTTGATTGTCAATGGGATATATTCTTTTGATAGCTAACCTATAATATTTTTGTTTAATTAAAGTGTCAATCACATTCGGATTGTAATGATTTGCATGTGCTAGTTGTTTAATGGTTGATATCTCTTTGCTAAAATCTGATTTTGTTAGTGGAATAGTTAAAGGTCTGTTTACTAATGATCTGTAGGCTGCTATTTTATGTGTATTATGGTGACAAGATTCATTTGGTATTGTTATGTCTGTTTGTGTTGGTTTTCTGTATATGGAAAATTCAAATAGATTGTCTGCGTTAATCTTGATATTTAAGTCTAGAAACTTTATAGCCCTGTTTTGTTCTGTTTCTAGTGTAAATTCTATGTAAGGGTGGATACTGTTAATAAGAATTAAAAATTCATTGATAACCTCAAAAGAACTGTCAAAACAAGCTAAAATGTCATCAACGTAACGAAACCAGAAGATAATGTGTTTAGAGAGGTTTAGAGGTTAGCTAATAGAGGACTTAGAGAATTACCCATAGGTAAACCATCCTTTTGTAAATAAATTATGTGATTAAAAGTGAAATAATTTTGACTTATACAAAGGTCAAATAATTGAATTAACTCTAACCTTTTAATTAATTCTATATTACTATTGATCAAGAAACTATCTAATAAAGGAATACATTCTTGTGGGGGTATTCTGGAGAACATGTTGCAAATATCAAAACTAACAAGTTTTGAATGTGGTGAAAGATGTATGTTTTGCAGCTTATCTACTAATTCTAATGAATTTCTAACAGAGTAATATTTATATAATTTACTAATATTTAATAAATATAAATTATTAAAATACTACTGAAAAGGAGAAAATAGAAGAAAATTTAGAATAAAACATAAAAGGGGAAAAAGAGTTAACACAAATAAAAAGTAATAAAGAAAAATATACAGAAGAGTGGAAGAACAGTATTTTTAAGTGGTTCAGGAATAAGTAAAGAACCATAAGGGTGAGACAATTTAAGAAAATCATCATCAATACTTACTGAGGTGTGGAAGAATAGTAGTCAGCAGCAGTTCCTGTATCGGAGGAGTACCAATAGGGTGAGAGGCCATTTCAAGTTTCACATAAGATACTTACCGGAAGTGCTGAAGAAGTGTGGCCGTAATAATAGTCCTGTCAAAGAAGATAGTAACGGGTGGCTTATATGATAGAAGTATAGAGTTGCCTATCCAGCAGGGAAAGATTGGAAGGTTTGGTGGTCCATCATCATAGCTACAGAGGAGGAAGATTGAAAGGTGTAAGAAGCGTATGTGCTGTGAAAGTACAGTTATAGAAGGTTTAAAAGGGAGTGGTCTATCAGTTAATCTACTTGGAAATTCATACATTGCAGATTTAACTAAAGGAAGGAATAACTGTAAGTTGACAGGGTAAGATTTCTTTCTTTTAACATCCTAAACAAAAGAGTGGTAAATAAAGAGATTAAACAAATATTTATTTTATGTTATGCTTACTTGATCTTATATACTTTAATTTGGGAACTGTCATGTATGACATTGCGGGTATATGTGTCAATGGTTGTCACTAACCCCACTTTATTTAATAAAATTCAATAACCACAAATAGGTAAAGTTTTTGGATCAGTTAATAAAAGAACCCAAAGTTAGATGATCGAATTAACAGTCTCGTAGTAAGAACAATAAATAAAATTAAGCATTGATATTATTATATAAATATATGTATATATATACAATTTGTGCGACCCTGAGATCAAAAGGTATTCTTTTAAATATAAAACTAACCAATAACAATTAAATAAAAAGGAATAAATAAAATTATAATAACATCACACTACGTATACCTTCATAAGAATTCTTACAGGCAATATCGATATAACATATCAATATCGCTTGAATTTCTTGCCTATAAGTTTCAAAATACTCCGTAATGTAACGTTTGTATGAATTTAAAGTATATTTTGGAAATGTTTACTGTATCATATCAAGGGTAAAGTTGAATATTTATGTAAATGCAGCGTGGAGTAATTTATCATATGCGTTTTAACACTAGACACGATTTAAATGCTGAATATTTTACCTAAGCTTATCTCTGTTAAAAAGCGTTCCCACATTTATTAGGGTTTCCATCATTGTGAACCTTCATAAGAATTTCAAATCGAGACCGTGTTGAAAACACAAGTAATATCAAAACTGCTAACAACTGACAGGTTTTTTACATTTGGAAAATTTATACGGTTTTTAAATGAAAAATTACATTACAGGAGCTTTTAATATGAAATTGTTTGTGACACAATTATTTCTAAGATTGGATTAATTTTTTGTGTGCGTACAAACAACATTATATAGAATCTAGAATTTCTTTCTTGTTACCTATTATTAGTTAGTTAAATGCACAAGTATCTGAATTGTATTATTTCAAATTTCATCAAAATCGGGTTAATCAGTTTTGTCAGTTCATGCTCACAATGCTTCAATGATCTATGTAAAAACTTTACCACTCGTTAAATAGTTCTTATAGAAAAAATATTTCTATATTTTGGTAGTTTGTGACATACACTACCAACAGCCTTGGTAGTGTAATGCCTGGCGTGCCAGACTTTCACCCAAGCGGCCCGCGATCGACTCCCGGCGCCGGCAGATCTGGTTAAGGTTTTCTGCAGTTTTCCTTAGCTGTGACACAAATGTGGGATTTGCGCTGTTCCATCTGTAAGTCGGCTGCAGCCGCACATTGGGCCTACATAATAATAATAATCGCCCCCTCCCTCCCGCACAATCTTCTAGCTTCTAGGGCCTTGGTTTAGGTTATGGGTTGTAGTAGTTATTATTATTATTATTATTATTATATATATTTTTTGTCGTATCTTAATAGTTTTTGAGTAAAATGAAATAGAAGTGTAATCTGTGTAGTAAAGTAGTAAAACTTATATTTATTTTATATTTATTATGTAATTTTAACCACCTTCAGCATGGTACTGTCAGTCATTATAGCATCAAAACCCGAAGCACAAAATAATGCCCCGCGTTGGGCGCCAATTTATAACATTAAAAACCCACGTACAAAATATTTATCATACTTACATTAGCATATATGCTCAAAATAGTTGCCACAGCTTGAGATTTAAACTCTATCTTACAAATTTAGTATTCAGGTCGTAGGTATTGGTTCCACAGTTGTATAAATTGTGAAAAGGAGTAGATAAAGGTTTCAGAACACAAATAATAACTCAAAAAAGGCGCCATCTGATTATGAAGCTTAAAAGTGTTTATTAAATAAACAATCAAAATTGTTAGTTGAATAAGCTTTAAAAAAAATATTAAATTCACTAACCAGAAAATGAATTAAATATTAAAATTGAAAACAAAAAGATTTTGTTTATGTTTAAAAATTTTGGAATTAAAATGAAATAAAATGTTCATAATTACATGGTTCCGTTTCTAGATCCTCAATATAAACTGAAAACATTTATTAAACAATAAGAAAATAAAACGGAGTAACAATGCACATAAATAATAAAACACACACAACATAGGTTTATTACACATAAAATCAATATTGATCAAATAATAATTTAACTGCTCTAAAATGATTTAAACCAACACAACTCAAAAAGATTTACATAAGACGTTATTTAACCAAAAAGAACAAGTTTACTTGATATTGGCAGACCAAAATTATTCAGCAAAACTTAATTGAATGTAGAAATTATATTAACATAACTAAATTGCAAATTCAATAAACAAATATCTGAAGGATATTACGCAAATTCGATTAGTCTAAATATTATCAAAATTATTTATTCTGAAATTCACTAGCAATAATAATAAATTAAATTTTAAATGCTAATGAGAGCTCTCGTCCTAAAGAAAAATCACAAAGTTCCTTGCATGAAGGATTCATGAACTAAATTGCAATAAAAAATCTATTTTCTATAAAGTACAATACCTTAATTTTCTATCCGCATTAACCTGACGAAACATACTGGATCTAAACCATTAGAAATTGGAAAGTTGCCTTTGTTCTTGAAAACCAAAAATGACTGTAGCTGCATTCAAATTATTACGTAACGGTAGCAGGTTTCAAGGATGAAATTTACTTTAAATACGGGCGGTTGCCCAAATAATTCCACGAACCATCTTCATTAATACACAAATTAAACAATTGTAGAATAAGGGTGTAGTCTTTCAAAAACTTAAATGATCTTAAACACAAATAGCGCTTGCTATTTTTAAATTATTCCCGTAAAATACTAATTATTAGCTTTTAAATACAGAAGAACCAGAAACTATCATTAAACTATAGATCAATCTATAAAATTCTCATTAACCAAAACTGCACTAACTCGGAGCACAAACAGCAAGAAGTAATTGTCTTTGATAGTTCGGCACGATAAAACAACCCCAGTTGTTTATTAACGAAACGGTAACGACAAACCTTTCACGCGAGATTTATCAAACATAAATTGCTTCCAAAATTTCACTCAGTAACAAAGGTGAACGAAACGGTACGGAACAGTATATAGAATTTTCATCATTTCTAAATACGCACTAACAAACGGTAAATCGATGATATCGACCCAAGTCGACTGGTTTTTCATAAGTTTTCTAACGGCAAGTTTTCAAACACAATTGAGGCTTAACTCACACAACAAAATGCATAAAAGACTATACCCTGCCGAGGTCATGGCACAAAATTCACAAAAACTTTAACTAAACTGTCTTTTTAATTATTTAAACAAGAACGAAAATTCAATAATATCGACCCTCTTTAATGGTGGATCAAAACGAGAGTCGTCTGACTCGAGGCACCGGCCGCCAGCAAGCAAGTGACGCGACGCTCCAACCCCAATCTCACGCGTAGGAACACATTTTTATTTCCGCGTAGGAACAACAAATACTGATTTTTCTAAGTACCCAATCAACAACGAGTCGCGTGTTTTGGCTTAACGAATCAGGGCACAGCAACTAAAAAGCAAGTATTGATTTTTCCTCTAACACTGCGAACGCCTCGAATTATCATTTTTGTTAAACACTTATATTTTAAAAAGAATGCAAATTTGCAGAACCGAACTTAAGATTTTTGTAAATATAAATATAAAATTCTACGTATTTGAAACCGATAGAAAACATACCGTTACATGATGGATAAAATTCGTAGATGCATTAAACGAAACAAAGCACAGCTGATAGTCAACATCCTTAGTAAAAATATTTTGACGCGTTGAGAGTTAGTAGTTTTTAAAGTTGCGTATTTGATGATAGTAGAATTTGTCCTAACATTGTCCTTATATTCCTAACTTCTATTTTTTTCATTACAGGTCTATCTCTATGATCTAGAGGATTTGAATTTAAAGTTCATTGGCCTCCTGTGTCTCATAGCTAATTTCTGGACATAATTGAGCAACACTACTTTCTGTTGTATTATTACAAATTTATAATATCTCATATACATTCAATGTGATAACACGTTTTGATTTTAACCAAGAAAATATTTAGCATTAAATCTTATATTGTTTTATTTATAACTTATAACTTATAATTAGATGCTTTGCTAATCACAAACATCAGAATAATCATTGTCCCTAAATATACAATAGACATTTAGTTTTATCTATATAGCCCTGAAGATGATGTAAACCCACATCGAAACGTAGGCATTTGTAGGAAAGAAAGCTAAGTAGGTAATAAATCGATCATAAACCCACTAAGAAATTTTATTTATCAAATCATTATCTGGTCATGATATAAACAATGATTTAGAATATTAAAATGTTCACAATGGAGCAAAATACTTTTATTCATGCTGTACGAAACATCACTATAAGTTTAAATAAAGTTACATTTTGAAAAGCTTGTTTTAGATTTTAAAGTTTTATTGCCGTTTACATCTTTTAATAAAAATACGAGAGAGATTTTCATCTAAATTCGTTTTGGTAAAATATCATATTTAACGCGTTATTGGTTGAAAATCTGGAATATAATCGCCTTTTTTAAATTTTAATTAATTTTTAATTTTTTAGTTTTTTATTTTTAAATCATTTTCGCTTCTATGGAGGTTTGTTTTTAGCAGAGTGTCAGTACATACACGTACGCGGCAACAAGTAAACTCTGGTGCAAGCGGGTAGTTACATTATCGTTTCGCTGGGTTTATTGTTTATACCCTTACGTGGAATTACCAGTTATCCTTAAAGGACACTCAAAGGTTTATAGGGCTTAATCTTACAAAAGCAAATTCGCAAAGATTTCGAAAGAAAGGAAAATAGGTTACACCATTTATTTCCTTGGGTGAAATTAATACAAAGTATTAAACTAAAAACATATAAGCTGATTATTATAACTTTTAGTTATAATAATAGTTTTAGCAAGTAATATTAAATTTCGAAAGTCTTGTGTTTTAATAACGACGAGTTAACTTCCATAATTCTCTTAGAAGAACAATTAATAAATGTGGATTCAAATTTGTTTTAATATCAGTTCTGATCATTGTACAGTAGTAACTAAATAATTAAAATATAATTAATAAGAAAGTTAATAAGTCCAAAAGTGTAAATGATTGCTACGTTTGAAGATTCATTTTACGCGAAAGGTTCAGAGTTAAAGCATCGGCATTAGTTAAAGGCGAAACTGTTTTTTGTTTATTGTGATTGATGGCATTTAAATGTGTTAGTGCCAATTGGATTAATGATATAACAACTGTACTGTAAGTCACTTTGTACTTAATTATTTTTAAACATCAACCACAACAAGAAAATGCAAAATGGTTCTTTATTTAGATAGAGTAAAATTGTATTTAGAATGGAATTCCTAAGTAAGTTAATGGGTAATGCTTCGAAATCCATTTATGTTTCATACAGCAACTAATTGTCATATCTGTTTTATCCTACGTACATTGTTCATTTCATATTCTGTTAACAGATTTCTATAAATTTGCATTGATAAATTAAGTTTAAAAAGCAATAATCATTTCTTATAACTAGGCAAGACAAATTGGTTGAGATGCAGTTAACATAAAAATAAAAATATATAAAGGAAAATCCAGCCTCGGTGGATTAGTGGTTTGCATGTTTGCTTCATAATCCAAGGATCGCAGGTCCGATTCCCGGCCGAGCTGGTAATTTTTCATAGCGGAGAAAAATTAAAAACATGCCTTCTTCTCGGATAGGAAGTAAAACTGTAGGTCCCGTGTCAATGCGATGTTTGGCACGTTAAAGATTCCTACTGGGGGTGGAATTCCCCCAGATTCGGCTAAATTCTAGTAGGGTTTCCAAATGATCATAGCAATCGGTGCCATGAGGTACGAAGGATGCTCCGCCATCCTGATTCCTCGCCCAAAAACAAACAAACATATAAAGGAAACGGAAGACAAAGAACTCAATGTAACTCTGATGTAAACCTTTTCCCAAAATGTAGATTCCCGTCGCTGTTTCTTAATAGTAACAACAAACAATTTGAGTGGCATCCTCTTTTAGTTCATTTATTGTTGTGTCCAATCTAGAATTAATAAGTCTTTGCGATAACCACCCACGTTACCAGAGTATAATTCGAATAAGTATGAAGTCTCTGCCGGGAAACTACATATATTTTGCGTAAGGATAAGGTTTTTAGGCATTATTAAGGTTACCAATAGGTACCAATGTATGGGGTTTTTGTTTATTAATATATAGGGAAATTCAAACTGACACAATAATGCTTGTAACAAACTTACAATTATGTGTTTATGACCATCTTCTTGATTGGTAAGTCTGTGGCTGCACGTAACTACACTTAAAGGAATATTGCTCCATGGCCTCCCTTTCTTTCTTTTTCTTTTTTAATTAATAATAAATCTTCTTTTAATGTTACAACGTTTTAGATTTCAATTCGATATAAGGTTGATCAATTTCTTGTTGAACAATATTAATTATCTTGCTAGTTAGAGCGCGGTTTGCGAGTTTAACACTGCGTGAAAATGCGTGTGAATTAAATTTCTTTTTCTGCTGTTGATCGAATGATTCTAGTAATAAATAAAAAAAATAAATTACGTGCAGCCCGGAAAATGCGTCTATTTGAGAGTAGGGGAGAGTCTGGCACAGTGGTCATGCAGGAACAGTGGCCACTTTCCCGCCATTTTCTTATTTATAAAGGTTAGGTGCTGTCATCTAGCACAGAATATACCAATAGGACACTGAATATATTAACAAAGTTTTTCCATTTAAATCTCAAGATTTTTATTTTAAAACAAACTCAACCTGAAATTGTATACTTGAAGTAAAATACAACAGGCAACTGAAATAATTGTTAGTGGCTAAATAAATAAACGTCGAAAGGAACTAGCGTTGACAGCTTATACCTACTACATGTAAATATTTATTGGTATAATAATATTTTGATTATGTTGGGTAGTTTTTGTTTTTCCCTACTTTTTTAAAAAGCATGTAGTTGATGGTACAGTGGCCATGTTAAATGTAGGTACAGTGGCCACTACTTTGTTATATAGGTCACTGTACTATTATTTAGTACAATATTTTATTTATTTCAGATATTATTTCCTAGATGTTCCTGATGATTTGTACACTATTTATCACAACCTGTTAAAATAGGCGGCACTACTAGAACAGCAAATCTGTTTTTTCCATTAATTTATCTATGTATAATATTTGTTAGCTTTTGGCTGGTTTTTTAAATTTAAATGGCCTTTTTTTAATACAAATTATTTTTTACAAAATAAATCATTATTCTGTAAATGTCTATGTACTTGTTTTTACTATTCCCATCTCCTACACAGTAGTGGCCACAGTACCATACTCTAATGGCCACTGTACCATCACTGCAGGTACAGTGGTCACTTTTATTTTTATCTTAAATTCTTCCAACTCCAAAATCTTTGTTATAATTTTATTTTTTCAGTTCTAGAATGTAATGGTGTAGAAGTAAAAACAGTGTTTGTTATCTAATGGTAACAGATTCTATAAAAAAAGGGTTAATTTTGGTCGTTATTGATGTTATTATAAAAAGGTGGCCACTGTTCCAGACTCTCCCCTACACAGTTTCAATTTGAATCATCATAATGTAAAAAGATGTTTCTACCATTGAAAATCAGTTAGAGAAAAATGTATAAACCGTTTTTCTTGTTTTTGTATAGTCTATCGATTTATAAAATATAAACGTAATTAGTGCATCTATGGAGATGGGGGTCAAATTTTCAAATGTTTCTAAACTAAGAAATATTTCCTTGATATTCTACTTAAAAACAATACTCGCACTGAAGGGCGATTTTCACAGCTTCAGGTGTATGACAGCAGCTAGGAAAAAGATATATATAATATTTTCATGTGAACTACCTATATACAAAATTTTATTAAAACTGGTGGATGCACCTCGGATAAGTATTCCGCGGAAATACTCCGTATTCAATAATATTTTATGTTCTCCTACTTAAATATTATCATTGCAGCAGATAAATATTACAGTTAATTTTTATAATGTGATTTTCCAAGACACATTTCAAACAGAAGAGTGTATAATAATAGTAAACGCTAAAATCTGTACACAGTTGTTAAATTTGAATTATGCATCAGAGAATAATTTACATTATTCTAAAGACTACTTCATCTCGAGCAGAAACTATAGTTAAACAAAACTAAGTTCATTAAAAGAACAATACAAGCTATTAAGGCAGTGGTAACGTTCGTTCTTTAAGCATCAGAATCTGCGTTTAAAACGTATCGTTTGCATTATTGTTAACAAAACGTTGTCGCAATACAAATCACTTTTGATTCTACTGTTAAATTGTGTGTTAATAAAACTAGCGTACAATAAATGCAACTTTTTAATTTTTCTTGAAGATGATACCTAGTTCTAAAATTCACGTTGATTAATGATTTCATCTTCTTATACGATAATAGAATATTTTGCAGCATATTCCTGTGACTCGAAAATAAGCATCAAACTAATAATAACTAATAAAATGCGTTTGTTGGTTTTTAAATAAGACAAAAACCACTAAAAGGAAGATTTGTGTTAAATTTTTGGATCAAGTAAAACAATCTATATATTTAAAACACAAAGTGTATTTTTGTTCCAGTTCGATTTACGCTTTTCTTTTTTTAAATTAAAGCTTTCGCTATGTAGATTAGTCAACACTACTTAATTTTTATATATTTTTAATGTTTATATTTTTAATTTGAAAAACTCTTAACGTTTAATTTGAGACGGGCGAATCGGACATTCACTAGGGGCGCCCTCTCACCTTCCACGGTGGCGAGATTCGTAAGTACTCTTTCTTAATATAAAGGGTAATGCAACCGTCCACTTCCATCATTAATAAGCACAGATAAATCCGCATAGTTGAAAATTATGAACTGACGAATTATACAAATAATAGCTGATAGTAATTGTTTATTCAGAGTAGTTTCATGTTGTTTGTATAAAAGGCAGGAAATTTGTCAACACTCTGTTTATGTCATGTTTTTGAAATATGTACTAATATACGTTTTCACGAATAATGTTTTAAACAAGATCGATTTTTGATTTTATTCTTATCATTTCGTAAGGTAGAATTTCCGTATGTATGTATTTATGTAGAATAAACCATCGGGAAGGGGTAAGCCAGAGAGGAATATATGTCGGAAGAGAGGAGGATAAGCTGGGACAGAGGAGTGCTAGGCTTAGAATTTTCAACTGTTTATGTTTGGTTGCGTTTATTTAAATAATCACTTATGAAAATCCAAACGATTGTAATCACACATCCAATGTTGTATATAGGGAAATCCTTCAATGCTTTTGACCGTCATGTCTTGACGAGGTTTCCCTAGTCTATATATTTAAAACAAAACACTTATTTTTGTTCCAGTCCGATTAAGAGTGTCTATTTACGTGAGTCTTATTTTATATTGAATCTTTCACTGTGTTGATTAGTCTACCTTATTTTTATATTTTTTAATTTTTATATTTTTTAATTAAATATTCAAATTTAAAATGATTAATTCAAGATGCATGAAATCGGACATTCACTTGGGGCGCCATCTTAAAATCCATCGGGTCAACTTTTGAAACTACGTTTTTAAACAGACCACTTCACTATATTTTTATTAGCGTTAAGAATCGAAGCAATCTATATGTGCTGCGGCTATTATCTCATTATCTTAATCTTAATATTTCCACTTTGGAAATATTTCAAGAAGAAAACATCAATAAATCCCCGATCCAAAAATCCCCGCCTTAACCTTGAATTAATGTACGCGTTTCAATTTTTGAAGTTTATAACCTCATTTTTAAACATGGTACATCGTCTATTCGTTTTTAATTATTAAAATTAAACACCAAAATTATTAAAATTAAAAATTAATAAAATATAAGATATTATGCATCATCAGCGATAAACGTAAATTTCAGTGTTAGTGTGCCATATTAAGTTTTATATAAACGTTATTTAGTGTAAGTTTACGTTCACGTCATTACTAAATTATGACGTCAGACTATGCGCTGTTGCCATATGGAACTGAATATTCCTTGTTTGATCCAACACCTTTGCTGCATATTTTCAGTGTACGTTTTTAAAAGAATTATTCTCTTATGAATAATATGACTTTGTTCATCCCCATCCATCCCCCCATTCAGTCATCCTTATATACGAATCCAATTTGTCGTAAGGCAATGGATAAATAACTTCTACTTTCTTCATACATGAACTTGGATTTCAATTTTTTACAAAATATTAATTGATACATGTTCTCCTGTATCCAAATGTGGTATATCAATTGAAGAGCACAGCCGCACACATAACGTCAGGTACTTACTGTTCTTAGATATGTATTTCATAAATTTCATTGCTAATATTTGCCTCTACAGAGAATCAATCTCTGTAGTTTGTTTTCGAATTCGTTTCCTCTTTGGCCTGGAAACTTCTTCCACAGATGAAATTTTGGAAACAGTCTTAAGATATATTCTCAGTGCTTGAGAAATTCTCTAGAATTTTATTCAGTTAATGCAATTGTAAATACAAAATAGGTAACAAACTATTGTAAACCGAACTTAGAAAACTCAAGAAATAAATTTGACAATACAGCGTGTCGCTTACACAGATGTACCAACCTGTTTTTCTGT
Organism: Agrypnus murinus; assembly: GCA_929113105.1. Lineage (NCBI taxonomy): Eukaryota > Metazoa > Arthropoda > Insecta > Coleoptera > Elateridae > Agrypnus > Agrypnus murinus. Next base: position 74,499,566 of record OV816029.1, read on the forward strand.
TGAAATAAATGTGTATTTTTTCATTAAATTAACAAATTACGTTTTGGTTTAAAAACCTATTTGTATTTATTCTATAAATAAATGTATTACTAAATATATGAAAATTAAATTTTATTATTTTCGATAAAGCAAATAATCTTTCTTCATAAAATTCAATTTTGAAAGTTATTATTCGCACAGTTGATTGTACTCTTACGTCACTACTTTTATATTTATGACGTGAACGTAAACTTAGACTAAACGGTGTATAATTATTATTATTATTGGTTATTATTTTTTTTTCATTCTTCCTTAGAATAATTTTTCGTTTTTGTGTTTCTTACACAAAAAATCTTGCAATTTTCAATAATTTATTGATTCACCTAGAATACCTAGATACCTCTATCATCCGTCATTGAGTGTTTAATAGCTATTTAAACTTTTTATAACATTTGCCATTTCATTAAGTTCCCGGAAATATTTCCATGGAAAGTTTCCAAAAAATAAATTTCCGGGAATTTTCCAAAACTATTTTTATGTCATGTTTTTGAAATATGTACTAATAGAAGTGTTAAACAATTTTTTAAACCAGATCGATTTTAGATTTTATTCTTATCATTTCGTAATTTATACGTGTACACTGTACAGTGTTTAAAAGTACTAAATACATTAATTCCAAATGCTAGAAATAACGCATGCGGCTTCTGCGACTGCAGCTCCTACAATCTAGCCTTCTATTATTCATCATTGAGTGTTTAATTATTTAAATTGTTCTGATGTATAGACAAACCCTTACATGCCGTCATAGTTCTCCTTTATGAATTCTACAAGACCGATTTGTTAATTCTTTTTCATAAGCTTTGACATATTTTCTTTAAATTTTTAAAACCATAAATTTAAAATACTTTGTACATATGTACATATTTAAAACACCAGACTTATTTTTGCTACGCTTCGTTTTAGAGTTCTACTGGACCGATCTACGCAATTCTAAGTTTTACGCTGTAGAATTGCTAGCTCTCCTTAGTCTTGCGATTTCTTAATTATTTATTTATAATTTTATAAAGCGTTGTTTGTACTCGACGCATTTCTATACGCTCGAGAGCGAATGTTTACTTACTTCACTCGCTTCGTCACGTTTCGGAATTAAACATGAGAATGTTTAGTTCCGAAAGAAGGATGTAAAGCTCCGTAGAGAGAGGTCTCTACTTGCTTACTTGCTTACAAATCATATTACAAGCCGAGTGTTAAAGTATTTGATGTGGAGCATTTTCACGAAATTTGATACGAATGTCTGTCTCTGTCTATCCATTTTTTCAATTTCTTTTAATTTTTAATTCAGATTCGAATATTTAATGAAAAAGTAGAGTAGGAATGTCTGAAAAACCTACTAGATAGTTGGTATATTAAGCATATGATATATGAATATCATATATATGATAGAATTTCTGTATGTATGTATGTAGAATACACCAGAGGGGAGAGTTAAGCCAGAGAGGAAGGTATGTCGGAAGAAAGGAGGGGACGCTAAGAGAGTGTTAGGCTTAGAATTTTCAACTGGTTATGTTTAGTTCCGTTTATTTAAACAATCACTCATGAAAACTCGAAGGATTGTAATTACACAAATGTGAATGTTGTATATAAGGAAATCCATCAATCACTTAAATCCTTTTGACCGCCTTGTCTTGACGAGGTTTCGTTCCTTTTTTGTTCCTTTTAATACATTCTTGGTCAAAAACGGTCACTTAAATATTTTACTTTAAAAGTTAACTTTTAGGGGAATAACTGGTTTTAGCCTATGAAAGGTAAATAACTGGTGATATGACAATCAATATGTAAACATATTTATCCAACACCTCTACATAAATACCATGTTTACTATGGTCATTTTAAATAAGGAAAGTGATTGTTTACTCTTATGTTACATTATAACCTACGTTGCCCCTAGCAACGTGGGTTATTTTTAAAAAAACTCACTCCTTCAAAGATAACAACCAATCACCAGCTTACATTGCATAATATTAATAAAATCCAGTCATCGTGCTAGGGTATTAAATTTATTACCGTCAAAACTTCAGACTAACTATAAATTGCAAATTCGATGTTTAAACTTAAATTAAGAGGCGTTGGATAAAATTTTGTATGGCACGCGTGAGTTAAGGATATTATCCACTCAGAAAAATTAACCCTCTCGGGCCTGGCGGCCCTCGAGGGTAAATTTTTCGTTCGTGGATAATATCTTACTTAACTCACTTGTACCATAAATAACTATTACACTGACTAAAAGTACTTATTAATCAAAACACACGGAAAACGAGAAAAGCAATAGGTACCGTTCGGAAAAAGTGAGAATAGTATATTCTGTAACAAGTGTGGAATACAGCGTATTCTGCACGAGTGGAGAATTTGTCACAGAGCCGATGTCGACTGTGACGATTCCACAAGGGCAGTATAGCCATTTCAAATGCGTTGCAGACTATACTGTTTCTAAAATTACAAAGATTTTGATTTCAGACAACAAAAATCTTTGAATAAAATTATAATTTAAAGAGTTTCATATTTGTAAACGCTTATGAATTTATTGTTTTGCCTATTGTCCAATAAATTATTTGTTAAAGTAAGCTACTTCATCAAGGTTTCATGTGTTTCTCTTTATAATGTAATTATAAATTATAATTTATACTTAATAAAAATTAACATTGTAATAATTATAACATTATTTTACAGTAAAATAAATTAAACAGATCAGTAATAGTTTCAGAAGTTTATTATGATGTATCTGAGGAAAACCTATTTACTTTTATTTTCAGAGATGTAATCTAATAAACTTTCTATGGAATTAGTTTATAGACCTCTGGTAAGTTTCAAAAGTATTTCAGTTTTTTTTTCTTAATAGCAACATTGTGCTTGCAATTAAAACTAGTCTTTGGCAGACTAACCATTAATTTTTATCTCATAAGTCTTAAGCTAATAAATTATCTGCTAGAGTCTATCCATTGATGTTATCTAGGTTTTTCTGGACTATTTGCTCATCACTCACTCCCCCACTATGCTCTGCTTTAACACTTTACACAAGATCAGATGGTTTTCTCCGCTTCAATCTTCGGACGCGGTGTTGGTGGTCCAACAGTTGAGGAGCCTCTGAGTTGACGTGGAGGTGGAGTCTAGCTTCATGCTTGCCAGCAAACCTTTTTATTTCTTCCTTAACGGTTGGAATCTGAAGATCTGTATGAATGTCTGTATTACGAACATACCAGGGGTCATTCACTATGTTTCTTAATACTTTATTTCTTTCAGACCTTCTTTAGACTTTCAACCAAGCCGCCCGCGATCGACTCCCGGCGCCGGCAGATCTGGTTAAGGTTTTCTGCAGTTTTCCTTAGCTATGACACAAATGTGGGATTTGCGCTGTTCCATCTGTAAGTCGGCTGCAGCCGCACATTGGGCCTACATAATAATAATAATAATCGCCCCCTCCCTCCCGCACAAGCTTATAGCTTCTGGGGCTTTGGTTTAGGTTATGGGTTGTAGTAGTTATTATTATTATATATTATTATTATTATTATTATAACATGTTCCTTCCACCTGAGTTTAGCGTCCAGATTCATGCCAAGATATTTGGCATTCATCGAGTACTGTACAATTTTTCCATTAATATCTAGTAGTTGTGGTTCTGTTAGTTTTTTGTTGGTGTAATTTACCTGAATAGATTTGAACTCGTTGAGCTTAATCTTCCACTGTCTTGTCCAATCAACTACTGCGTTGCTTGCAATTTGCAGTTTTCTAATAGAGCTTTCCTGGTCTTGATCTACTGCGAGTAGTGCAGTATCATCAGCAAATGTGGCAATGACTGCTTCTTCCATCACAGGTAAATCGCTCGTATACAATAAATATAGAATGTGTCCTAGGACACTGCCTTGGGTACACCCGCTTTTATTTCTTTTAAGTCCGAGTACTCATCTTCTTGTTTGACTCTAAACAATCTATCAGATATATATATGATGTTAGCATGTCAGCATGTTGTTTTGGTAACATTTTGTTTAATTTATAAATTAGACCTTCGTGCCATACTTTGTCGAAGGCTTTTGCTACGTCTAAGAAGACTGCAGTGCAGACTTGCTTTTCTTCTAAAGCACATTCGATGATATCTGTTATTCTATGCACCTGATCTATTGTCGAATGCTTTTGCCTGAATCCGAACTGATAATCTGGAATTAGGTTATTAGTTTCTATTATTGGTCTCAGTCTCTTGAGGGGCAGTTTCTCAAAAAGTTTTGAGATTACTGGCAGTAAAGAGATCGGCCTATAGGATTTGACATCGTTAGGTTGTTTTCCTGGCTTTGGCAGCATGATCACTTCCGCAACTTTCCAGCACGCAGGGACATGTTGCAATCTGAAGGCTGCGTTGAATAGATAGGTGAGCATTACTATACCCTTTCTAGACAGGTGCTTTAATATTTCTCCAGTGATCAGGTCAAATCCTGATGCTTTCTTTGGGTTAAAACTAGTTTTTATCTCCTCAGCTACTTCTCTTGGTGTAACTGGTGTGATATTTTGGTATTTTGGATTGTCGGTGTTATTCATATCTTGCTTACCTTTCCTTGGTTGGGAGTGAATATCTCAGCCAAGTATTCAGCAAACAAGTCGGCTTTTTGCTTATTCTCTCTGGTTCATGATCCATTGCTGTTTCTAATACGGATAGACGTTACGGGTCTTTTAATCTTCTTGGTTGCCTTCCAGAGCGAGTAATCGGCTTCTTCATATGCTGATAATTCTTGCAAATAGAAGCTTATAGATCCTTCTTTAAGCTTTTGTATTTCTGTTCTAAGCTTTTGTGTTTTGTTGTTAAGTATGGTTTTGTCTGCTGGATTTCTCGATTGCTGCTATCTTCTTCTAGCTCTTCGTTTTTCTTTAACCAGTTCTTTAATCTCGGCTGGATAGTTTACGCCTTTGGTCATATGTACAATCTCTTTAGTATTGTTATATGCCGCTGTTTGGATAAGTCTGTTGAATCTTTCAGTTTCTTTCTCTAGTTGTTCAGCTGTTCTAATAGCCCAAGAGCTGGCGATCAAAAAGTGTAAGAGTTTTGTAAAGGCTAATATTTTAATATTAGCTTATATTTAGGGTGTAAATAAATATCCTACACAAAATAAACTCGGATCCATATCCGAGTTTATGTCCCCATGGACAGTCGGCATCAGCGCAGCTTGAAAGTTGTAACAAGAAGTAGCGTCATCTAAGTGTTTTCTAAAAGCTGAAAATTGATCACTAAGCAGTTTATGTAATAAGAAACTGGAAAACAGTCGTCAGACAGCGTAATGATCGAATGCGTTGCAACAGCACCAATGCTGTGGTCGCATGTGTACAAAATGAGGTCAATGTAAAGAAGTGATTTGAAAAAGCTAAAATTTGGTACAGTGTTAATTTATTGAATATAGTTTCTCAAAAAAACAGTCAGACTTCATTTTGATAGAACCGAGCTAGTCAGCAGTCGCTAGAAGTAACGACTGCTTCTAGAGAGTGCTACTAGAAGAGAAACTATATTCAATAAATTAACACTGTACCAAATTACAGCTTTTTCAAATCACTTCTTTACATTGACCTCATTTTGCTGCATCACAGCATTGGTGCTGATGCAACGCGTTCGATCATTACGCTGTCTGACGACTGTTTTCCAGTTTCTTATTACATAAACTGCTTAGTGATCAATTTTCAGCTTTTAGAAAACACTTAGATGACCCTACTTCTTGTTACAACTTTCAAGCGGCGCTGACGCCGACAGTCCCCATATCCGAGTTAATTTTGTGTAGGATATTTATTTACACCCTAAATATAAGCTAATATTAAAATATTAGCCTTTACAAAACTCTTACACTTTTTGGTCGCCAGCACTTGGTCTATAAGGTTGATATTCAGGCAGATATTTTTCTGAAGGTCGATCTTTAAACTTTCCCAATCAGTGGTTTTGTTAGTAAGGCTGGCTTTAGCTGTCTTTTTTATTATCTTTTCACTTAGTGTTAATATGACGGCTGAATGATCGGAATCTAGGTCAAAGTTTTCTTCAACTTCAATGAAGTTAGGAGATACTTTCTCGCGATGAAGAAGTCTAGTAAATCGGGGATTTTATTGGTATCAGTAGGCCAGTATGTAGGTTTTCCAGTTTAGTGAAAATTGCAATTCATTGCGTTTCTTGGACTGCTTTCCTTAATTCTTTCCCTTTGGTTGTGGTTAACCTAGATCCCCAGTCTATGTGTTTGGAGTTGAAATCCCCCCCCTACGACAAATCTTTCCTCTAGGTGCCTCAAGAGGGTTAGGTAGTCTTCTTTTTAAGATTATGTCTTGGTGGACAGTAAACTACACCAACTCTCACTTTTTGTTTTGTTGACTTGATTCCAATAACTGTTAGTTGAATATCCTCTCTTTGCAGTTGACATTCTTCAAAGTGATTGATCGTTTCTCTTATAACAACAGCACTCCCACCTTTGGCTTGGTTGTCAGGGTGGATAGTGTGATATGTTTTATAACCTCTTATTTTAAGGTAAGTTTGGTTTGTCATGTGTGTCTCTGAAATGAGGCAGACATCTATATATTGAGTGTTTAGGAAGACTTCAAGGTCGTGTTTTTTCTTTAGAATGCCATTGGCATTCCAGGCAGCAATACGTAAGTCTTTTAGAGCCATATACTTTGTCTTGGGTATAGTACCAGTACTTCTGGCCTCTAGTTTATCGAGTCTATCGTTGACTCGGTCTAATGTCTTCATCATATCCTGCATAAGCTGCATCATAGATTGTTCAGATGTTAATGGGACAGGTGTTGACCCCGTTGCTTTCTGTTGTGTGGCTTGGGCATAAGACACCCCGGTTCTGATTGTATTGGGGATGGCTGATTTTGGTTGAGGAATACTTTTTTTGTCGTAATCGTATTTTCTCTCCTTTTCTGGAGCTCTTTTGCAATTGTGCATCCCCTGTAGCTAGCAGGGTGAGCTTCCGAGCAATTAATGCACTTGGCTGGTGTGTGCCTAATTTAGTACATGCTGCAGTTAGGTGTTCTCCTGCGCATTTAACACAGTTTGGAGTTCTTCTACAGAATTTCCTGGTATGTCCATATCTTTGACATCTTTTACATTGTGGAATAAGTTTGCTATTTCTTACTGCTTCTATCTTGATTTTCATGTTGTTGATGTGTTGTATATCATAGATTTTTTGATGTCTTCCGAGTTATCAAATACATACTAACATATATAATGGCAAGCGAATATAGCTCACCTTACCGTTGGAGGCCGTTCTCTTGAGTTTTTGTGTTACCTCATTGATCTTGAAGTTTCTTTCTTGTAGTTCTTTGGCAATTTCTTCCTCAGCAGTTGAGGGATGCAAGTTCTTAACCATTACTTTAATGGGTCTGGAGGTTTTGTTTTCATATGAATGCCATTCTATGTTAGTTTATTAAATTTGTCAGGGTTCTGTACTCTTTATCAGAGCTGACATTAACTTTAATTTGCTTGTTACTATCAAGTTAGTTTTATATTCAAAGTTACCTGAGTTTAATCTTTCTCTGATTACATTATAATCCTCTACGTTACTTAAGATTATTGGCGGTGGTTTAACTATTTTAGTTACTTTATCTACTTGCTTTTTAGGGTTTTCGTATTCTTTTTCTGGTGAATTAGTAGCTTTGCGTTTTTTATTTCTATTTTTAGGTAGAAGCCAGTCTGTTTCTCTGGCAACTAAATTTTCCTCTTCATCTGAATTTTTGGGGCTGTAAGATTCCTTTTTTGCTAATTCTTTTTTATTTGATTGTGTTAATTTTATATTTTGTGCGTGCAATGTACTTACTTGTTCTTTCAGCTGACTAATTTCATTCAAGGCTTGCTGTAATTGCATTTTTAGATTAGATTTTTAGAATTTCACATGATAAATAGTATTTAACCATAAGAAAACGCCAGACAAATCACTTTATATTGTTTAATAAAAGAATACCTTATTATTTGTAGATTTGGGACACCTGTAGCGCAAACTCTAGTAGAACAAGCTGGCAATGTCTCGCACCAACGATGTGATGCAGTTCTAGTAGCTTCTTAGAGCTGTTTTACACATCCGAGTTTTTATGCGAAATTATTACCCAAATTTTGCTGAAATTTTTCAACAAAGTTTTGTTGGTGTATTCAGAAAAATTTTTACTGTACCTTGTATGTAATAAAAACATTGTTAATAAATATGCGTGATATTTTCATGCCATTTGTGTTAAAAGTTTTAAATATATTTTATATACAATTATAAATAGTTAATTAACTTTTATTTTAGGATACAGTACAATTAATATTAACTTATAACATATAATAACAAATTTAACGAATTCAATAACAAATTTAATAAATTCCGGACCTGTTACTGTAATAGCAATATGGCCGTTCGCATTTTGTCCACTTCAATAAATAAAATAAAACTAAAGACATTTTGCGCACCTAGGGATTAAATTTTTCTTGATTTTTAGCTTTATTATCATTACATGGTTGTTTTAATAATATTTTACAAAGCAAATAACCATTTTTAAAAACAAACTAAACCGATGTGTAAGATGTGTTGCATGTCAGCTGCGAGTGTTTTGTGCGCACTTTTCCGCGTGGATTACTCGCAAATTTCTAAAAGTATTAGGAATTGTTCCAAAGTTTTATTTTGAATTTATTCACAATAAATTTCGGAATAAAAACGCATTACACGTCAAAGTTTCTTTATCAAAACTTTGTTGAAAAATTTCAGCAAAAATTTGGGTAAGAATTTCGCATAAAAAATCGGATGTGTAAAACAGCTCTTAGACAATATGATTGGCAACATTTACCAAATATTGTTTTCAAAGTAGATTAGCTGAAATTCTCAATCTTCACCTGCTTTGATCTTTGATAAATTCCCAGATCTTCGAGTTTAATCTTTTTCAAAATAATACCAATAAATGGAATAAAAACGAATTCACTGCTGAAGATATTATTACAATTTTTTCACAGGAAACTAAATTTTCAACAGCGAAGTAGAAATTATTTATTTGTTATACTCTTATTTTTCGCTACTGGCAACGATTATATTAATGGTTTAACAATATCAATAAGCCAATCTTATAAATCGTTACAGAAACTCAACTCCTGTTGTAAACACAATGGACTTATATCACTGCTTAGCAACAGTATCTCAATATACCAATTTCTCTAATTTAACAATACAATGGATATTTTCTAGCATTTTTCAACTTCCCAGAGCTTCTGGCATATTATTTAAAATCTGTTAAAATTTAACAAAGAGAAACAAAAGGAAACCAAATTGTTTTTTAAACATTAATGAAACATAACTACAGGAAAGATAATAAATAGCATAATTCTCCCTTAGAACAATTTTTTCTCCGCAGTATCCAAGCTTCTTTTGCACACGATTCCCAAAATATAGAAGGCAAAATACTTTCCTACCAAGTCAGAGTATTTAAAACTATGTACTCCTCAACTTAATAAACCATTCCTATTTCCAATTTCAGTATATTTTTCTTTGTAGCCTTATAATAATTCCATAATTATATAGAATTTCCATACTATCTACCAGCCAAACCGATTTCATCATATGTAAATATGACAGTAATTAAATCACTTGTGTTTTTACTTTTATAGAAAGGTTAGAGTTTGCCCTTTTAATATCCAAATAGTATTCTACTATATTATCGACATAAATATTACTTCCTTTTCTATTCATAAAATATTTGTTTTATTAACGATGGATACTTATTTTATATATTTATTTCGAAGATTAAAGCAACAGTTTTTTTTTATATTTAAGCAGATTTATTGTAATAACCTGAGTATGTTTACTCTTCAATTTTAACAATTTAAACATAACTTTTGCTATTTTACTTATATACAGTAAGGCTCTGTTTATAAATATAAGGACTGCTCTCTTTAACGTCTCGAAAGCTACCAGAATGACTAGTTATTAACGCTATCTAAGCTCACATACTGATATTTACATAATATACACAACTTCATAATATTTACATAATAACTTGTACTAAAATCTAACTTAAATAAACTATTTAAAGACATAATACTGATTATAAAATATAGTTTAGTAATAGATGATACATATCTGCTACATATATAATTATTAAAACGTTTATGCAACATAACGATTTCTAAAACTTTATAAATTTTAATGATGTAAGATAAATAGTTATTAGCAATTAAAATATCATCTAACTAAATATTAATAAGATTTTATTTAATTAGAACAATTTATCTCAACAGAATTAAATGTAAAATTAACTATTACAGAAAATACTTTATTTAACCTTTGTAAAAGTTTACATTAGGATCGTATAATAAATTACACACAAAATATAAAAGATTACATTGATCTTTAACTAGAAGAACTGAAAATTTACTTCAAAAGTAACATTTATAAATAAAATTTTTAAATTTAAAAAATTTGCAAAATTTTGAAATTACTAACCACAACAACATATATACCGTTTATTATTGTCTTTTTCATTTTTGTAAGTGTCCATTTTTGGACAGGAGTATAGTAGTTATTTACTTTACAAAAACAGAAAGTCTTCTGGAACAAATACGCAAAAGTTTTTTTCGTGAATGAATTGCCTACAATGTTTTTTTGTACCCTTCACCCTAGCAAAGAAATCCTATGAAAGCCGAAATGTTATCTAGTGACGGTTTGGATTTTCTCTAATCTAGATAAAAAATCTAGAATACTAATGGTTGATGTATATTTACAATCTACTTTTTGTCTCCCTACAATCTCCCTGTCAATAAAAACATGCAGATTACATGATAGAATAAAAACTAATTTGTAATGAGCGAGTATTTGCATTAAATGCTAGTAACTAGTTGCTGATTTGATAATGATTATAAATTAACAGGAACCTTTTGACTTTTAGAGTATTAGAAGAAAACGGCAATGTGAGATATTGTACAATCCATTAGTTATGAAAACTTGAAGACACTTTTAAAACAATAACCGTTGATCTAATGTTATAAAGTTTTGAAAGTAGAAGCATAAATTCGGTTTTAAGTTTTCAGTGACACTGCCATATATCATGTCTGATGACAGTTTAAAGTCAGGACTGAAGTCACTGCATAAATGTCTCGGATAAATAAATAAGTGGATACATAGCTCATTTTAGATGTATGTATTTTATGTTTGAAGTTCAATTTTTTATAATGATTACTTGAGTTTCAAATTGATTTAAAATAAATCATGTTGTTACTTAAACGTTGTAATATTTTAAGAAACGGACAACCTACACTGTTGGTAATGTTCGCTTGAATTAAATTCACTACAAATATTTTAGTTGACCCGAAAGTCATCCATCAAGCAATTTTTGTTAGCAGAAGCTTTATACGGTTCAATCAATAGGAAATGATTGAAAGCGGTTTCTAAACAATAAACTAAACTTTATTTGCCCCCCCATCCCTCGAAATTCGTAACACGACCATTATTTTCTTATGCGTAATCTCAGCATTTAAATTTTATTGATTTAGAATTTTAGACACCAGTTATACCTAAAAGGTGGTTTATTTCGGTAGAAAATACACACAACTGGGAGTTATTATATAATCGGCATATAATGATTAATAATAAAGCAATCAAATATGTAACTAGGCTGTTTATTAGCACACGCAAGCAGAAACTTTTCAGCGGGGAAAAGTATTAGTGAGTTATAAATTTGAGTACTTTATAGGCAACTGCACCCGAACTCTTAATCCCTACTTAGCCTTAAGCAGAGATTAATTTACGTGGTGTATATGAAAATTGTAACACTCAAGATTTCTCTCAAAAACTCAAAAGGCCTAGCTATTTTGTAACAAACTAATTTCTTCATTAACAAATAACGCATTAAAATCTTATACCTTTACAAAGTATATGTAGCTCTCGGCGGCGACTTCTTACTTATTCAATTATATTCAGAGATTGTAGGTGTTAATCACAAAGACTTACTGATTTAAAATAGGATGCAAGAATAATTGAACAATCTAGAGGGCGTCACCCAAATTGTTTATTGTTATTGTTTAAAAGAAATCATGGAAACTTCCATCTGAGTTACATTAAGTTCCTAGTCTCTTATTGTTATTATTTTAATTTTGTTAAATGGTCCACAAACAATGTATCGTTTCAAGCTATAACGAATGATTATATTGATTTTTTACTTCATTTGTTAATTTAAATTCATGAAAAGCGGTTAACAAAATATGCAATGCACACATTATGTATATAAAACAAATTAATTACAGTATCAAACATAAGGACATTTCAAGGTATTACATATTAACTTATTTAGGGATCCCATTCTAAATACATTTTTGTTTTTTTCTAAATTGAAAATCAATTTACTTTATTAATTTCGTGGGTGAATTTTAAAAATAATTATTTGCAAAGTAACTTACTGAAGGAATGTATTTGAAGGAAAACGAATAATCCACTTATTCTTTTACGTTTGTTGCGCGACGAATTTGAAACAAAATTTTACGAAACATTAGAAAATCATCTAGAAAAGAAACATCTAGTAAACACTAGATTACACCATTTATATTCCATTGGCGTTAAATTAACCCAAATTATCAAAGACACGTAAGCAGATTACAATAAACCGGAACTTCCTTAAAACCTAACCAGAAATTCAAAGTAATAGCAATTACCAGCTTAAGACTTAAGAGAGGCTGCCATATTCCAGAACTATCCACCGAATCACATGTTAAATATGACATTCTTGCCGCCAACCACAAATTTAGATGAAAATATCTCTTGTGTGTTTATTTAGAAAATGCAGTTACCATAAGATTCTGGAACTCGAAACCAACTTATCAAAGTGCAACTTCACTTAACTATAATGATGTCTCGTAAAACATGAATTATATTTCTAAAAGCGTTTTGTTCCTTTGTGAAGATTTTAATATTGAAGAAATTTGACTCAAACTGACAGTCTGTTTGCCTAAAAAGAGATCATACGAATGCGATATGCAATATATAAACGCTTTAAAAGGACTAGCTTTTATTTCTTTCGTATTTTTACAATAAAATAACCAGAAACGTTCTACATATGTGACTAAAAAGGGATAGGATCTTATACAAAACTAAATATACCTGTTTATACAAAAGATAATCTTACCTTAACGGGTACGAAGATGGAAATATTGTTGATATTATGTATGTAAATATCCTCTAATGTGAGCTCGCTACAAGGTTACTTTAATCGCGGTAAGTTTAGATATTTTAAGAATTTTCTCTGATTGCCCTTTATATTGACATATATTTCGGCGACCAAATAATTGAAGCATATATTCTAACTTGCATATTACAAAGGCAGAAAACAATGATTTGTTTGATGCAGATAACCTAAATGCCTGAAACTTTTGTAAAAGAGTATAGTAATCAAGTCTGTCAAATGCCTTGAGAAATCAATATATACCACTTCTGTCTGCATCTGATTGTACATCTTGTGTGAATTCATCCCATTTTACTAAAAATGTACTATTCGAAACAGTGTTAACATCTGTCTTTCAAATAATAAAAATAATAATCTGGTAATGTTTTATGTTCCTTCTGTTTTTACTACAAATTTCAATCAAGAAATTGTAAAAATGCAGAACATTTACTGTAAAAAGTAATTTTCAATAATATTAAAATAAGTATCTCCAAATAAACATATTAAAAATTGTATTTAAATTATTTATTATATACCTATTATAAATTGTTAATTAAGTTAGATTAGGTGTTCAAGAAAAAAGTAGTTTGTGTTAGAAAACGAAGGCCCATGCACTTGAGCGACCTTTATATCCATTTATGACACAAGACGAGAAATCCAACCCGCCATTAACAGCTAAATTTCCTTTCAAGCAGATCTTATGTCCACTTCTTGTAAGTGCTTATTGGTGTAAAGGTGATAATTGTAGTTAAAATTAATTACATAGACAGATAATATTATTCTGTTTAACTATGAACGATTATAAGTAAAAGTGCTGTAAAACAACTTTTATTCCTTAAATTGTGTTTCTCGTATTTTCCCTTACAAAGATAACAATCACAAAAACCACATAAAGCTGGATAATAGGACAATCAATGTAAGATCTGAAAACTACTCACACAAATTTTACAGAAGATCAATGTTAGAACGACTACTGCCTGAAACAATATCGAAAGACTCTTCTTTGCAACTTAATAGTTATTTGAATTGACTAGAGCAACGGAATCGTGCCTATTCAAACAATTTTCTGTGTTCCAAACGAAATAACCTATAAACACCTACTTAGGAAACAATTTTATTCTGTCAATATGAGTTTGTATTATATAGACGTAGTCATCTTAGGAATATTAGATTTTCTGAATGTTTTCTAACCTATTTTGGATGCCCTTTTATGTAAACTCATTAGGTTTTTATTGTTAAGTTTAAGAAAATACAAACAAATTGGCAGTACCTTTTTCAAACGCATAGGTTCGTGCTAGAACGCTAGAAGGTTATACTAATATTGTTCAGTTCGAAAAAATTCGTATGAATATCACACTCTAGACGTCATATTGGCGCCTTGCATGCTTTCATTGCTTTCAGTCGGGTGGTCAAATAGTTGATTGCAGATGATAATTTGAACAGACTGTGCGTAAAAAGTGAAAATATTATCTAGGAGGCTTTTGCAAAGAACTCTTAAGCTAATTTATGATTTTATTTCCGTGAATCAGGAAAGTTGGATTTATGGAATAATCGATTTTTAATAACTAATAGTGTTAAAAAGTGACTATAATTTATTTTCACTACGGGTATTTTTCATGATGTGATTATCACTATATAAAATATTAGTTTTCAGCAGCCTAACATTAATTTTTATTTATTGTACGTCCTCTACGTAAGGTCAACTGAAGAGTTTAATTTAATGAAAATGTGTAAATTAGATGGCCAACGACAGTAGTTGAAAACAGTTTTCAATTTTCTTATTAAAATCACAGTGTACTGTAGTAAGTATTGTAGCACGGGGACGTATAATTCAATAAAGATTTAAATTTGTTAACCATTTCTTTCTGCATATTTATTTTAAAGATTTCAAATTTCACAAATCAAAGTTAATCCCGGCTATGAATTTTGGAGAAGATTGGAGATCCCCTATGCGGCCCCACGTTGCGTCTGGATGATGGGAGTCTTTGTGAATGAAGAACTTCAGTGAACGACCACGATCATGGTGAGCTGAAAAAGATGCTTTCCGCATCGAGCGCCCTTTAGCGGAATGCGAAAGGACTAGGTACACACCGAGAACACCGTCATATATTCATCTCCCCCAAGACCGCTCCTCGTCAGGATTGGTATACAAGAAACTAGAGGGAAACCCAATGCTCTCCGGTGATCAGCCGGGGCCACTGGTGTGACTATCTATTGTCACCCAGGTGGAGTTCGACTGACGAGATATGCCCATCTCTCAGCCTCCAAGCAAACAGTGCACTATCCGGTGAATCTTACAGAGCTGAATTGCTAACAGTCAACATAACAATATTAACTATAAATTGGCCAGCAATTACAATTCAAGCAACATATTACAAGTTAACAGATACTAGCACATGTAATTGCCATATGATATATGGTTTTGGTTATTACGTTATTCGGCACTACTTTCGACACCGCTTAAGACCTTTTACGAAACCAACCGTCCGCTTAACACAACTATCCGTCTAGCATATTTGGTCTTTAACACCACCAGCCCGAGTTTAACCGTTCCTGTAACATGACCGACGACTGGCTTATTTTATACAGCGTGTCAGGGGTTAGAACGCATTAATTTTATATAACTATGTTCTAGAACGTACTTTTTCAGAAAAAAATGATAAAGTTGGAAACTTGAACATCATTTTGCCGCGTTAATAATAGTACTTTAATTATGGCGCTTTGTCGGCAGATGCATCTCCTTTTCCGCGTAAAATTGAATTCTTTTTACAATTAAAAATTCATTTTACTCAATTAAGAAACGTGACAACCCTGTCAATTTGTAATAAAATTTGCTCCACATCCGCACAAAATGTTGATGTAGAAGTTTCTTGACATTGAAATAAAACACGTTTTGCTTACAACCTTGCAATTTAAGAATATTTGGGTTAATGCCTGATCACAGCTTTGTAAATAATACCCTATTTCCGAGTGAGATAATACTGAGTTTGTAGTTTGTTGAACTTTGAAATAATAATTTGTCAATAACGCACGGGTTGCTGTTTATTTACTAACAGTTTTTAATAATTTTTAATGATTTTATAAGAGAATATCTTGTAAAGAAAAGATTTATCTATTTTAAGTTAGGTAATTAGATTAAGGGATTTTGTTGAAACCTTGTTTTGGCTACATTAAAAAATCTTTAATTTTATGGTAATTAATCAAATTTTCTTTACATAAGATAGTATTTTTTTAATAAAAAAACAAATACGTCAAGAAATTTTGAAAATATTCCGGAAATTAATAAATATAAAATGTAGGTCAATTATTGTTTTATTTTTACAGTTGGTTTGTTATGAATCAGAGTGTTTTTAACATACAACTGGTACAACGTACATATTTTGTTTACGGAAGAACAGTGTGGATTACAATTTTCGTAGAATTAGTCACCCAACTAATCTGGTTCGGATGTTTATTATTTTTGAACAACGACCATCATCATCAGTTTGTTTGTTTGATTTTCTAAAACAAGTTCAAGACCCAGCTGCGATTATACTTAAGCAAGGTTGCCAGATATGGCAATAGTTTGTTTTTTCTAAATTACTTGAAAGCCTATTAACATTTTTTATTCTTTTGGATAATAATAATAATAATAATTGCTACAACCCATAGCCTGGAAATCAGGCCCCAGAAGCTATAAGCTTGTGCGGGAGGGAGGGGGCGACTATTATTATTACGTAGGCCCTAAATGCGGCTGCAGCCGACTTACAGATGGAACAGCGCAAATCCCACATTTGTGTCACAGCTAAGGAAAACTGCAGAAAACCTTAACCAGATCTGCCGGCACCGGGAATCGACCGCGGGTCGCTTGGGTGAAAGTCCAGCACTCTAGACAGTACACTACCAAGGCTGTCTCTATCACCCGTTAGAATTAATGCGTTCTAACTCATGACACCCTTTATAGTTTTTAAATGTTTGGTTCTTGCAACTGAGGAGTGTGACAATACAATAAAACATTAGGGTCAGAGCAGTTATTAATTTATTGCTTTACATTCTTTCGTTTTCTTATAATACATTTGAAGTTTTGGCACAGAATTCAAAGCTTCAATGATTTAAGTTATACAGAATCATCCATTATCATTCACTATTTAATCAATACCTGCTGCTAATCTAAATAAAGAAAATATGGTATCCCAAAGTATATTAAATTATTATTTTCATATAGCTATTTTCAAAACGCAAAGTTTGTAATGCAGAAGATATTTAAATGAATTTGAGTGTTTATATCAATAGATTTGAACTCTGCGGCAGTTTAGTAATTGGGTCTAAATATGCGTAATTTGAATATGCATATCAGCATGTAATTATTTTGATTAATAGATTCTGCCGTGGGATCGCTAGCCTTTGGATAATTTTTTACAGAATGGCAAGGTCAATGTTACTAGCAGCTGCTATCAAGCTGCTGGAAAAACAGGAAAGAATTTCCTTCTGAAATAGGTCAGCGAATTTTGGTGGTATGATAGAAGACGTTGATGGGTTAACAACGAAAGGAATATCTTGTATTCTATCTTTTAGAATGATAAATGTTGATGGTGTATCTAAAAAAACTCTGTTAAGCTCCATCTAACAACAGAGGAATTATTTAGGTAATTGTGTATTGGGTGTTGTATTGCTTGTTTTGTTAAGCCTTGGAACAGTACTAAATATTGGCTTTACTGTAGTGCGAGTACTTTGGATATTCAAAATCTCACTGGAAAGAGTATTTAATTTATGTATTTACTTAGTTGTCAATTCGCCAAGTTTTTGTTCCACGGAGATACGTGTGTTGTCAATTTTATTTGGTTTATGCTGGTCATTTACCATGTCAAGTCTGTCTACATAAGTTAATAGTGGTAGGAATTTTTTAAGAAGATCTTCAGTTAAGTTTAGGTCTGTTATCTATCTATAATTAGCAAATATTATCTATAATAATACAAAAGAAAGTTCTGCATTGGAGCTGTCAAACGTTGGAAATTAAAAATTGGACTTCAAAAGGATATTTTCTTAAGGGGCAGTTAGTAATGGAACTGTGATCCAGTAACTCGCCGGTACACTTCCAAAATATTTTAGGGGTGGAGAAACAATCGCCATGAAATGTAGAAATGGGTTGAAGCCGTTGAAAGTGTACTTTTTCGTGTGGGGGTCACCAATTATAACTGATGTCGTTTTGTAGAATGTTGTCGTTATATTTATTAGAATTAGAAAGTATTATTTTAAGATAATAAAACACCGTGTATTACTTTTGATCTGTTAATTAATTCTTGTTTATAAGTTATTATAGCAAACCTTTACGTACGTTCTGTACCTTCTTGATTATAAGAATGTAGTAAATCACTACAGTACTCCTGAATTATCAATAGGGAACGACTACTAGAAAATGGTTGTATCTAAAGATAAGGAACGAAATGACATTATATATACCATAAGCTATCATGTTGGCAATTATAAAACTTGCTGAAAAGTACATCAACGCTTTACTTGGCCTCAGATTGGCCCAGTACATACCAGAGCAGAAATCACCTGCGGGTCATATGGGAACGCGTCCAGAGGTGAATAAACCTTAGCGAATGATACCTTTGGACTTCATGGGTCCCTATCCTAGAAGCAAACATGGTAATTCTTATCGCCTAGTGATTTCCAATTACTTCAGTAAATATCTTTTCTTGTTTCCACTACGTTCGGCTACAGCCAAGACTGGTTATGTCGAACATCACGTTTTCAATGTCTATGAAGTACCACAGTATCTTATTTAATAATGGTCCACAAATGCGCAGTCGAGAATTCCAAACTTTATGCCACAAGTATCATGTCAAGTTTTATTATACGATCCTGTAGAATGTTACAACAAGATCATTAAAATTATGATTTCCTGCTTTGTTGGAGAAGATCATCGGGTTTGAAATATTTCGGCGATTGGTTGCGCCGTTAGAACGGCAAAAAGGGAAGTTACTGGAAGTTACTACATCAACCTTACATTACTTTATTACATCAATGTCGGTAGCAACTACATACCTGATGAACGATGTTATCAATATATGCTCTCGGAAGAAAGCCGGAAAAAAGCGAAAGCCACCTTACAGTGACGTTGTGAAAAGAACTCGAGGATTTCAAAATCTGCTTTGTCCGGCGCAGGAAAGAAATCGTCGTGTCTAGAACCTTCAAAGAAGACCGGTGCAATATACCACATGTGACGAATTGTGGAAGAAGATTTTCATAGCTATTGGTGTAGACTATCACAAAGGTACATTTACCACGGCAAGATTAGTCGGCCGATTTGAACCAAAATTGGTGTAGCCTTCCTGATAGCAACACCTAAAAATGCTCCTAACAACACTCCCTGAAAAAATTGTCTTGTAATAGGTGTTTTATAAAGAGAATAATATTTAAAACTTTTACATAAAGAAGACTTACGCTGAAATCCGCCAAATAGCTTTAGCAGCGTGTATGGAACTTTGTTGCAGTCCTACCTACAGTTTCTCCGTAATTATGCTGAGATAAGTAAGGGGTGACTGGCTATTTTTGCTAGAGTTCATCTAACCCCTTCAATACCCAGTTTCACCTGGTTTAGTATAGACCTGTTTAGAATTTAATTGAAATCTCCGTATTCTGGCAGGCGAATGATAATTATTGAAGCAGTCAAATTAAAATCTATGCAATATTTAAATCAACACAACAATACACAGTATCATAAATCGTACATTTAAGCAGTGCTAGAAAAATCTCAATCCGAGATATGGACGGGTTTGATGGAGTAACTCACTCAAATTAAATATCTTAAAGATTGTTAATATTCAAACAATTTCCTTAAAATTGGTAGCAGTAATTATTTTAGTCCTTCTACAACCTAGTTCTTTGCTTCAATATATTTAAAAATTCTTCTCTCCTAATAAATATATCCTAAGGTAGTTAACTATTATAATAACAATAAAGAGAGTCAAGTAATTGAATGCAAGAATTTCATTAACACCTCTGAGTGTGATTTTTTCCAAGATAGTGGGCCAGGGTAATTTTACATTAAATTAGATTTTGAAGAAAGAGGGATAGTTGATTGTTTCAGTGCACGCAATGCTGTAAAACCGAACCTCCAGTGGGGTATTATTCAGAAATTTTATGTGATGTTTATTTTTTTGATCTAGGTTATTATGTCCTGTGTTGTATGGTTTTAATACAACTTTATAGCCTAATAATTTTTATTGTAATTATTTGTTTTTAAAGAATAGCAAGTAGAGTTTCTTTTTTCAGAATATTCTTTTTCAAAATTAAAAAATGTTAATCATTTACATACAACGAATAATGTAAGTCGTTGCTATTTACTAGGGTAAGACTTTTCACACACGCAGAAGACCATTGAGAATCTGAGTGTGTGATTGAGAATAATTGGACAGTTTTCAAGCATGCAAGCTTTGGAAACTGAAAGCTTCAAGAGGTTGTCGAAGTAGCCGAAGTACTGGAAAAGCTAGAGAGCAAACGTGTAGTAATTTAATTTAAAAGAAAAGTATGATTATACAAGCGACGGGAGTATCAATAATACACTTCTCCAAGAAATTAACGCACCACCAAAAAATAACCAAAAGTTTGAAGTTAATTTGTGTCTAGACCATGTGTCCGATTTCAATAATTCTTTTTTTGTATGATACGTTTTTTATTCAAAAAATGTGAATGTACTATTGTTTTGTCAAAGAAATTATTTTTTTATGAATACAGTGTGTAACAATTGCGACGTGTTTTTTTTATAAAATTTGTAACACCCTGTAACGTTTAACAGTTACACCAGCAAGTTAGAATTCATATCGTACTCTAGCCTTATCGTTTCTTAACATTCTCGTTTTTGATTCACTTTATTATCTCTATTAGTACCGGAAAAACACAATTTTATAGCATAACATGATTTACGTAAAGTTAATATCAAAACAACAAATTAAATGAACATAAACAAAATGGCAAAACAAAAGAGTGTCAATAGCGAGTATTTCCGCCTCTAGCACGAATAACGTCTTGGCAACGCCGCACATAGCGTTAAACAGCAATTCTAGGACAAAAGTACCAAAAGTAAGACTGTACAATACAATACAATAAGGAGTACCTGGATAACGTTTTAAAACCCTTTGTGCTCATACCTAACGGGTACACAGCTTAATATGCTTACCTATTGCAGACGCTAAAACTTTACCCTTGCAAGTAGCAGTTCGAACGTGCTTTTGTAAAGGTATCTATTTAAGTGTTGTATTGTGTTTTCGTATTTTTTTCTTCTCTACATTAATTTCCAAGGTATTTAGATATTTAAATATATTTTTTTAACTTTTATAAAAGTTAAAAAAATACGTATTTTTTATATTTTATTTAGATATTTAAATATATTTTTTTAACTTTTATAAATATAATTAGTATAAGATATTGTATTTAAAAGATAGATCATATTTTTGGTATTCCTTTTATGAATATATTAAATTTATAAGCCTTGCATTTCTACGATACACATTGAAACAAATTAGTTTATTATTTTTCAATTTACTTAAACAATAAACTACTACTAGCCAAAGAATTAAGTGCAATGATTTGCTTATTGCTAACTTACAGTATGTTTTAGAAGATACTAGGATAATGTGCCCTACGGGCCTAAGCACTTAAGTATGATAGAAATAGCATTTATCGATTTTTTTAAAGTAGGTCAGTATTTACATGACCTACATAAATCTCCAATCGATTCCCTATCGATAGAGCACATATTAGTACCAAATAGCACTCAATAGCACTAAATAGTACGATAGAATCAGCATTTATCGATTTTTTAAAACATAACCTAATTTAAAAAATTTATTAAAACATAACCTAAATTAAAAAATTTTAAATGCGGTCGTGCATTATCCTCGGCAAATTACGCGTCGAATGAGCCCAAGCCCATCTCTCTAGCCCTTATAGAACGCGAGAATTGGGCTCGGACACACATACAAATCTTTAACTTTAGTAGTATTGGATGGATGGCAATTGCGAAGAGAGAGCTGTTTGACGTTTAGCCAAAGAGTATATATTATAAGAGGCGAAAGTTGGTAGAGAAACCTCAATTCCGAGAGAGATAGAATACAACAACCACTTTAAAGGGCCCATCGCCGATTCTCGGTTACTTTCGGCTCGCTCTTAGTTTGTTGCGATGCCTGGAGCACAGAAATGCCAAAGATGGATGCTTATTTTCATTCTTTTATATCTGTCAAGTCAATTCGTTATTTCGTATGTGTTCCGTGAAAGTGTACCCATATTGCGACAAACAGTTAATGTGTAGTGTGTTTTTTGGTGATTATGAGAGTTTAATAAACAAACAATTGAACATTTATAGTGAAGCAAAACATCAATGGAGAAAAACGTAAACACCGCGGGTGTTTGCAAGAACTGTAGGAATACATATTATTTAGATGACAACGACATTCACTTCTTTCGTTTTCCGAAAGACTAAGTATTGTGTTATTTACGTACCGTATTAGTTTAAGATTATTTTTTAAATTCTTTAACCTCAAAAGTAGATGTCATCTAATCTTACAACACACCTGTTAACTCATAGTGGCGAGAAACCATTTGAATGTAATTTGTTTGACAATGTTTACAATGTGTACAAATATTTTCAAAAGTTACTTAAAGTGTTAGTCTTAAAACATACATGTTTTGGTGAGAACCATTTGAGTGAAATCTATGTGATTATAAATGTTTACTGTTTAAAGGGCATGTTATCTCACACTGGTGAAAACCATTCAATAAGTAATTTATAGTTTCTATACTAAATACATACTAAATATCATTCTTTAATGAACTGCAATTCATGCGAAACGTTATCATTAGTTGATTATTAAATATTTTATGTTGTTGAGAGAGAATACCATATATGTATCTACCAATCACTTGTAATAAGCTTTTTATGTTTGTAAAACTTTATATGCAATAAAGACTTGAATTAATTGAATAACGACAACAATTGGTTTATAGTTTTATTAAAATCATCCCTCATATACTGCCCAACTAGTATACATACGAAATTAACAACCCTGGACGCTAGCTGGTTGAGTTCAGACGTGGTGGATATTTAAATTTCGCGCGCTTCTATACAACCGAATTAAAGGGCCAAGCGTTGCAAGGTCATTGAAACTGATGACGTGAGATCAAAGACGCCGCGCGAAGTTTCGCCTCTTATAATAATATACTCTTTGGTTTGGCGTAGGGAACATGACATTCAAAAGAAGAATTCATCAGTTTTTTTTATATGTAGCAGACAAATTAAACATTGCTGAGGATAAGGAAAACGAAAATTATAAAATATGCTTGGACCTAATAAAGAAATTCACTGGCGATGCTGCTAGATTCATAGGTTCCCAACGGGGGCGGTACCGCCCCCTAGTGGGCGCTGGAGCTTTTCGTGGGGGCGATAGCGAGTCCAAAGGCAAATGGGAGGCGTTATGGCAGTCAAGGGGGCGGTCGAGGTGTACCTACCTAATTAGAAATTTAATATAATAAAATCCTTTGAAAATACATCTATTTTCATGAAGAACATGTTATCTAGCCGTCTAAGATGTTTATTTTATTATTATGGCGTAAATAAACATTAAAACATTTAAATAAGCATTAAGTATAAAGATAAACTAACTAATTGATTCGGTTTAGGACTGTCGGTAACAAGTCTATGCAAGTTGGTAAGCAAAGACGTGATTTACGCAATCAAGCATGTTTCGACAAAAATACGGGAACTTGTAACAACCTCTTTGCAGGGCAAGTGCACTAGGGCCCCGCAAACAAACAATGTCATACAAGTTGTTGCGTGCTCGAAATCAAATCTTTAAAAGGCAGGGATAGCTCTTCTAATGTCTTATTGTTTTTGTGTGCTTCGCCAGTGATCCATACTCTCGCGTGACTGATAAAGTAAATAAGTCATTATAGCCATTAGTTTTATAACTTTCTATAAATCGGTTGAAAAGTTAATGTATTGAAATTGCGAATTCCAAAATGTCTGAAACTAAGAAGAAATGTCGGTAGTACAACATTGAGTATTTGAAATATGGATTTACGCAATCTCCAACAAACTAATTATTACCTATGTGTTTAATTTGCCAAAAAGTATTTTCAAATGAAGCCATGAAGCCTTCTAGGCTCCAAGAGCATTTGAATAAAATACATGCTGATAAAAAGGACAAAGATTTATCCTATTTTCAAGGACTTGAAAAGAAATATTTAAAACAGCCAACTATATCAAACCTTTTTGCATCGTGTTCTAAACAATAAGATGATGGACTACGAGCTTCATATAATATTTCATTATTAATCGCAAAAGCGGGAAAACCACACACAATTGGTGAGGAATTAATTATGCCGGCAGTCAAAGAGGTAATCGAAATTGTTCTTCATCATAAGACGCCATCAGATATCATCAAAAGAATTCCTTTGAGTAATAATACAGTGCAAAGAAGAATTGATGAAATGGCTAAAGACGTTGAATTATCATTATGTGACTACTTAAAGACTTCCAAATTTTCCATTCAACTCGATGAATCAACTTTACCAAATAACGAAGCACTACTCTTGGCTTACGTCCGATTCATAAAAGAAGAAAAAAATTGCCAAGAGTTATTATATGCAAAAATACTTGCTGTACATTTTGTTATTCATCGTCAGCACTTGGTTGCAAAAAATCTTAATGAACGCCTGCATACGTCGCTCCATTACGTTATTAGAGCAGTCAACAAGATAAAAAAGCAATTCATTAAATGACAGATTATTTGGGCAACTTTGTAGTGAAAATGATGAAGACTATAATCGCTTGCTGCTGCACACAGTAGTACGATGGCTCTCGAAAGGTGTTTGTCTGAATCGCTTTTTCAATCTATTTGACTCAGTACGGGACTTCCTTGAAAACAGAGACGATGAACTGCGCGGAAACTTGATTGCGTCCAAAAATGGCATCGCTTATTTGACAGACCTTTTTATAGTTATTTATGTATTAAGGGCATAAAGAAGCTTTTATGGCCAGAAGCGTTATTTCTAGCCCGAGGCGTCAGCCGAGAGCTAGGAAAAGGCTGTAGGGCCATAAAAGCAAGTTATGCCCGAAATGCATACACTATTTTATGCACAGATTGTTTTTATCTCAAATCTATTATTGTGTAAAAAATATAATTAAATGAGTACGTAGGTTACATCAAGCCGCTGTACGTATACTTATGTGCATATATACGAAGTACGTTACTATAGTTACTATCTAAAATACTTAATTTCAGCTTATTTTCATTGGTGATAAGTTTACAAATTATATTAAGAACCAATCAAGTTCTACAAATACAGCTCTGACATTTAATTGACGTTTCATTATTGCCCGTCGGATCATAAAGAGGTCCTTGGGGCATAAAGAGACAGTTATGTTTAGATAGATCTATCAATAATAGTCTAATTATAATGCATCTGTGCATAAAAATATTTAATGACGTTAATTTACAATTGCAAGGTGATGACTTGAATTTAATAAAAACAAAAAACGTCATAGCTGCTTCTGTGGGCAAACTTCTTCTATTCAAACGAAATCTAGGAAGAGGTGAATACAGCCACTTTCCGACATTATCACTTATAATATACCAAGTGCATTGATTATTGCCGGAAATTTTTTGAGTGACATTTCTGCAACGTCATAATTGCACGACACGAAGTGGAGTGCAATTAGTTGCAGAAATGCACGAAAGTAAAATTTCCAGGCATAATCCATGCACGAGGATATATTCGGAAAGAAAATCGTGACGACACAAACCATTTCTACCTATTTTAAATTTTGATTATCACTGTCAAGTTGTAACATAACATAGTTAGCCGTGGTATCCAAAATTAAAATTGACAGGAAACGTTGTGTATTTAATTTCAATTGATTTGTTCTAGTTTTTTGTAATTTGTTCAGTTGTATAGTTTAAATAAATTTGACATTTTTGACAGAAAAATTTCCACTTATTAATTTCAGTTAGGTTGGTCTACCTACAAAAAATTTCCAAAAAATTTTTTAGTTGCCATGGTAACGGCTCCTGAGCTAGTTTTTTTATTGGTCACTACTGAGTGTCGTACGATTTTCAGCATTATCGATAAAACAGGAAGATTTACTTACTTACTGCCAACACAGATCGATTCCAGGATATTTTAAATATGAATATACCAAGCTGGGTTTTAGACCCCTTCGCAAATGCAGATACAGCAGAATCATCAAATTTAGAAGAAGAACTTGTAGAACTCACATGTAATGAAGAATTAAAAGTAAAATTCAGAAATGGATACCAAGAGTTCTGGCTCCAAAAATCAATATCAGCTCTCCACCCTGGATTGTGGGAAATAGTACAGAAATTTTTAATTGCATTTCCTTCATCATATTTGTCTGAGCGTGGGTTTAGTGCAGTAGCTAATTTACTGTCTAAGAAAAGGAATAGACTACAGATCACTGAGCGTGGTGATTTGCGACTGATGTTAACTAAATTGAAACCCGACATTAACAAATTGTTAAAACTCCACCAACCTCAACCGTCTCATTGATATTTATGTTTTCTTATTGAATTTTTTTTTTATTATATTTTCTACTAATTTTGATTAATCGTCTTGTCTTTGCCTTTGTGCAGTGCGGGGTGCTCCAGCTTTGTGTATTGTCTTACATTTGTTGGTTAAGTTATAATTTTGTTAATAACACGTCTGAATTAAATGTTTTTATTATAACATGTTTTTGTATTTTTAAATAATTAATAATCACGACCCTCAGCCACGACCACGAGTAGCACGATTACAGAGAGAGAGAGAGAATTAATTTTTAATTTGTGATTATTAATAGATAATAG
This sequence comes from Agrypnus murinus, assembly GCA_929113105.1. Taxonomy (NCBI): domain Eukaryota; kingdom Metazoa; phylum Arthropoda; class Insecta; order Coleoptera; family Elateridae; genus Agrypnus; species Agrypnus murinus. The sequence continues at coordinate 74,526,580 of OV816029.1, forward strand.
ACAGACATATAAAATTGGTATAATTAACTATTATGTAAAGGGGGGCGTCGGAATTTTTTCTTTTAAAGGGGGCGGTAGTCCATAAAAGGTTGGGAACCTATGTGCTAGAAGATGGAAGTGGTGTTACCGCTCTGTGGATGTTTTCGAGAAGCGGTATAAGGAATGGCTAAACAGCAATATTAGCTTTCCTATAAAAAGCGGTAATGATTCCGAACCGGGTCCATCAGGATCAAAAACTGGCCGTCCCACAATACCTTTCTCCGAAGCCAGTGAAAAAACGAAAAATTTTGCACTTGGTAGAAAAGTATTCAAATGACGAGTTAGCGTTTGCGACTCGCGCCAGCCTACAAAAAAAGGGTAAAAGAGATGCCGCAAAGTTATTGAAACTGGGTCTGCAAAGAGGGCAACGGAAATTAAAAAAGTAACATATTCACCAACTATTCTTCCAATAAAATACACAGTTGAAGAAGCTCTTGCTTTACACGTGGAAAGCAAATATACTAGCCATTCATATAGTATGATGCAAGAGGTGCAAAAGCTCCCTATAGTACATTAAGAAAAGCCAAACAGGACTGTTACCCTGTAGCCTCGGACTGCTCTTGGGGTTGTGGTTCAATAACAACAATATTGAGAGTGCGTAATGGGCGCCACAATATTTATTTTGGAAAATATTGAAAACCGTTTATTGTGAAAGTTATGGTAAATAATAGCAATCAGTTACTCAGTCTATCGTCACTAAAAGAATCACAAGGTTTAATAGTACTCAAGGTTTATTGGAATCAGGTACACCGTGCTATATTGTTAATGTATACGAGCTGACATTTGTAATAAAGTTAATACACATTAATTGTAACGACAATATTTAAAAGTGACGTATAGAGATCTCTATATTAACAAAAGAATATTTATAAGTTGATAATTTAAGGGCTTTTTGCTTTTAGATAGATACTTTAAAGAAAGAAAATTATTACTCGCAGTTCTGACAATATACAGTATGAAAACATTGAAATGACTAAGTTTTGTAAAAACTTCATCAAAAAATTCACTTAGCTTTCTTTACACACTGGATATGACGACATGATACGGCACTCTTACATCGGCCATACGTAATTTACTAATTCAATAAAAAAAAGGAGGTCTTCCGCAAATGCTCAAAAAGATTGGTTGGTATAGATCATCAAATACTTGATAAGGAACCTCTGTGCTGATCTTGCGATGAATATTTCCAAAAATCTCTATATAAATAAATCCCTTCGTCAATCGATCCCTTCGTAAGTCCCTAAAAGAACATAGATGAATATAGCAAAATAATAGTACCTCGAAATATTACCTTTCAAAAAGCGTATAGGTAATATCGGCAAACTTTATGAATTCCAACCAAAAAAGGATTATTTCAAATGCAAAATGTATTGCTTTATCAGAAAAAGTCAAAACAAATTAGTTTTTTTTAAACGCCTTGATTCCAAGTTTTTAATAAGATAAACTTAGGCAACCAAACGAACAAAATGTTACAACCCACGAGGAGAAACAATTTTCGTGAGTGATATTTCAGCAGAAATACAATTACAAGCGCTTCTGGATCACACTGCGCAAAGGATTGCCACAGTTCAGGAGGAAGTTTTAAATCAAGATAGATCTCGATTTTCAGGTGGAATTACACTTGTGTCTAAATGGGGCTGCGATGGAAGTGCTGGGCACTCCAATTATAAGCAAACTTTCTCATCTGTTGATGACTCGGATTCAAATTTGTTTGCTGTGTGTCTTGTACCACTTCAATTGCATACAGATGACAATATCATATTATGGAATAACCCCCGATCTTCCTCTACAAAATATTGCAGGCCCATTAAACTGCTGTTTAAGAAAGAAACAGATGATCTCATAAAAAAAGAAATTGCAAATATAGAGGACCAAATAAGAAATCTTGTTCCAACGCTTATAAAAATTGGCGATAAAGACTTTGAAATTGATCATAGTTTAAAACTCACTATGATTAACGAAAAAACTCTTGGGGTGATCAGTGAATGTTCGTCACAAGCTTGTGGTGTTTGTGGAGCGAAACCGGTTATGATGAATGACTTACAAAAAATTTGGAATCGTTCGAACGACCCAACAAAATTTAAATTCGGCTTTTCCATACTGCACGCATGGATTAGATCCTTCGAATGTCTCTTGTATATTTCTTATATACTAACCTTAAAAAAATGGCAAATTTGTAGAAATAAGGAAAAGGAAGAAGTAAGCCAAAGAAAGAAAATGATAATACAACGATTCAGGAGTGAAATGGGCTTGCTCGTTAACATTCCAAAACCAGGGTATGGAACTACCAACGACGGAAATACCGTTTTTCAGCACTTCATCACTATCATCGTCAATAACGGGCATCGACGAAGATTTGATAAAACGTTTTGACGTTGTATTAAGAACAATCTCTTGTGGATATTCTATTAATATAGATTCATTTAAAGAATATCTATGTATAGTAGAGGCTGCTGCACTACCTATAGCAATGTTTTCGGAAGAGGCTTTAGAATCGCGAAATAAGGATTTCCGAAGGTACAGAGAATTTAATTCAAGAAATTTTTCACGGCAAGCCACCATGCGAGATGTATTAAATTCTTTATTGCTATCTTCCGATCCATATATAAGCTCTTTATCTAAATATTCTCAAACTCGTTATTTAAAACCTCTTAATAATGAGGTAACAGCCTTACTATCTGAACTATTATTTCCTTATAAGGATCAAGAGGATTATGGGGAGGGGATACTGAAGATAGCGATGTTTAATTGTATAAAATGTTATGTATTAATTTTGTTAATGTATTAGGTCTATGATACGTATAAATATTATTACTTCAAGAAATAAATATATAAAATTAAATTGTAAATAGTGCTTATGTTAATTGTAATTAAAAGCAATAAATTGTAAAGTTGATTACATATTATTATTTATTTTTTAATTTTCTGAGTATATCAAGTGACATTAATTATTTTACAGCAATTAAGTACGTAATATTAAGTTAAAACAAATAAAGTGTTCGTTTAGGAGTTTTGTCCTCCTAGAATTGCTGTTTAACGCTCTGTGCGCCGATTCATACTTAAAATAAGCGACCGTATTTCATTTTGGTCCAATTCTTCCCAAATTTGAACCAGTATCCGCGCAACGTCTGCTAAGCTGTTTAATGTATGTATGTTTTATGTATGTTAAATTAAAGTAGTGCGACCAGTCTATTTACTGCATTTATTCTGGAAGGAGTATTTGTACTTGTGCTTATTGAAAAGTTTTAGGGGTCAACTAAATCATTATTTCTGTGCGAACTTCAAACTGTAAGTATGTTAACTGTTACTGTTACTGTAAGTAAACTGTTTGTATATTTCTAACATCGGTAGCGACTACTCATATTAAATTTCTATTCTCTAGTGTTTGTGGGGAACCACAACTATAGAGAGAACTTCCAGACCGGCTAGCACACAGTGTTAATAAGAAGTCTCGCCATATTTACATTTATAACACAAAACATTAAACTGAAACTTTACTAATTTTTGGGTCTGCTACAAAATAACTGCCGCCATTTAGACTCAGCATAAGCAATAATAGAAATAAAAGGCACAGGATACAAAAGAAACAAAGTTAAATATCTAAGAATCAAGTTAAAATTCTGATAGTTCACACAAAGATCAGATTGTAAATATGCACAAATATCCATTTTACTAATAAATGTAACGTGCTTAAATTACGGATTTAATAAAAATGCAATTTTAAATGTATTAATAGTAAAAAACCTTAGTACGGCCCTGTATATTCCAATACATTTACGTCGGTTAAAAGTGCAGGCCTCATATTAAAGTAAATGGTGTTTTCTTTAATATCAAAGTTCATTTTCAAAGTGTTCTTACGGTTACGAATTGTTTTTCGTAGAGAAAATACAGATCAAATTGAGTTTATAAAATATCCAGAAATATATCGTCTTTTTAACAAAGCAATATAACGAAAAATTTACATTTAGCTCAATTTTGTAGTTCCTGTACATGCTTATCTGCAACTTGTATGATTAGATTTCTCTTAACGCAAACAAATAAAAAATGGTCTAAAGCCACATTTAAAAAACATCAGGTTTCATTTTGCAAGCAGATTTTGATCATTGTAATTCCCCTCAACGATCTAGAATGTTCCAGAAATATTCGAGAAGGTTATTTCCCATTGGTTAAGAAGTGTTAATTCCCATTCGGATAGGCTGGTTTAAATATCCATTTCTTAAATTTATAGTTAGAACAATTTTTCCCACCCTTAGGCAGTCAGTGAGTCTCACATAGAGAGTCAAGTCAGATACCGGTCTCGAGCCAAGCTGCGGCGTTGAGCCGAGTTGCTGGCGGAAGTCGTCAGCTCCTTTGCTGTTAGTTGTATTTTTCGTTATTACAGTTTTAAAGCCAAGTCGCTGAATTTGATGCGTCTTGAAAGTTAATTAAAGTTAACCGAAGGCATTTGAATACAGTACAGGGGTCTGTTAGCGTTAATTCAGTACAGTACAGTAGGTTAATCAATCGATTAGAAATGAGATTAGTAAATTTTTGAGAGGATTTGTTAAGTGAACTGCACGTGAAGTTTAAACAAAGTTTTGCCGTGTAAATAACACAAGAAAGCACGTGAATTTACCGTTAAGTGTAACCAGTGGTTGTTATTACCGTTTAATTCGTCAAGTTAATGAATTTAACTAATAAATTAAAGTATTTCTAGTACAGTACCGAAATTTATGAAAAAGTTTAAAAGTATAAAGTTTATTGCATTGTTTTAAGAACACATAAAATCATTCCGATGTGTTATAAGTTAAGATTCATGAGGATAATTCAAAAGTTAGTTAATTCTGAAATTAAAGAATTAATCTTTCCGATTCTGTCTTCCCGTAGACATAACTTCGTGGATTTTTATAGTTAACGGAAGTTCTTCTTTTGAACTTATATGGTTTTAGTTCTTAATTAAAGGATTATTAATGAATGTGAATTTGCGAAACAATTATTGTGGACTTCAGTTCGTTAATTTAGGGTGTAACCGTTTAATTAGTGAGGTATTGTGTACCTGTGGTTAAGTGTGAATTGTTTCTAAACGGCATTATTGTGAAAGTTAGGTTGTGAGAGTTAACGGACCACAAAAACCTTAATGCTTTGTCAAGGACTGATGGATAACTTGTATATTAAAAGTAAGTTCTGTATTTAAAACTTATTTGTAACATTTCTTGTAAAATTATTGTTAATTATGTAAACATTTTCTCCCATATAAGAATTCTTATTAGGACATTACTAACAAAATTAAAAATTTTAAATTAAATTATGTTATGATGATAATGGACAGACAATTAATTGAAGCTATTTAATTATTTAACTTGCCTTAACGTCAAATTAACTAATGCTGATTAGTTTTTCTAGTTGGTTAGTTTTAATCTATGTTCTCTGGATTTTCTTTTATTTGGGAACCCAGGTCAAGAATGACTTCAAATAAATGGCGCCCAAACCCTTTTATTACAACAAAAAATCCTTATTTTTCTTTACAATTTGTAAGCTATGGAAATCAGACCTACGCCTGTGAGATAATTTGTTAATGAGAGATCTTAAGAGCCAGCGCATTAACGTAACGTAAGTATCGTATTTATAAGTTTTGCAATAAGTATTGAGTATTTGAATTTTTATAGAGGTTACAGTGACGCCCATCGCGAGGCATATTCTATGTTATGTTATGTATTCAGAATAAATTTAGAGTACGAAATATTTGTGTAACATAAATCAATATTAACATTAATTATTCAATTGATTAAATTGAAAAAATTAAATCACCATTTTATAACAATAATTAAACAGTTCTGAAATTACTAAAATTTAAGCAGTATCAATTAATCAGGTAGTATATCATCAAAAAAAGCTTCTGATAGCCCTGCGTACGATATCTGCGGAAAAGGTAGCTGTAAAATAAACCTTGCAACAGTGTAACGTTCAATTATTTCAAGCCAAATACAACAACATAGTTTGTATTAAATACAAAACCTAAAAAGACAAGATTGTCTAGTTAAAAGCAAAAAATAGCTAAGAGTTTGTAGAGTACAGGTGTAGTCTGTCTTCTGATGTTATTATAAACTCGTTAACAAACACATGATATTATAGATGCTGCTCTAATGGTTTTTTTAGAACAGTAGTAATTAAAATTCTAGAGTTCCAAGACTTGAGTGAGGGAAACAAAGAATCGCAACGACGAACAAACGTAACAGAGAAACGTAACGTAGAAATGTATCACTGACATCACGGGTCACTATTTCCCAGTTTTCATAAGGAATTATAGTTTTTTGTTGACTGTAAGATTTATGATATTAGGTGAATTAGGAGATTGTTAATTGTTAATAAAGGGGATAGACTACTCGTTCTGTTGAAATAAACTTGTGTTGTGTGGAGTAGAGAATTTTTTTTAATCTACCCTGTAAAATTATTACATATATTAATAACAACCAAGTATTCTACATGAAAAAATCTGTATTCTCAAGTAATTACAAGATCGCAACTCTAACCATTTTCGTGACATAAAGTAGTCTCAACATTTTGCAGTATAGAGTAGACTACTGGAGACGCTTTATTAACAACGCTTTGCATTTATTCGTCATGCATGCAGTAATCCACTTAAAACGTAAAGCCGTAAAAGTGCATCTAGATCATAATTGTGGATTAAAAAACATTTTTAATTAGTTAATTTTATAATGGTGTTGGGCGTAATAAAAACCTTAACCTTTGTTAAAAATTTCATTCTACACATTTATTATAAAAATTTTACACTTAGCTATAAATATTACATTTAATAGGTCCTTTACGATGGGATGAATATTTCCTCCTTTGTGTTGACGATCGCTTGATGCACATTATTGGCGACAACTTATATTCATGGTGTGAGATCAAAAGCGTAAAATGTCACGAGGTCGGATTTAGGAAATATGAAAAAAACAATTACAGTTTAGTCGGCAATCCTACGCGTGGAAACGAGAAATACCTACAGGAGTATCGGGGATCCCCCGTGTCATTCCACTTCGCTTCTGGGAGATTAGGGCTTGTGAGGTGCAAACCAGGTGCAAACACCGTCATGTTTATGTATATGGTATGTACATATTAACAGCCTTGGTAGTGTAATGTCTAGCGTGCTGGACTTTCACCCAAGCGGTTCCAAATTGATTCCCGGTGCCGGCAGATCTGGTTAAGGTTTTCTGCAGTTTTCCTTAGCTGTGACACAAATGTGGGATTTGCGCTGTTCCATCTGTAAGTCGGCTGCAGCCTCACGTAGGGCCTACGTAATAATAACAATCGCCTCATTCCTCCCGCACAAGCTTATAGCTTCTGGGACCAGGTTTCCAGGTTATGGGTTGTAGCAATTATTATTATTATTATTATTATTATGTACTCCGAGACCTCCCCTTGCTGGAATTAACATATAGTAGACGGGTGCAGAGTATCGGTAGGGTTTGCTATTAGTAGATTTACTACGCTCGAACCTTACGAAATTGTATGAATCTGCAAATAGCAGTTTTCAACATTATTTTCAACCCAGCAAAGCATGATGGGTGCTTTAAGTTAAGCGCCTCCTCAGCCGATTGGATGGTAACATCGGTGGGTTGTTGCACTTACAAGTTGTGCTTATTATAAGCAAGATAAACGGAAATGTTGATGATGATAACCACAACCGCAATACTTCCCATTGTTCTCTCCAATAGTCTGGATTATGACTTTTTTTGTGTATTATCGGCCATATCTACATGTGGTCATGTTGATATTGGCGACAACGTTCGATGTGAATAGAGGTCCTAAAATGGGAAATTCTTGTGAATTGATGGAAATTCTTCCTAATGAAGTTAATTGGTGATATGTGGCGTTGGAATTTAAATTTATGTTGGTGGTTGATTAGGCAAACAGCTCTTGTCAGGACCACTCCCGAGATATGGCTCTCTGAGTGTCTTTAGGTAGCACTAAGCAATATAGGTCGTTTCCACTATCGGTCCATTCTACGGCCCTATTTCCTAGCCGGAATGAGAAACTGGGATAGGCATAGATTAGGACAGACAGTCGTTACTCGATAGCTCTCCCTCGATTCAAAAACTCGAAAGAAGATACCTCATCAACGGCTAACGACTGCCGGGATAAAAAGAGGGTGACGGTTCACCATACATAATAATAATTGCTACTACCCAGGTTTGTATTAATTGAGAGATTTTTATTAGGATTGAGCGTATCCAGTAAATTACCAGTGTAAAGCCTCGTAGGTCAGATTAATTTAGTTTATTGCGTAGAGCTCATCTTCAGAATCCCGAGTGCAAGACCGCGTGATGTACATGTTTTTATTATATTAATTTTACTCTTTTACCTACTTTTTAATTTTATTTCATCTAATTTTATTTTCACTTGTTAAATGGAAAATTAAATAATAAAGCTATCCAAGATGTTTATATTGTGCTTCGATATTATACCAAATACCGATATTATAGTCCAGCTTTATTTGTTTGTTCCTCGCTATAAATTATTTGCTGAAGTAATAGGTTTTCTTTTGTAAATGTAATTACGTTAAAAATCATTAAGCGCTATTAAGCGTTTAAACGAAATTACCAAGTAAACACAATCAGAGGTTATCCAGTCGTATTATCCAGCCGTCACATATCCACCAACATACCACGGGCTGTTTGTCATGCTGTCGCGAACACGAATATCCGCTACTATTAGAGAATCTGCTAGCTACACTATTAGCATTAGCTCTAACATCAATTATCATTGATCACAGCACCGATCTGCCACCGTTACGCTTTTACCACGAAGTAACCTGACAACGTCTTGCGTCAAATCATTTACCCTATCATGTATCCAATTGTTGACACATGCTCTATACATACGTAATATGAAATCTTGTTGCTTGTCAAGCAACCCGATGTTCCAACACCTTCGATGTTTCCAATCATCAAGTTTCACTAATCGACATATTATCTTTTGAAATATAGCACTCATCATACATTCTAGCAATGCACAAGGACTCGTTTAGTTGTGTGAAATCTTCCTATTAAACTGAAATCTTTTAATTTCGTGAAGGTAAATAAGTGAAGTGAATTCTCTCAATGGTACGATTTACGCGGGAACAAACCGCTGATGTAATAAATTTCATTAAGCAAACGTTAATGAAATGACTACAAAACAATTGCTACAGTTCATGGGAAAAGTTACGAAAAGTATTCTAATTAACATCACCAATACTATAGAGCCGATAACCACTAAAGTTAAAGAGTTAAAACAAGATATCTTAAATTTAATGGATCAAACAGAAAAATGAACGATGATATAGAATTGATAGCAGAAATTCATTACGGATATATTAGTGTTTAAGTAAATATTTCTTTAAATTGTTTATTGTTTGAAGATTTATTTGGTGAAACTCCATAATGATGAAATAAATAAATAGGATTAACAAGAAATTTCATAAATATTTTTAAATCTCCCTGAAAATTGTTTTGATAGCTAGGTTATCATTCAAGGTAATATAAATATAAACAAACCCGTCGCTAAGGTAAATACAATAAATAGATAACTAGATGCAAGCAATAGAAATTAAATATCTAACACTTCCAGTAACGGAGAATTACTGAGCTCAATCTGTTCGTTCATCATAAAGGTACCCGAAGTTTTTTAAAGCTTCTTAAATGCCATTGAACATTTACAGATATTCAAAATAGAAATTCTAAGAATTCCTTTAAGTGCTTGAAGTAGATGTATCCAGAACGACTTGTTTAAAGTTGTATATTGGACCACCAGAGCCAATAAAATAAGCAATGAACAATGTAATTATGAGGTTCGATAACGAAACAATAAATGCTGCCGTTATAATACACATCTGAAATAAATACAAAAAAAAGAAAATTCAGATAGAATAAGGTACAATAAATTAAAAATGCTCGATCAATTTTTTTGGCTTTTCCCCAGTTTAATTTCACTTTAGTGTTTAACCTAAAATTTCTTGTCTTATAAGGCTTTTCCCTATTGTGTTATTATCAGTTTTATCATTTCAAATATAGTCGTGTTTGTGGGCACACCTTTTTACACCTTATTTGGTCGTGTTTCTGTCCAGGATTCCTGATTGGTAAAATTCGGTTTTATCACTGTTTTCTAGGACCTTTTGATAAGATAATCATTTTTTTATTATTGTGTATTATAGAGTGTATTATCCAACTAATCCAAGTTATCAAGAAGGCAAAATACACAACATCCTTCAATACACAGAATCTCAACTAATCTTTAACTGTATAAACATTCTTTCACTTTAATTTCCTTTAGGTTATGTAATAAAGATAAACCTTGCTATTTTTTTTTATTTGAATATATTTGTTGCGCAATTGCCAGAAGTAATCTAAATTACTTTTTCTGCCGAAATCGTAAGTAATATAAATTTCTATTAAGCTCTTTAATAAATTTGATTCATTGATTCTGTTTAATCGTAGTATTTTAAGAACTGTATAAGAATCGTTTATATTGATTTATTATTTATATTCATAGGGGTTATCTGTGAATTAGTTTAACCTAATTTTTGTGTAATCTATTCTATAAGTGATGCTAAATCCTTTCTGTAGACGTTTTGAAAGGCGTTGAACCTAAGCTTCAAGAGATATATGTAGATTAAGTGACTGCTACTTAGATTATTTCTCGTTAATAGTAGCTCCTCGTGAAAAGCCAAATTAGGTCTTTAACACTTTAACCAAAATAATCTTAAAATAGTTTACAGGAAAAATACAAGACATCAATCAAGATACGATGCACAGACAAACGCTTACTGATTTATAATGGAATGAAATTTAGTTTTATTAACGACACTATGGTAAAATAAAAATGGCGTGCTTAAAAAGGATTTCATAATCAATACATAATAATAATAATAATAACTTTCTTTAAAGAGAGCATTTACTAAAACATACCTCTTTAGTTTAAGATGGCCATTCGATCTACAGAATAAAATCAAAAATTACCACGTTTAGCTGTAAGCGTTCTACAAGAAAACCTGTTAAATTCTGAAAGTGAATTCAATAAAGAATTACTGGTATCAGAATTGCAACTCTTTATGGCGCGATCGATGATGAAGTCAATGGAAGAGAAAACTTATGATTTGTTAAAAATCTGACAAGTGATCTAGATTAAATATAAACTAATCAAATTAAGATAAAAGTAAATCCACTTAAAGATTATAGAGAAAGTAGTGCAATGCGGAAGCCCTTTTAAATAAACTGAGCAACTACCAAATCACCTGTGAAAAACCTAATATCTTTGAATAGTTATAGCAGTACAATAATCCTATAGTAAGTGGCGTATTTAGAAATTCTCTCCGGGGGGGGGGGGAGCCTACTACTAAATTTTCGTGTTTTTACGGGAAACCACGGTTTCGGTTTCGTGTAATTACTGTTACTATACATAAATATAGACAATAATATAGATTATTTAACCTTCAGCTTACTTCGTGGTCGATCCAAATATCTTATTAAATCAGACTTTGATAATCACATTAGATCTGTCGAGTGTGCCATTGTAAATAATCCAAAATACGTTTTGGACCAAATACATCAAAACTAAGAAAACAATTTAAATTCTGCGTCTAGAAGTATTCACAATGACTTTGCTGCTACGAAGGGTGAAGCTATTTGTAATCTATTTTCACAGTACTTTAGTTCTGTCTTTATCGATGGACAGGTAAAAGACAGCACTTCAGATAGCTCTGCTAGTTCCAAATATTTTATTGGACCATCTATAACGATTACGCCAAATTTGGTTGAGAGCTACCTACAAAAAAAAATTAAGGGAGTCGGTCCTGATGGGATACCTGGTTTACTTTTACGTAATTGTGCTTTAAACTTAGCCTTACCCCTTTCCATCATTTTCAATCTGTCTCTTTCAGAAGGTACTTTTCTAGCTTTATGGAAAAAGGCACACGTTGTACCTATTCTTAAATCAGGGAATAGTGAATTAGCTACTAACTATCGTCCTGTTTCGATATTATCTACAATTCCTAAAATTTTTGAGAAAATTGTGTATCAAAACATTATGGCCTGTGTCAAAAATAGTATTTGTAATGCACAACACGGCTTTTTACCTAAAAGATCGGTGGAAACAGATCTTGTAACATATGTGAATTATCTAGAGAAGAATATGGATATCAGACTACAAATCGACTCCATATATACTGATTTTAGCCTTTGATAAGATTGACCATAATGTTTTGAAGCTGAAACTGGAAGCTATTGGTCTTCCCTCTGACTTACTGCGATGGGTTAAGTCTTACATACCAAACAGGTTATTATCCGTAAAGTTTAATGGATTCTTTTCGGATTATGTTAGCATTACATCTGGTGTACCTCAGGGCTCCCATCTGGGTCCGCTCTTCTTTATTATTTATATAAATGACATCACTAATTGCATACGACATACCAATATATTAATCTATGCTGATGATATAAAAATCTTTAGAAAGATTGAAAATATTAACGACGTTCGTTACTGCAAGAAGACTTAGACCGCTTATATAATTATTGTAATCAAAACAAACTCTTCTTAAATTTGGATAAGTGCCACAAAATTTCTTTTACCAGAAGATTTCAACGGATAGATTTCCAATACCATCTCTCACATCATGTCTTATCACAAGTCAATAATATCAAAGATTTAGGCGTAATCCTACAAGAGAAACTAACTTTTTCTAAACACATGGAATATATTGTCAAAAAATCATATAAAGTATTAGTGTTTATTTTACGGACCTCTAAACCATTCCATAATATACATGCCATTAAAACTCTTTACTTACATAAAATACGTTTCTAGTATTCTATGTTGGGCTAGCGTAGTCTGGAATCTTTTATATCATACATATATCAATTCTTTGGAAGCTATTCAAAAACGATTTGTTAGATTTATACAAAGAAAATTCCATATGCCCATTATATGTAGATCACCATAGTTTATGCAAAGAAATTGGATTGTTGCCATTGTTGACTAAAAGGGACATTACTGATTGCATACTGTTGTGTAAAAGTATCTTATCAGTACTAGATTGCCCGCATCTCAGTGGCGTGCGGTCCATGGAAGCAATGGAAGCAATGCTTCCCTTGAGAATTTATTAAAAATAAAAACCAATGCTAACAAAAATATTTTTATAAAATTATGGTTATCGTTTATTTAAATTTGTAATATTTGATTAACTTAAAGCTTAATATCAATTCCGTACAGCAAAAAGTATATTCTTTTATAGTACTATTTTAAATTAGGCTCAATAAACTTGCGCGGAAAGGTAATACCGATTCATATGTGTTACATACACTGCATATAAGCACTGATTTTGTTGCTTATAACTGCTCTTCTCCTAACCTTGATTAGCGTGTGTGGTTGTTTGGTCGTTATTTTTAGTGTGCTTCGTGCCCAAATGTTTATTTATTATAATTTGGTTATTTGTTCGATTTAGTGTTTGTTAAATTTAATGTTACTTAAGTAATGTAAATCTGCGAATGAGACTGTATTTTGTCACATTTTATTATTTCAATTTATATAATTCTATTTAGTTTTCTCCGTATGCGAATTTAAAATTGCATTATCGTCATGACTGCAAATTCAGCTGCTTCGGTGGAAGGTTCGAGTATTTTTCCGATATATCTGAATCGGGACGATTTTTTTGTTCAGTTTGTAAATTATTAATACAGAATTTTCTGCATACAGTTTTGGAGAGAAATTACAAATTATTGAGAAAGGCAGATCAAAACCAGAACTTTACATTTAGCAACAAACATTAAAACCTGCACCGGTATTTTGATAAAAAAGATCGGAAAATCGAGTTCCATTATAAATACATAGTAGTAGTTGTTTTAAAATAAAGGATAATAGTCAACAAATTCCATAAGTATAAAGTGTAGAAGTTCTTCTTTGAAAAACTTTTAAGCTTAATAGTTATAACACTGTTTTTAAATGTATCTAGCAGGGGCGGATTCAGAGAATTATTTTGAGGAGGAAATTTTTGGAAAAATAATTGTTTTAATAAATAATAATTAAACAAACATTATTTGTTTCTATTCTATGTATAATTATTTCTAAATTTGGGGGGATTTCCCCCATTCCTCCGTGAATCCGCGCCTGTACTTAGGTATATTAAAATTAAAATGGTGGTTGCTTCCCTAGCCTAAATTTCCACCGCACGCCACTGCCGCATCTACTTGTGCAGATTAATTTCAATGTTCCATCTCGACCAACCAGAAATGCTATTTTATTCAATTTTGCCTTCTGCAGGACTAACTCTTGTTTATCGTCACCCTTAAATCGAATAGTCAGATCCTATAATCAAAAGCATTATTTTATTGATCCTTTTGTATACTCGATTCAGCAATTCAAATGAAAATTAAATAAATTACACATATTATATGAAATTTGCGACTCTCCTTAGCTATTATGCACGAATTTTGTAAGTATTTTGTTATTGCCTTACGTTGTTTAGCTCTGTAATAATAATGTTTTGTTATTTTTATTTGGATTTATTGAAATTGATTGAGGTTTACGCAATTCATGTTGTGTTATGCATAAATATTATATAGATTTTTCTTTGTACTATGTTGTTAGTATGAGTTTCTTTTTTTCTTGACTTTCAACTTTAAGCATATTACGTATTTAAAAAAATGTTAAATTTAAGACTTTGATTATTGTTTCGTAGCGCATTTTTTTCTTAAGCTGGTTAGTGGTACTTTTTTTGTAAATTGGTATTTACTGTATGGGTGTTTTTTTGGGATTTTCCTGTTAACACTCTTATTAATAAATAAATAAATAAATTGATAAAGAAAATGACCTAGGCCCGGTATATCCATCTTCTTATAAAATGTATTATAAAAAGTGAATAATTCACATGGTTACAATTGTTTCTACAGTGGTAGTTGGGATAATTAACGATCAAATAAAGTTATTAAGAGATAGAAATCTCGGCTCCTAGACTATTAAGAAAATTTTAGGGGGGTGTAACCCGATAGCTTCCCCCTCTAAATACGCTACTGCGTACGAGCCCTGTCTTACATAAATTGAACCACTGTTTGTTTCTGTAATTAATATTTATTATTCAACAAATAACTATTATCAGTGACTAAACGATTATGATTTTGATTGTGCATGTTATTAGTAACAAATAAATCACTTTAATTAGAGATGAAATATAAAATGTCAAACACAAATCAAAAACATAATTTATTGGTTGGTCCAATTCATCTGAGATAGGGTAAAGCAACAAATATGCAACACACATGATAAAATTAATCGAGTATAAATTAACACCTAGAATTTATGGAGAGATCTTTATAATTGATTTTAAGTTAACTATTAAATCAGTAAGCAGAAAATACAATCCATAACTAACTTATCAACCCATAAATCAGAAGCGTGCGGTGCATACGAAACAGTGGAAGAAGTCTCGATACGACGTATGCACGTAAGCAATGTGTACGAGCGTGATAGCGCGTACAGTCTTTAGCAAATGTCTTGTCCCGAGCAAGAGTGCTGCTGTTTTAAGAATCGAATTACCCTTTAAACTATGTACGAAAGAGACCGAATTAGACAAAGATGAACAACTACCTGGCCAAGATATTTAAAATCGGTAAAGTTTGTTTTGAAAACATGCTTGTAAATCTATTGTTACTCATTCTATTCAAAATTTCTTTGACACACTATATAAAATAGCCCTTTTAAATGGAGGCATCTACTAGTTATCTAAAATTGTATCTAGGGTATTTATGTTTCATTCTTTACCTTTAACAAGAAAATTACTAAAAAGTGAATCTAGTAAACCTAGTTTACTCCCGTTAATATGTGTAGTAATTTTTATTAGCATTAAAATTAAAAACTTTTACTTTTGCAATTTTATATTAAAAGTGTCTTGATTAGATGATCGTAATAATTCAAACCTCATACTTGTTTTAATTTGTTCGCTAGATTTAGAAATTCATATTTAATTAGATAACAACAAATACATATTAAAATAAATTTAGTATGAAATACCTTAATAGTTAACTGTTATTTTTACCTGCAACGTAAATTCATATGCTTCAGAGAAAAACTCAAAGACTTACTTTCCGCTTTAACGAATGAACGGTTATAATTTTATAATCTTTTCATTCATGAATTGACAAGAAACTTTCATTCGCCCTTTCTAAGGATTTGGAAATTCCAAACCTACACCGACAAAAGCTTTACCCTCATCTTTTAAACTAAAACGGTAAAATTAAATTGTTATAAGATTACAACAAAGTGAAATATTTTTAAGCATTTTTGCATATGGCGTGGTTGTGTTACATTCCGTGTTATTTGTATTTTCTTTATTTAAAGATTTCTTTATTAAAAATATATGTTGTATTTATACAACATATAAATATTATATTAAATGTTTAAATATGCCTCGTTTGTATGGTCAATCTGATTCTACTTTGGAATCTCGAGGAATGATTATTAGTATGTGGGAATAGCTCATTGTTGGCACTGGCTTATAGTAGGGCATTCTCGTCTATTGTAGTATTTTTTATATTAATTTATTTGTTTTGTAAGGAATAAATAATAAATCATTCTACCTTACTTTTTATAATATTTTTAGTATTTTTTACAATAAAAAACTTCTTACAGTTAATACAAAAAATTTAGTTTTTTTAGTGTTTACAAAATAATTAAATTTTTTAAATAAACAAATCAGACTCGTAAAATATATAAATTAATAGAGTTTATAGTAAAGTAGAAAAAAGCGTACGATTTCTATTTCTTAAAATAGAAGAAACGATAGTAGAAGTTGAGCGGCTGTTTTGTACTCCAGTAAAATAAGAAAATCACTTAAAAATAGAAGTTTTTATTACTATATTGTTGTACAATGCCACTCTAGGTAGTGTAGCAACCTTTAAAACTAGTTATATCTGCTGTGTTGTTTGTAAACAATGGAAAAAGAAACTATGCTCCGAAACGTACGTCGTTTCTTTTACCAGATTTGCTAGACGTGTTGCCTGCTTGGGACAAGACATTTGCTAAAGACTGTACGTCGCACTTCCACTGTTTGGTATGCAACGCACGCTGCAGCCATAAATCCAGAATTTTAATATACGTTTGAATGGTATATAATATAAAATTTAAATGTTAGTTAATAATAATTACAAAGTACTCAATAACGTTAAAAAAATAAAATTGAATTCAAAATACGTAAATGTCTGCAACCCAGTGGCCGTTGCAGTTTAAAATTATCTTAACTATATACGCAAGCCTCAACGATAATTCTAGGTCGAAAACTTTATACTTACAAATCTAAACAATCAGAAGATCCATTTGCTACATGAGGTACTCATAGAATTAAATATTTATAAATAGTAAACCCAACAAACTCATTCTTAACAATCTACAAATTAAACTTTATATTACACTATGGTGTAATTCTTCAAATTACATCTTCGATATGATGAAAACGGCAACTTGAAAACCAACTGGTATGCGCTTTTAAAGCGGATAGAAGCAATTGAGAAAACAAGAAAAAAAGTAGCTATTTATCGAAAAACTCTAACACATGTTGTACCTTACTTCATGTAGTAGTATGTATTATATCCTTTACTGCTATACGTGACTGCAATTTACAAGTTATATTATACAGGCGCTACCTGTAATATAAGTAAGATTTATCTAAACGTTACTTCAATAACTCGTGAGAATATCTTAAAAGCACATTTTTCTTGGTTAATCTTTTATCCTACACACTTAATTGCGGTACAACCCGGTGTTCATTATCTCAGTATTATCTAAATAGTTCTACTTGAAATTCTGTACTTAGAAGAGTATAGTTATTTATTTAATTAGCACAAAAAATGAATGTTTTTGGAACGAACAAGAAGGTTTATTTATTTCTTTCATTATATACTAAATTTGTTAATAAGATACTGCTAGACTAATGTGCAATTCTAAAACACATCAAGTTTGTAGAAAATCTCTTTTGTATTCAATTTCGTTTAAATTTTAACAAATGGTAAACCTACATGTAACAATAAACTATGTAAGTTGCACGTTCTTGCGGCCTGAAACTTCATGAAAGTTTTCAGGATTTCTATTTGCACATTGGACAAACAAAAAACCTTCACTGATGTGGAAACTAATCTCTCCACTGAAGTAAGCTGTTAAATTGAAATACTTCTTTACAAAGCAACTCATTAAATAGAAATAAGATCAGATAAAACGGAATTATCCTTCAAAAGAAAACCACCAGATAAGAAATTGCCAAGTGGTTACTAGAAAAAAAAACAAACGGGAATAAATCATAAGAAAAAGTGTATATAAACTTAATAATATTGGGTAAATTCTTACGTTGTACACATATAAAAGTAATCAGAAGAATCAATACAGTTTCTACTTTTTCGCCTCAGCTTATTGGTTTTTCAAAGACCTAAATAAACTTCATAGCAATGTTCTTTTAATTTCTAGTTTTTATTTTGAAGCATATCGCTGTATGTATATGTAGAATATACAGTGTGCTAAAGTCATACCGCTTCACGGGTATTTCCTAAGTTGTATGTAACACTATATATAAAGAATCTATTTTAGTTAGTTAAATCTATGGTGGTTCGAAAATCGCAACTGTTCGTGCTTTCGGAGGGCACGTTAAGCCGTCGGTCCCGGTTACCAGTGTAGTCGTTAGGTAATGTTAGAGGCGCTAGCGCGACCTGAAAACTCTGACAATCAGGGACTGGAATACCGCATTCTTCGGAATGTAGTCTTCCCAGAAACAATCCCATACGCTAATGTTATGCTGGGGTCAGTTTTTACTCTAACTCAAAATACTAACGTCCCAGATTTGGATGTCAACTGTAACATCACTAAAAATATTGAAAGCCAAGAACGATACTGTACTTATGCACCGGCGGCGATCTCGTTTTGACAAATTATCTATCGGGATAGGTACTGGTTTCTTAAGCTCATAGATTGTAAAGAAAGAATAGAATATGGGCGCCATTCACTTGAAGTCATTACAATAGTACATGATCGGTTCCACAAGTGAAAAAGGATTCTGATTAAATTAATTGAATTGAACAAACTAATCGTAATTAGTCAGGTTGACGTTAGAGCAGGTTAATGTAAAAGAATAACTTTAACAAATAATTGGTCCAACATTATCACAAAATAAATCTAGTTTAAGTTTCACTTATTCGTAGATAAAAAATATTGGTTTTTTTGTAAAACAATGGAATCATACTTTTTTTTATTTAATATGATAAGAGGGATCCCTTTTAATATGAAGGTTAATCGGTCATAACATTAGGTTTTAATTTAATAGGTAAATATAAAATCTTCTTACCTAAAAGACAACCTACTTAAGAAACATGTTTATCACCTAATCCAAGATAGATTGTAAAATCTATTTAAATACACAGATTTTACCACACTATATTGCCTTTTTTCACATAGATACAGGCACCAAGTGCCTTACACTTGTCGCTGAAGAAAGAATTGTGAATCCTGGTAATGATAATGGAGATAGTAACTGGATTTAAGAACTGGAGTTTGGTGGAATTATGTCTTGCATAACTTGGCAATTGCCTTTCAATAATAAAAATTTTAACTCATAAAGTTCCAATAGGAACGTTATTTATTTACAAGTTTTCATTGTTAACACAAATTTGATTGCCAGAAGGTTGCATTGTTTTAACGCAGTTTATCGTCAACTCACGGCACACTGAATTAATTGTTAAATTTTATTAACACGCGGACTAAACTGTAATATTAAGCACTTACGCTTTTATTTACTGTAAACGGAACGAAAAGAACACAAAACAATCTCCGAAACCAACTATTTGCACCTGGTGGACATTATCAGAATCTCGCGTCAACTTGGCGAATTATCGAAGACCTACGGGGGTTCCGCTTGACGAATTGTCAACCACCTCTTATGTGAGTGATCCTCTTGGTGAACTATCTGAGACTTCTCTTTAAAATTTAACTTCTCCCCGTGTTCTGTCTTCATGTATATTTTTTTATTTATTTTTGGGCTAGGAATCAGGATGGCGGAGCATCCTTCATACCTCATGGCACCGATTACTATGATGATTTGGCCGACCCTACTAGAATTTAGCCGAATCTATAACGAATAATAAAATAATTAAAAATCGCGCGATCTAAGAGAGCGTTAGTCACTACAAATTTTGATAAAAAAAACACGTCAAGTCAAACCTAATAAAAGCCTTCGATATCACCGAGTATAGCAAAAGTACGTTGATCATGGACATATCTCTTTGAATATTTGCCTACGAGCCTCAACGGCGCAAGAAGACTTTCTGTGACCTTATGGTCCCTGTGAATTTATGGTATTCTAATTCAGGAATAGTTGTCCAATTGTTGTAGCCTCCGCCAACTTACGATACATTGACAAAATCGTTTGGAGCTGCAACCTACTTTAAAGGAATTTGAAGTGTTCCTTTATTGTAACGCTCTTTTGGTAAGTCGGCCATTGCTTATGCGTGATCAGAAGTTCATATTACCAACTTGTATTATTATATCAATTTGCATTATCACCCCACTTAGTTTGGAAGATCCTTCGTCAATCATTTTATTAATTATTATTTGCATTGTATCTAATTCAATACATGTTTTATAAGTACATGGTGTCTTTTCTTCCGATCGACATTCTATTTTAAGTAAGGACAAGAATACAGTTCTTTATTATTTGTATTATTTGCGTAACCACGTCCAGCAAGGATATTAGCTGTGAAGCCATATCTTTAATGTAGGTATGTAACTTGCCACCCCTATGTCGATTCGTCACGAGTAACTAATATTTTTAAGAAAGGGAAATATATTGACACCCTATCAAGTACCAAAGTGAGACATTTCGCACCAACGAGACAAATCCTTCTGGAATATTCGATGGATATTTACAGAAGCAAGAGTAGGTATTGGGGTACCTGGGCGACCCCCTCTCCTTTTATGCAAATGACCCGCGATCTAATCAATATTCAAATCAGGCGCGATCTAATTAAATGCGCGAATTTCGCGAATTAAATTAATTAATCAAATTTAATTTAATTAAATTAATTCACGATATCATTTGCATATCTCATCTCTCATATACATATATCATCTCTCACATGCATACGCGAATTAAATTAATTCACGGTATCATTTGCATATCTCATCTCTCATTTGCCAAGCTCATTTTTTTATATCTCATATGCATGCGCGAATTAAATTAATTCACGATATCATTTGCATATCTCATCTCTCATTTACATATATCATCTCTCACATGCATACGCGAATTAAATTAATTCACGGTATCATTTGCATATCTCATCTCTCATTTTCCTTGCTCATTTTTATATCTCATATGCATGCGCGAATTAAATTAATTTACGGTATCGTTTGCATATCTCATCTCTCATTTACATAACTCATCTCTCATTTGTACATCTCATTTTTATATATCATTCATAAGTCATCTCTCATAAATTTATTTTAAAATAAATCTTATGTTGTCATTCCTAATTGATATTTAAATATAGATCTATACGTCATATGATTAACATACGTGTAATATAATTAACATGTAGAAACATCTAGGATAATAATACGAGAAAAATTTACTTTCAAGTATACAAGGTACCTCTAAAGGGTTACTGTCAATCACCTGTCGGAGGATTATCTCTATTGCATTTTGAGATGTTTAAATCCAAACGTCATAAACATTTAAAATACAGTCTACAAGTAAATCGATAATGGTCATGTAATTATTATCTTAGCATCTTTTCATTTACAATTATCTAATAAAAATGTATTGTTTCATACGATGGACAAATATTAACAGATTAGCTTTCTTTTGAAATTTCTTGAAAGGTTTTAGTTGATTATTTCTCAGGAACGCAAATTCTATTTGAAAGAAAACAATTAGGGTCGTTATGATTTCCTAAAAATTTATTTAAGTAAAACTTTTAAATATTGTATAGCATTGTTATAAAATTCAAAAACATTTTCTGTAGCTAAAATTGTTTAAGAAGTTACTTCAAACTAATGTTATTGCGTGAAAATACGTACAAGGTAATTAGTCGCATTGTTTTTCAACATTCCTTAAAACTGTTTTCAACTATAAATAAACAAAACGTTCTTACAGATGACTGAACAATTCAAAGGAATTTAAATTTTCTAAAAATTTGTTAAGAGATGTAAAAGCAATTAACAGGTTAAAATCTTTGAAGTTATTTTGCTAAAAGTTGCATTAATCATTGTCATCTTAAAAGCGGTATAAATTATTGTTTTAAATGACAATTACTCAGCCTTGTGTTAATCTGTACAAGTTAGACGTGTAAAAATTTGAATACGGAAATAATTTGAAAGATACATAACATTATAACGTACTATGTGTGATTAGTTGTATTGTTTCAGAGCTCTGAATCATACAGATTTGATGTACGCTTCATTAACTTTTTTATCAGAGAAACATGTTTATTATTATTCTTTACTTAAGATTAAGACGAGTTGTTTCTATAATAACTAACAGCTTTCAAGAAAAGTTGTTTTATTTTAAAACTAATGTTCATCATAATTACGCAAACGCCGAATTCGTTTATTTTTTATGTAATAAGATTTAATTTATGCGTATATGTTTTTATATAAAATATAATATTATTTTTAAATGCATTCATTTTTATTTTAAAAAGAAAATAGATTAGCAAAGCAACTGAGGCGTGTCTAAAAGAAAACTGACAATTGAAATTCTTAACCAATAGAATGGGAGCCTTTCTAATATATTAAAGGAATGAAATAACAACTTGATAACACTAGAATTTTTCTTCATATCGTACAATGCAAACATTTCATATCATTATTAAAATTTTATAAATAAAAACGATAAAAGAAGTTTATAGTTTTTCATTTATTTTTATTGAAGGATGTAAAACAACTACTGTATCAACAATAGCTACATCGAAGTCGCATGAGTTGTTACCGGCTCTTTAACAAGCATATGCTACAATTCTCTAATTTTCTAGTTTCTAGATATAATGTAGTTTTGAACAGATTTTAGCCTTTTTCTTTATATCTACTACCTTGTAAACTGTTTCTACATATGTGTCCTTATTGCTTATGCATCATATAGATATTCGTCACCATATTTAAACGTTATTTTACAATATATCATACATTTTCAATAGCTTCGAAATACGCAGATATGTAATAATATACTATATACTCTTGTAGGATATTCATCGTATCTATAGTAAACTCGTATGATTAATAATAATCTGTAACCATTTTCGATACCTTCGAAATATAAGTCTATAACATATGTTTGTAATACGTCTTTATAACTTTGAAACACAGGGTAGTTACCTCTTGCAATATCTACAGTTATGAGAACCCTGAAGACTTAGTCTGGAGAAATAAATCAGATAAATATTTTACTATTTATTGAAACGATAACTTTTCGTACTAATATATGAAAATAATATAATGTATATCGCCTGATAAAATTGAAATTATTCTTATTATGGTATCAGGGGTCGCAATATATTTACGAGGAACCTACTGATAAGCGTTATATTATTCCAGGTAAGTATGATACTCTACTGGTGATTGCATACCTGATGAACGCAGTTGTACAAAGTAATATAGGATATACGTTACAGCCATGCAACAAATGACCTATATATATTTTATGTACAATAATTTTCTAGTTTCTAGACATAATGTAGTTTTGAACAGATTTTAGCCTTTTTCGTTATATCTACTACCCTAGTAAACGATTTCTACATATGTCTTCTTACTGTGTATAATTTTGCCCCTATGTAGATATTCGTCGTATCTATAGTAAACTCATATTTTAACGTTATTTATACAATATATCATCCATTTCCAATGGTTTCAAAATACGATATAACAATGTATAATAATATACTCTATATTTTTTTGTAGGATATTCATCGTTGAATATAGTAAACTCGTATGATTAATACTAATTTGTAATTATTTTCAGCACCTTCGAAATATATGTCTATAACATGTGACATATGTTTTGTAATACGTCTTTATAACTTTGAAACTCTGCGTGATTACCTCTTACAATATCTACAGTTATGAGAACCTTGAAGACTTAACCTGGAGAAATAAAAGAGATAAATATTTTACTTTTTATTGAAACTAGTTAACTTATATTCTAACATACAAATATACATCCACAAAATAGAAAAGTATACTTGAGGGTAACATTTTGTATAACCATTATCTTTTATTCTATAATACCTTCTTCTTTAAGCTCAGAAATAATTGAAATAATCTCATCCTCGTTTTCTAAACTACTGCTACCCGTCTGTTTTAAAGTGTACAGTAGACGAAGCCTGTCGACAACTTGATTCCAATACGACGTTTTGTTTTTGGAATTTGAAATTGGTAGCTTGTTAATCCTATATAAATTAGGTTTAATAATATGCTCATATTTCCAATGTTTTACGATTATTATTTTATCCTCTGGTCTATAATCTTTTCTGTATGCATTGGTTAGTGAGATAATCTGCATGTAATTTTCAACATCTTCCTCCGTAGGTGTAGAACCTAGATGTTTAAGTGTTAATAAATCAAATAGTCCAGGTGTTCCCTTGAAAAGTTTGTTTTTAATTAGAATATCTTTTCCTTGTATTCCTACCGAAACTGAAGCAAATCTCAATTCGTCGTTATCCTTATAGAGACCATATCTCGTTCTATCTATATATCTTCCTACCAACGTATCGTAATACTCAGAAATATGATGATATTTATCTGACCCTTGGTTATATTCTTCTTCTTCATACTCCGATGATGTCGACGTAGTTGATGTATAAGAAGGTAGTTTTTTAACTTTTAATGAGTTGTTATTGGATTTAGCAATTGATTCTAACAGAGATATAATCTCTTTTTGTTTGTCATCACAACTACATTCTGTTTTATCACGATGAACTTTTCTATGTTTCGCATTACGAGCATTTATTATATCGTCTTCTCCATCTTCCATATTATGCATTGCTTTCAAATGTCTCTTATAACTGTCAGTCCGTGAGAATCCCCTGGAACATTTCTGGCATTGCACTTTATATCCCTGATGAATTCTCATATGATGTGCAGATTGTCGAATTCTTTTGTTGCAGAGATTACAAGCAAGTCTGTCCATCTTCAATAGCCGTAGACAACTATTAACATCATTATAACACAACTTCTATTTATATTTCACAGACATATTAATTGCGCTATCAACCACATTAATTATGCTATCAGCCACATTCAGCATGCTATCAGCCACATTAATTACGCTATCAGCCACATTCATCATGCTATCAGCCACATTAATTACCCTATCAGCCACATTCATCATGTCATCAGCCACATAATTACGTTATCAGCCACATTCATCATGCTATCAGCCACATTCATTATGCTATCAGACACATTTACCATGCTATCAGCCACATTCATTACGCTATCAGCCTCATTAATTACGCTATCAGCCACATTCATTATGCTATCAGCCACATTTACCATGCTATCAGCCACATTCATTACGCTATCAGCCTCATTAATTACGCTATCAGCCACATTCATCATACTATCAGCCACATTAATTACGCCATCAGCCACATTCATCACGCTATCAGCCACATTCATTACGCTATCAGCCGCATTCATCATGCCATCGGCCACATTAATTACGTTATCAACCACATTTATCATGCTATCAGCCACATTCATTATGCTATCAGCCACATTTACCATGCTATCAGCCACATTCATTCTGCTATCAGCCACATTCATTACCTTGTATATATCGTCGAAACGTCTAATCTGTATGAGGAAATTAGTCGTGACGGTCATATTTCGATACCAGACACTACCCTGATGATAATATCATTTGCTTATATATTAAAAACTACATCGTTCATCTATATTAAAATAAAATACAAAAAATAATTAAAAAATCCTCGCACACGAGAATCAAACGTTGGTTCTAAACTAAGTATCCCTGAATGCTTGTAACTGTCATCTGATGACGTCATGTTCTTCATAGCTCTACCGAAGAGATCTATTGATAAAGTTACTAGATTAGAGAAACAGAAGCAGAAAAGTTATTATAGAAACAACTCATCTTAATCTTAAGTACGTATAGAAATTTGAATACGGAAATAATTTGAAAGAGACATAACATTATAACGTACTATGTGTGATTAGTTGTATTGTTTCAGAGCTCTGAATCATACAGATTTGATGTACGCTTCATTAACTTTTTTAACCGAGAAACATGTTTATTATTTTTGTTTATTGTTTCCAGCCTTATTTTGTGGAACTCCATAATCATGAAATAAATAAAGATTATTAAAAGTTTCACAGTTTTATTAAAATATACCTGACAATATTGTTTCGACAGCTATTTAAAACACCTTTTAGAACAAAATCACACAATGACTCCTCAAAATAATATTAAATTCCTACATTTTTGTAATAACAAACGCAAATTAGACATTTTAGAAGCCTTTGAGATATACAAACACAAACTCAGGGTACCTTTAATGAATGAACAACTTGAGCTCAGTAATTCTCCGTTACTGGAAGTATTAGATGTTTAATTATGAATTTTATTATTAATTTTTATTATTATTATTATTATTTTATCTAGTTACCTATTTTGTATCTACCTTAGCGACGTGTTTGTTTATAATTATATTACCTTTGATAATGACAGCATAGCTGTCGAAACAATATTGTCAGGTATATTTTAATAAAACTGTGAAACTTTTAATAATCTTTATTTATTTCATGTTTATTATTATTCTTTACTTAAGATGAATACGAGTTCTTTCTATAATAACTAACAGCTTTCAAGAAAAGTTGTTTTATTTTAAAACTATTGTTCATCATAATTACGCAAACGCCGAAAACTAGTATAATAACTGAACGCTTTCTTTAAAATAAACCATTCCGAAATTGTTCTCGAATCATCAAGATAGTTACATCAAGTATATATTAAAATCAGGTATGTTTTATTTTTGCTTATATTTTAAAAACTATATGTAAATGATTTACGAATGTTTTATCCTTATTTGAAATTCATCGAGTAAGTTGCTTTTATTTTTAACGATGTTGTATAAACTTATTTTGAACTTTGTTATAGACTGACTGCAGTTTCTATCTGCGTGAAATCCACATAGTTTTTATTCCAACTGGTTACTACTTGGAAATATATCAAGCAGGTATGTTTTATCTTCACTTATATTTCGAAGGTATCGAAAATGGTTACAGATTATTATTAATCATACGAGTTTACTATAGATACCATGAATATCCTACAAGAGTATATAGTATATTATTACATATCTGCGTATTTCGAAGCTATTGAAAATGTATGATATATTGTAAAATAACGTTTAAATATGGCGACGAATATCTATATGATGCATAAGCAATAAGGACACATATGTAGAAACAGTTTACATGGTAGTAGATATAACGAAAAAGGCTAAAATCTGTTCAAAACTACATTATATCTAGAAACTAGAAAATTAGAGAATTGTAGCATACGCTTGTTAAAGAGCCGGTAACAACTCATGCGACTTCGATGTAGCTATTGTTGATACAGTAGTTGTTTTACACCCTTCAATAAAAATAAATGAAATACTATAAACTTCTTTTATCGTTTTTATTTATAAAATTTTAATAATGATATGAAATGTTTG
Organism: Agrypnus murinus; assembly: GCA_929113105.1. NCBI lineage: Eukaryota > Metazoa > Arthropoda > Insecta > Coleoptera > Elateridae > Agrypnus > Agrypnus murinus. The sequence goes on from OV816029.1 coordinate 74,554,338, forward strand.
CATTATACGATATGATGAAAAATTCTAGTGTTATCAAGTTGTTATTTCATTCCTTTAATATATTAGAAAGGCTCCCATTCTATTGTTAAGAATTTCAATTGTCACTTTTTTTCAGACACGCCTCAGTTGCTTTGCTAATCGCCTAATCCGCTAATCTATTTTCTTTTTAAAATAAAACAGAATGCATTTAAAAATAATATTATATTTTATATAAAAACATACACGCATAAATTAAATCTTATTACATACAAAATAAGCGAATATAAGAAAATTAAAACTAAATCTTATTTATATAAAAATTAAAGGAATAAAACTAAACTACTCAAGAATAAAATAAATATTACTAATATTGTTTACACCTACCCTATCTTTTATGTAAGATAAGAACTTTAAAGATTCTTTAAATTTTATCTGAATATCCTCGTGATTGAACAAAACGGTATCCGATGAGAACCTACGAGTTTCACTTATGATTCCTCCCCCGGTTAGTTCCATTTCTTCTTCTATTACAACAATCACGATGACGACGTGCTTCATCACGTCGTAGTTATTGCTTCTGGTATTAATTATAGTATTTTTAAATTTAGAGAAGATTTCCTCTTTCTAAATTTATCTTCACATTCAACGAAACATTCAATTTCATTGTCGTCGACGTCGCTATCACCACTGTCAACTTCATAATTTTCAGCAGACATTCTTCTTAATGATATGGAATTGTAAACGATCTAAAAAGTTCAGAATGATTAGTTTGCAAAACATATTTAAAAATTATGCACTTCCATGATTGATTTCAAATAAGGAAAATATATTTCTTAAAGATACGAAATTGTAGATGATCTAAATGGAAGTCGATCTAAAACATTCGTAAATAATTTACATATAGTTTTTTAAAATATAAGCAAAAATAAAACATACCTGATTTTAATATATACTTGATGTAACTATCTTGATGATTCGAGAACACTTTCGGAATGGTTTATTTTAAAAAAAGCGTTCAGTTTTTATACTAGTTTTCGGCGTTTGCGTAATTATGATGAACATTAGTTTTAAAATAAAACAACTTTTATTGAAAGCTGTTAGTTATTATAGAAACAACTCTTAATCTTAATCTTAGGTAAAGAATAATAATAAACATGTTTCTCGATTAAAAAAGTTAATGAAGCGTACATCAAATCTGTATGATTCAGAGCTCTGAAACAATACAACTAATCACACATAGTACGTTATAATGTTATGTCTCTTTCAAGTTATTTCCGTATTCAAATTTCTACACGTCTAACTTGTACAGATTAACACAAGGGTGGGTAATTGTCATTTAAAACAATAATTTATACCGCTTTTAAGATGACAATGATTAATGCAACTTTTAGCAAAATAACTTCAAAGATTTTAACCTGTTAATTGCTTTTACATCTCTTAACAAATTTTTAGAAAATCTAATTTCCTTTGAATTGTTCAGTCATCTGTAAGAACGTTTTGTTTATTTATAGTTGAAAACAGTTTTAAGGAATGTTGAAAAACAATGCGACTAATTACCTTGTACGTATTTTCACGCAATAACATTAGTTTGAAGTAACTTCTTAAACAATTTTAGCTACATAAAATGCTTTTGAATTTTAAAATAATGCTATACAATATTTAAAAGTTATACTTAAATAAACTTTTAGGAATTCATAACGACCCTAATTGTTTTCTTTCAAATAGAATTTGCGTTCCTGAGAAATAATCAAAAAAACCTTTCAAGAAATTTCAAAAGAAAGCTAATCTGTTAATATTTGTCTATCGTATGAAACAATACATTTTTATTAGATAATTGTAAATGAAAAGATGCTAAGATAATAATTACATGACCATTATCGATTTACTTGTAGACTGTATTTTAAATGTTTATGACGTTTGGATTTAAACATCTCAAAATGCAATAGAGATAATCCTCCGACAGGTGATTGACAGTAACCCTTTAGAGGTACCTTGTATACTTGAAAGTAAATTTTTCTCGTATTATTAGCCTAGATGTTTCTACATGTTAATTATATTACACGTATGTTAATCATATGACGTATAGATCTATATTTAAATATCAATTAGAAATGACAACATAAGATTTATTTTAAAATAAATTTATGAGAGAGATGACAGATGCAAATGATATATAAAAATGAGATGTACAAATGAGAGATGAGTTATGTAAATAAGAGATGAGATATACAAACGATACCGTGAATTAATTTAATTCGCGCATGCATATGAGATATAAAAATGAGCAAGGAAAATGAGAGATGAGATATGCAAATGATACCGTGAATTAATTTAATTCGCGTATGCATGTCAAAGATGATATATGTAAATGAGAGATAAGATATGCAAATGATACCGTGAATTAATTTAATTCGCGTATGCATGTGAGAGATGATATATGTAAATGAGAGATGAGATATGCAAATGATACCGTCAATTAATTTAATTCGCGCATGCATATGAGATATAAAAATGAGCAAGGCAAATGAGAGATGAGATATGCAAATGATACCGTGAATTAATTTAATTCGCGTATGCATGTGAGAGATGGTATATGTAAATGAGAGATGAGATATGCAAATGATATCGTGAGTTAATTTAATTCGCGCATGCATATGAGATATAAAAAAATGAGCTTGGCGAATGAGAGATGAGATATGCAAATGATACCGTGAATTAATTTAATTCGCGTATACATGTGAGAGATGATATATGTAAATGAGGGATGAGATATGCAAATGATATCGTAAATTAATTTAATTCGCGCATGCATATGAGATATAAAAAAATGAGCTTGGCAAATGAGAGATGAGATGTGCAAATGATACCGTGAAGTAATTTAATTCGCGTATGCATGTGAGAGATGATATATGTAAATGAGATATGAGATATGCAAATGATATCGTGAATTAATTTAATTTAATTAAATTAGATCAATTAATTTAATTCGCGAAATTCGCGCATTTAATTAGATCGCGCCTGATTTGAATATTAATTATATCGCGAGTCATTTGCATAAAAAGAAGGGGGGTCGGCCCAGGTACCCCAATACCTACTAGCAAGGACTTGTTTTCTAGCATGACATCTGATATTTAAAAGAATACTGCAGGCTTGCTTTTTATCTGTATATTTTTGAAGAATCTATTCAATAGACATGAAAATAAGCATATAGAAGAAACATAAATTTGATTTAAATGCCTTTTATACGTGTCATTTTATCTAGAAAATAACTTTATCTCCGGGAAAGCGCCTTTTTACAGCAGCTTGCATGTAAAGTAACGAAAAATATTATTATTAGGTTCGGAATAAATTCTACAGTTTTAAACTGACAAAAATATATTCATATGTACAGGGCCGTACTAAGATTATTGTTAATAAATACATTTTCAAATGTATTAAAATGGATCTGAAATCTAATCACGTTACAACTTATAGTTTTGATACATATAAAATAGTTTTAAAACATGCACAAAGTTTTAGAGAATCCACATGTCTGAGCTTTTATTCTTTTTCGCGAAAGTCATTTGGAAAAGGCTGAATTAATTTCAGATCTTGACAAACCTGTGTCTTGCAACTCACCAATTAATTTATTTATTTAAAATTATCAACAAACAAAACGGGCTATGCCATATTACATGTTTGCAATACAAACAACTTAACTAAAATTTCAATTAAACTAACAAGTAATTCAAATTGCGTAACAGATATAAATAAGTATTCACACGAGTTTTGATTATATTCTGTGGCCGAAGCTTTTTTTAAAACTTTATTTATTGAATATAATAAAACACATTTATATATTTCGTTTGCAGTCGTAGATATTTATAGTCGTATATTTTATTATTTTTAATCGAGAGAAAACTTTATCTCTTTTAACATTTAGAATACAAATATTAATATTACTTTGTCTGTAATTATTTAACGAGTTTAAGACGAGTTTAAATAATTAAATTTGAATTAACACACTTAACAGAACAATTTTAGAATTCACATTTAAATGACATTAAGCAAAATAATTAATTAAAACTCGAATGAGCCTTTATGTTTTTACTAGCAAGACAATTTTAAAATCCACATCTAGTTTTAATACTCACTCAGGATAAACACTTGTTGAATACTTAATAAAGACTTGTGTGTTGAATGAATATTTAATAAAGACTTGTGTGTTGATTGATTGATTGTTGTTGATTAACCGATCCCCGTTCCAACTCTCATTACTTATTATAAAATTATAAAATTAAAAGTTCATTATGTATGCTAAATACTAATTTAATTATGCATGAGAGAACTGAAGATATAGCTATATATATATATTAGATTAATTGAACAACTATAACATTCCATAGTAAAATAAATAAGTTTTAGTTGGGTTTGAAGACAAAGTGGTAAGTAACTTTGTAATGTAGAAGAACTCCAAAATCGCAGATATGCTACTTAGAACCTTATTGTAAGGAAGTCACGTATTGTTAAATAAGTTATTATTTATTAAAGTTTTAAACTGTTATGAATTATTGAGTCCTAGATTTTTGCGCTTGTTTTTAACTTAACTCCAAAAGGTATTCACATCAATATTTATATCATTTGAAATATTATGTAAGTAATCGGCATATGCTGCTTCAGTTTTTTCTTTTAAATATCTCCGAATTTGTTTATAACAGTTCAAATGATATGATATGATATTAAATTCCTTTAATTCTTACTCTCTTGTACGAAAAGCTTCTTATACTAGGACTACTTTTTTTAATTTTTAGACAAATTCTGGTACTACTATCTCCAAAAGATCCTAAACCTTATTATTTACATTTGTCTATTATAAATTTTAAATTACCTCTCCCTAAAGTAATTAAATGTATACGAGTAGTCTTCATTAACCTGATGCTTCTTTTCCTATATTCCGTTATTCTCATCATGTCATCATAATCTATTTTTTCTTTGTCTAGATCTTTTCAACCATGACATTTATTTTCACAACTTTTTCAGAATTCCTACCATAATAAGAAGAAATAATGATAATAGATATTTTTATTATCTCTCATAATACATATACATAACAAAAAAAAGTAATGATAATGCAAAAATGATCGTGATTCGCTTCGAAATGTCTAAGAAGACGAGAATGAGAAAAATTCTTTAAATATAGAAGTGATATTGGCGATGTGAGCGTTGCAAAATATGATTCCGAGTAATTATTCTGGAACAAAAAATGACAACAAAATGTCGTTTTGAGTAGCACGAAAGCTCAAAGTGGTTTGTTTTAATGTTATTTGCTATTTGGGAAACATAGTAATATTCACCTGCATTTTTGTAGGTATCGATGAAAAATCGGTAGAAGATATGTCTTATGAAATTGAAGATGATGATGCCTTTTATCTAAGTAATCCATATAACTATTTTGAAAGATAAGACATTAATTTCTAATACGGTAAGAAATCTGATATCTGTTGGATCGTGTCAACCAAGACTTAATGATTCCTGCAGTGCATTTCGTGTTGATTCAAACACGCACAGGAAATTTAACATATCCTGATATCGACAGCGACCAGATAATAAAACCGTGTGCAAACTCACCACCAGGTGCTAGTATATTCTCCAATATCTCATAAAATGTTTTCTTTCTTATGTTGGCTATTCGAATCCATGGTCTATTCCTAACAAAGAGTCTACTAATTTAAAAAAAGCTTTGGAGAAAATATCTAGCTATGAGGAAAGTGAAGCTTATAGATTATACGACAGCAAATACATTATCACCAAACTACGACTTTTAAAAGATACTTCAGTCATAGCCAAACAGATATCAGCCGCAAAAAGTAAGATAGCTAAATACCGAGAAATTCTTTAAAAAGATTTTGATGTTCTGTTTCGGCCAAACAAAAACAAGACAAGCAAGAAGAATGGCATTTTTTTGAAAGTGTTTTTAATTCTATTCTAAGACATTAGCGGCGAATCTATATATAGACAAAACAAATGCAAAATATACTAGCAAAAAGGTACATGCTACGAGATACTATAGATATTAATTAGAAATACAACCAAATATAGTGGAGGAAATAAAACAACCAAAGTATTTTTCTATAATAGTAAAGTATTAACTGTCTCTATAGAGAAAAGAACAACTTTCCGTTCAAGCAGATTTATTTCAAAACATGGTTTCGCCGAAGAAGTGTTTATAACTTTTGCTGATATATCCAGTAGATCTGCTGAAACACATTTTAATATTTTAGCCAACTTGTTAAGCTTCTTTGATATTGATATTGCCCACTGTAAAGGTCAGTCATATTACAGCGCCAGTACAATGGCAGGACATCTGACAGTATTGTAAACTAGAGTGAAAGAGCAGATTCCTAACACAATATACATTCACTGCAGTGCCCATAATCTTAATCTAATTTTATAGACACAACAAATTCCTGTACATAAGTGATTTTTTTTTTCGGAGCACTGGAAGAAATTTACGACTTTTTCAATGAAAGCTTTCTGAAACTTAAATTATTTTAAAATATGCAGCAACAAGAGGATATTTTATCAAATTATCAAATCTGTCGGCTAAATATTTGGCTCGAGCAAATGGCATGATACTTAACAATTAACACTCAAATTTAATTTTTTATTAATATATTTTGGAATAATATTCTTACAAGAATATTCTTATTTAAAGTATTTATTTGCAAAGATCAAAGATCAATTTACTGCAGCTATTTTAATTTTTACCATCAAAACCTTTTCTCGCCCCGAGAGCTAGCTATTGGCGCGCTCAAAATCGCAATCTAGCAACCTCAACACGCGCTTAATTGCGACTTACCCTATTTGCAATTTCTAAGTAAGCTCCGATTAGTAGTTTAAGGTATATAATAAAGCTGTAACAAGCTTAAGTTTCAGATTCAAATTGGATCTCGAAGCTGAACCATCTCTACGCAGTGCTGTTAGTTTTAAACAATTTCTCAGCATATTACTTTTATTGTTCATATATTGCTTGACTCTGTTTTTATTTGTTTTACTTCTAGTAATTCTGCGTAAGTTACATAAGTATTCCCATAAAGTACCAGTATCAAGTTTCATTTGATTGGTTTTTATTTTTATATTCAATTAATCGTAAATAAATAAATGATGAACTTCACATTTAATCTTATTTAATTTTCATCTCAGTCTCTGAAGTTTTTATATCCTAATAACCCTACAGTGTTTATAGATATACAGTGTTTGTAAAACTTCGCTGAGAAATTGGGTTTTCATGCATGAACAGAGGAAAATAGCGAATACTAATTCATCTGAGAAAGATAGATATTGTGGCATACTTACACATGAAAATCCAATTCCCAAGAGAACTTTACCATTTCTGTATACTAAAGCAATTGGACTGAAATTTTATTTTCGGAGATTCAATGCAAATTAACCAACAAGAAACAATGTAATAGTAGCGGTAAATTGCCAATGATAAATTTCATTATTTCGTAACAAAATTACACCAGAATTAACTAGTTAACATTTGTTAAGTATAGTATCTGTAAGATCTATTCATTATACTGTCATATACTATTCTAGTACAGCCAAGATAGTTTAATTAAAGTTTCACAATGAAACATAAATCACAGCCAACTAGCCATTACTTTACATGATGCAAATCTCGTTCACTAAAACATATCTTTTTTGTTTCTTAAGTATTTTAAAACAAATAATACATTAACTTTAATTTCTGCTTGCTTTCTGAACTCAAGAACTTTAGCAATTCAAATAGAAACAATAATGTAATGTGAAAGTTTTTCCACACTTACTCCACTATTACTGGAAATTTATAGGGTTTAGTTTTCAAATGTAGTTGAAGGAATAGCAATTACAGAAAAATAAGTTTTAAAATGAATAGCACTGCAGTAAGACAACTTTGAATAAAGTGTACGAGCATAGGTTGGAAAGAATTTGTGTAACTATACTGAAACCATTTTATTTTGATTTTATGTACAGGAATATTTTGTAAAAGTGAATAGTCTAGTTACTTTAGGGTTATTGTTCCAAAAATATCCCAACTGTTTTTTGTTTTAATCGCTTTATTTTGTCGTTTTAAGCAATATTTTAAAAATCGAGAGCGAGAACGTATCGAAGTAAAAAAATATTAATAGTCAAAATTTTAGTTACGAATACCTCATTTCCTATGGCTCGGAGGTCAATTAAGGTTATATTCATTTTTTACGTACAGTGAACCGCGTGTAACATGTGACATAATATGTGTGTGTGTTTGTGTCATTACGTCATTAGATATAATATATTCAATTATGCATTTATGACTTCCGCAATATTCATGAGGATACGGTATATAAACAGCTTGTTTGAAGTCTAACATTCAGTCGTGAAAATGACTCCAACGAATCAACATCTTGAAGCAAGCTGGTAACTTTTTGTTATTAATTATAATCGGGATCTAGAATCTGATGCCCAGGGGCATTGATTACCTGACTCCCTAATGTGCTTAGTTGTAATTATTTAGGGACCTAGAAGCTAGTAGCCAAGGGTACCGCTTACTTGGTTCCCCTAAGGCTTAGTTGTATGACATAGTGCTAGTACAGGGTGGTTCCGATCACCCTCATGTTTAATGTTATAACGTTGAAATTCACAACCCATTGTTTGTTTGATGGTCACTGTTTAAAACCAAGCTTCTCCATTCGTTTGGTTGTCACTGGTTTTCCCTTTCTTTCTGGTTATCGTGATGTCGCTCCTGCGCGGTTAAGCTTCCTTCTCAATAGTAGAATTGAGTAACAAAATGGCTGTCTGGCAGTAGAAGTTGAATGTTCGAGATATGTTAGAAAATTTATGTTGGATATAATTCGCTTTAGCGGAGAAAATCTCGCATTCAACAGAATGATCGCTTGAGTAGTTATATGCGATCAATCGTCAAATTAGATGGATTACGTTCTGGTGCTAACCATTTAGGTAAATTCTTTTCGTTTCATTTCCATGAGCTAAAATCTTACAAAATGTCTTTTTATTTTAGGTAATATTATTTCCCTAGCAGTCACCTTGAGGGAATCGTATTGTAAAAGACCTTTCAGTTTATAGAAAGGTAAAAATCTTCAAATATTTAAAATTAATACAATATACAAGGTGATTTCTTTGTAGGTCTTTTTTTTCTGGTGTTTCTCCTTTTGGGTTTTGTGGCTCGTCGTCTTTTATTCGTGTTCCTGCATCTCTGATCGTGGGTTCATTTAGAAGGTCCTTCCCCTTTGGGTCCGTACCTACATCTATACATGTACCGGGTCGGAACAAAACAACCAAATATCGAAGGGTGAAGCGAAAACCCCTAAGCAAGGCATTAAATAAAACAGCCTCGGGTCTTCGAATGGTGGGATGTTTGTCGAGACTTGTATGTATTCTGTGTCATTTTATTTGTGTTTATATATATATTTATTAAATGTGTATACAGTTTGTTCGTGCATGTTAATTTTAAGAACAACAATTTATTCATGCATGTTAATTTTAAGAACAACACGAGATCTCGAGTAATGAAATTGTCTTAGGGTAGTTTTAAGCTAACTGTGATACAAATCACCATTCATCTTTTTTTTATTAAACATTAAAATTTTTGATCTGCACAATAGACAATAGTTACAATTAAAATAAAGCCCTACTTAGAAAGTTTACATTTCACTACGTGTGTTTTATTTATTTATTATTTATTTATTTGTATGATTTTAACATTGCTTTCCAGTTCGTCATTTATAAGTATATATGTACGGTACGACCAAAATATTGGAAGTTACCCATATTTTAGTAGAAGATCTATTTCTTCGTTTGTCTGATAAGCTTGAAGCTTTAGTAATAAGCATTGTTTTTAAACGAAGTGGCGCTTGTTTTTTTTTATATCTTGTATTACCCCGCCCCTCTCCGACTTATTGGGGGTTAGCCGGCAAAAACTAAAGCAGTGTTATTTGGATCAAGCTGATACTTCCAGCACAGCGATATTTTGGCAGGTTAGGTATTTATTTAGATAAAAATAGCCTTTGTGTTTCTGTAGGTTATAATGTAAGTTTTAGGATGACCTAACCGTCCTCATTCTTATGTTTGTAACCCAATGTATTGTAACTTGTTGTTTAGTATATAATTAATAGTGGTCTGTGTTTACTTTTATCTCTACCTCTGACTACGACCATCCATGTCAGTGGATAGAAATGACCAGCAGAGACCGAAGCGAGTGTGGTTGACCCAACCGAAAAAAGGTGGGTCGACCGAAGCTAGAAACGGTGGCGCTTTCTTATGTTTTAGCTCTCCGTCTTATCTTCCTGCGCCACCGTCTCTAGCTTCGGTCGACCCACCTTTTTTCGGTTGGGTCAACCACGCTCACTTCGGTCTCTACAGGTCATTTCTACCCACTGACTTGGCTTGTTACGCTAGTGATGACAAACTCGCGACATCAAACTACGGTGGAAATCGCCGCCGATAAGGTCGGAATGATGACTAACTCGCGGTACCAAACTGTCCCTGAAAGAGCAAAACCTGTAATGTCCTCTCCCGCCTCCTTCTCCCACTCATGAATTTGAAAAAAAAACAACAAAAACGATTCGTGACGCCAGGCGGGTCTTAGCTTCAAAATGAGACCACCCACAGCTTTCAAAGTGGTCTGGGGGGCCGAGAAAAAGGGGCCGGTAGCTTTGTCTTCATGAATTAGTACATAAAATGTTAATATCTTCGTTACCAAGTATTGTTGAATTTTTTTCTATCTTGGCTCTTATGTCATATTCATATAGTTCAAGTAACCTAGTACATCATGGAGAATTTTCTAGCGTGCTGAAGGAAGATATTTCTTGAACGTATGTTACAACACTTCTGTTAACTAGTGCGAGAGAGATGCAACACAAATAACGATCGCTAGCCAGAAGGGGCGTTACGGGTTACTTGTACCAATAGCAACATCGTGGAGCAAACCTGACACAAACTTTAATAAAGAAAAAATTACTACATGCATGGTGTAAACGAAATTTAATAAAAAGGTGTTACAAAATTACAATTACAGAGTTATATTTCATATTAATATGTCGTTTTTACAGAACATGAATGTCCATTATCAAATTAATGTTAAATTTTAAAAATGTTTTATGTATGATTTTGATTAAACCTAAATATAATTTAATGTAAAACATCAATTAAACAATAGTTATTTATCTTATTAGTGAGATAAAGGTATTATTAAAATACGAATGCGTTGAGTTTGCACGACAAGGGCGTTTGCCCAAGGCGAGTAAGAACATGAGTATGTTAGTAGGCCTGATCACACGTGTTAAGATACACTCTTTATCTACGACTGCCCATAATTGAAGAAAACTATTATTTAATAAGTTAAAACAGTTTTTGACGTACATCATAAAATTTTTTATTTAAAATCAGAGCAGCTCAGAATTCGAAGCTATAGCAACCAGCCAATTACGATCATGATTACTTATCCCACTCAAGATCAGTGCGATAATAAACTTCATTATATCACTTAAATGAATGGTATAATGAGTTCTTATCCAAGCAGACGTAGATAATAGTTATTTATGTACCAAGTCAGTAAAGTGATTCTTTATCGAACGAGGCTGAGATTACGAGACGAGCGAGCGCAGCGAGCGAGGTAAATAACAGGCGAATTCGATAAAGACACTTTACTGACGTGGTGCATACAAAATTTTATCGCCAACCCGTTATATGTTACGGTTATAATGATTTGTGTGTGCTAATTGTTGTATGAATAAAATCTATATTAAAAAGCGATCTGTATATACTTTATTTATAATATTTCTTCCACAACACACGTAGTAGGCACGTATGCACGTACCCGTCTGCCATCTACAGGAACTTGTATTGACTGTTGGTTTTTAAAAGAGTTTTAGATATTTTGTTGTCAATTTCAAGTTTTTTATGCATTCTAAAGCATTACATGTTGTACAAGATGATTTATCAGATCAATCACATTAGCATTTTTATACGATTTTGTTATCCTTTTTCTTTTACTCTACTGATGCTAAGTGTAGAAGCTCTGATAAGATTAATTGCTTTGCCTTGTTTCTTCTAATATGTAGATGAGTAGGTCGCGGTTAGACAGTTGGCACATAAACTATTCCTTAGGTCCTCCTTATATTATAATTAAGAATATGTAAATTATTAAAGTTGTGGAAATTTTCAACTTTAACCTTCTTAAGTATAGTACATAATTCTATTTACGTTTTTACGTACGAGTCGTATGACTACGTTTCGCAGTTTCAGTTCTCTTACTGTACGATACCTAATAAGGATGCAGCTTTGAAGAGAGTTATTCCTCTCTAATTTCCTAAATTTTCTTGTAATATTTGTCTTTAGACCTGAATTATTCTTCGTATTTCTGAGTAATTTCACCTATTTCTCAGACTTGCTGAACTCTTCACTAGAATTCAGTGGTGGCTTATATTTAAGTATCTTTATGTAGATTTTATCTACATTCTCACAATTCTTGAAGTATATATTACTGTCTGTGTCTTCTAGCTTCATTCTCTAGAAGTCAATTCTGCCTGATAATTGAAATAAAGTTGATGTTATCTTTTTATATAAAAAATACACAACATGCTTAAGTGCCCTAATAAAGATACCGTTTGAAAGATGCAGTATATTTTCTGTATTTTAGAAAACTCGTGATAATTAGTACACTAAAGTTAAAAAAAGTTAAGAAAATTACCCTGTGGATGTATTTACTCAATCTTTACCGTATGTATATTGTACTGGATTTTTAGCTGTGTTTATGTTTATTCCATCTAGATGATAGAATTATAAAGTTTATAGAAATTAATTAAACCTTAAGAGCTACATTGTCCATACATAGAAATGTTGTATTTATTGTAATTTTCTGTTTTTCTTATTATCGTTAAAAGTCTTTTGCTAAAATTTATGTATGATTTTAATAACTTAAAATTTTGTAAATATTGATTTCAAAGGTATTGTTTTCCAACGTTCAACAGGTACTTTTCACGGATTCGATAATATACAGGGTGTTCCTTTTAAAGAAAAATTAAGCAAACCTAAGAGTTTCAATTTGGTAATACTGTATAACAATTTTTAAATCTTAATATTGAACACCTAAATCTAAAAATAAACATTAATTAGAATTTTTGGGGCAAATGAGAGCTCAAAAGATTGATTAGCAACTTTGCTAGCTCAATTTAAATATTGACCGTTTACTGAAGATAATAGTCAATAAGTCAATATATAATTGTCTTCAAGAGAGCTATTTAAAAATGTAATAATATACAGGATGTTCTACTTAAAACATGATCTTTATTTCATCACCCTGTATATATTCAAGTAGAAAAATATGGCGTTACTAAGAAGGTATAAATTATTTTAAGAGAAATAACTTTATATAAAAACTTTTCCCAAAACTTGTAAGTATGTAAAAAATGTGAAGTATGAACCATTGGTTTCTCCTACTAATGTCCTTCTTCCAGATTTCTGAAGCTGGCTCAGCCAAAATAGTACAACACAAAAAGAAATATATAATGATTTAATGCTAATTAATTGCTATTTAATTGCGTTAAATAAAAATTTATTGCTCTGCTTTTCTTAAAAAAACATGGTTGAGCTGGCAAAAACCGTATGCTGGCTCAATCGAAAAAATGGAAATACGTATTTTTTTATTTAGTGAGAATTAATTGCTAAATGATTGCGCTAAATAAAAATGTATAGCTTGTATTCAAAAGGAAACGACAAAATCATATGCTGGCTTATCCAAACAAAAACAAAAGGAGATGCATACTGATTTGGTGATAATTAATTGCCAAAATAAAACTTTATACCTCTATTTTAAAGATGTGATAATATAATTAAACACAAGTGGTTGAGCTGGTAAAAATAGCAGAGTCAAAATTTCTCAAACAGATCACCCCAATTCGTTTGAAAAATGTTTATAAACGGTAATACATTTTTTCAATAGTATTGAACATGCTCAACATTAATCCAGATGCATTTTGCGAAAATATCTTTTTGTAAATAATATTCGTTATTAAAGTTTATAGTCGGTTTTTTGAAAAAAATATGCTACAGACGTTCTAATGAACAAAAATTTCTCATTTTATCGTTATTTCAATCATCATTAAACACATATTTGTAGTGATTTTTCCTGATTTGAAAAGTTGCATTTTAGTCAATTATTTATAAGTTTGTTTATAACAAATTCAAGTAAAACTATCTTCTGGGCCTTATTTAGACTCGAAAAAAAACTACAAATATATCTTTCGTTTCTTAAAAATATGCCGTTGAGAAAAAAATGGCCCGAAGTTGAAAAAAAAGTTATTTGAGTTTTTTCATCGTCGCGCAAGGGTTGCGAGTAAGCTGCGACTTGTCATGCTCGCGTCTAAACTATCCTTCAACCAAAAACAGAATTATGCAACGGCCACGCTGTAATCTAAATGATAAAATAAACAATAAATCAGCTAGAAAGATTTAGTAGCGGCACAAACTGATTTTAATTACAACTAAATGTAAAATCATCAATGAAAATCTGTTTGTTCTAGCACATGTCACTTAATTTTTAGCAACGTGAAAATTGCACTCGTATCTTATTTCTCCCCGGGTCGTATTCGTTTGTTTAGGTGTGATTACGAAAATTACTCATTTCTTGTATTTACCCTTGAAATATAGATATGTCCATCCTTGCACAATTTTCGTTTATACTGATCTATTGTTTACCTGATTTACTCATTTCACTTTCAGTCGTCGTACTGAAGCGAATGTGTCTAAATAAGTTAATCTATTTTAAATATAAAATGCCGCAACCAAATTCATGCTGTAACCCTTTTAATAAAAAAAGTCATAGTCGCGTTTATAGAAACTTCTATAAACGTGACTATGACTTTTTTGCAAATTTCACGTTGCTAAAAATTAAGCGACATATGCTAGAACAAACAGATTTTCATTGCTGATTTTACATTTAGTTTTAAATAAAATCAGTTTGTGCCGCTACTAAATCTTTCTAGCTGATTTATTGTTTATTTTATCATTTAGATTACAGCGTGGCCTTTGCATAATTCTGTTTTTGGTTGAAGGATAGTTTAGAGCGAGCATTACAAGTCGAAGCTTACTCGCAAGCCTTGCGCGACGATGAAAAAACTCAAATAACTTTTTTTTCAACTTCGGGCCTTTTTTTTCTCAACGGCATATTTTTAGAAACGAAAGATATATTTGTAGTTTTTTTTTCGAGTCGAAATAAGGCGCAGAACATAGTTTTACTTGTATTTGTTATAAACAAACTTATAAATAATTGACTAAAATGCAACTTTTCAAATCAGGAAAAAATCACTACAAATATGTGTTTAATGATGATTGAAATAACGATAAAATGAGAAATTTTTGTTCATTAGAACGTCTGTAGCATATTTTTTTCAAAAAACTGACCATAAACTTTAATAACGAATATTATTTACAAAAAAAATATTTTCGCAAAATGCATCTGGATTAATGTTCAGCATGTTGAATACTATTGAAAAAATGTATTACCGTTTATAAACATTTTTCAAACGAATTGGGGTGATCCGTTTGAGAAATTTTGGCTCAGCAACAAGCAAATTATGGAACCTACAGTAGAATAAAGGTACCATGATTATGTGCTATTTATTTGTTAACTTAATACTTAACATTAAATACATAGAATATTTAATTGTTCCAGCACAACACACTGGCATTTGATCTGCCAAGTACTATCAAGTCTAGAATACTCAAAAATACACTCTTCTATTTAATTGCCACCCGAAAACTGCAGAAAACCGGCGGATACAGCCGTCATACGAGGGTGGTCCCAGAAGTACCCGACCCAACAAAGAAAACACAAAAATTTTGGAAAAAGATTTATTTATTTTCAACGTAATCTCCTTTCAGCTTTATACAATTTTCCCAGCGGTGTTCAAAAAGTTCGATACCCTTTTTATAATAAGAACTGTCTTGCTCCTCAAAATAGCCATTAACTGCTGACATCACTTCTTCATCGTTGGAAAATCTTTGACCACTGAGCCATTTTTTCAAGTTTGGGAATAGAAAATAATCCGAGGGGGCTAAATCTGGCGAATATGGTACATGAGGTAGCAATTCAAACTTGAATTGATTAATTTTGGCCATTGCAATAACGGATTTGTGAGCTGGCGCGTTGTCGTGATGAAACAACACTTTCTTTTTAGCCAAATGCGGCCGTTTTTGCTTGATTTCTTCGCTCAAACGTTGCAATAAGTTTGCATAATACTGGCCGTTGATAGTTATTCCTTTTTCGAGATAGTCAATAAAAATTATTTCACGCGCATCCCAAAAAACCGACGCCATAACCTTGCCTGCAGATGAAACGGTCTTCGCCTTCTTTGGAGCCGGTTCTCCCTTTTGAGTCCATTGTTTCGATTGTTCTTTTGTCTCGGGTGTGAAATGATGGATCCATGTTTCATCCATTGTTACGAAACGGCGCAAAAATTCTGCTTTGTTGCTGTGAAACTTCGCTAAACACTCAATTGAAACATTTTCACGACACTGGTTTTGCTCGAGTGTGAGCAAACGCGGCACCCATCTTGCACACAGCTTTCTCATGTCCAAATTTTCAGATAATATGCGATGTACCGCACTTTTTGAAATGCCCGTAATGTCTGCTAGCTCGCGCACTTTCAGTCGACGATCATCAAGTACCGCTTTGTGGATTTTCTTCACCATTTCTGGAGTCGTCACCTCATTTGGTCGACCACTGCGATGCTAGTCTTGGCAGCTCGTACGGCCTCGTTTAAACTCAGCTACCCAAAATTTAACTGTTGTAAACGAAGGAGCAGACTCACCCAGAGTAGAATCCAGATCAGCTTTTATATTGGTTGGGCTGAGGCCTTTCAAATAAAAGTATTGTATCACATAACGATGACCAATTTTCTCCATTTTCACAAATTCACTGGCAACGTTCACTATTGATGGCTGCCAAACAAATACTAAACAACGTGGCGCTTTCAAACTTGAAACATATGCTTTATAGACTGCGTACTTTCCAATACAGTGATATTTTCAAACAACTACCGCCACCTCTTGGTCAGGTCGGGTACTTCTGGGACCACCCTCGTATAAGGTTGAACAATGCAACTTGCATAGATGCGGTAGAATATTTAATTGCTCCAGTACAACACACTGAAATGTGATTTACCAAGTACTATCCAGTCTAGAATACCCAAAAATACACTTCTATTTCATTGCTACCAAAAAGCTGCAAAAAACTGGCCTATACAGCCGTCATATAAGGTTGAACAGTGCGACTTGCATAGATGCGGTAAAATAATTAATTGCTCCAGCACAACCCACTGAAATGTGAATTGTCAAGTACTATCAACTCTAGAATACTCAAAAATACACTCTTCTATTTAATTGCCATCGGAAAACTGCAGAAAACCGGCAGATACAGCCGTCATATAAGGTTGAACAGTGCGACTGGCATAAGTGAGGTAAAATGATTAATTGTGAATAATAATTGTGTCAAAGAATAATCATTGTGATGAAAGATTGAATAGTTTAGATTATTTCATTCTACTTCGTTTTTGACCAATCGCAAGGCTTTATTTTTTGGATTACAGCGATAATTCGATAATTTTTTATTGTCCTTTTCGACTGTTTTTATCTTCGTGACAACGCTGAAAACTAGTGTCACATGTGTCCCATTTTTTACTTTCATGTCAAATACTAATCTTTATGTTAATAAGTAGATGCTTAAATAAACAACTGTATCATGAAATAATCTTACCGAATTACATGCTCGTGCTTCTGAAATTATCTGTTGTAATACTCAAGTTGATTAAAACGCAACACTCGTGTCATTTTTTGACAAATTTCCCTCCGTTGCACGTCGGGAAATTAAAACGTCAAAAAATGACACTCGTGGTTGCTAATCAATGTTCGTATTACAAATCGATAATTTCGAAGCACTCGTGTAATTACAAGTGATTATTTCATTCTACTTCGTTTTTGACCAATCGCAAGGCTTTATTTTTTGGATTACAGCGATAATTCGATAATTTTTTATTGTCCTTTTCGACTGTTTTTATCTTCGTGACAACGGTGAAAACTAGTGTCACATGTGTCCCATTTTTTACTTTCATGTCAAATACTAATCTTTATGTTAATAAGTAGATGCTTAAATAAACAACTGTATCATGAAATAATCTTACCGAATTACATGCTCGTGCTTCTGAAATTATCTGTTGTAATACTCAAGTTGATTAAAACGCAACACTCGTGTCATTTTTTGACAAATTTCCCTCCGTTGCACGTCGGGAAATTAAAACGTCAAAAAATGACACTCGTGGTTGCTAATCAACGTTCGTATTACAAATCGATAATTTCGAAGCACTCGTGTAATTACAAGTGATTATTTCATTCTACTTCGTTTTTGACCAATCGCAAGGCTTTATTTTTTGGATTACAGCGATAATTCGATAATTTTTTATTGTCCTTTTCGACTGTTTTTATCTTCGTGACAACGGTGAAAACTAGTGTCACATGTGTCCCATTTTTTCCTTTCATGTCAAATACTAATCTTTATGTTAATAAGTAGATGCTTAAATAAACAACTGTATCATGAAATAATCTTACCGAATTACATGCTCGTGCTTCTGAAATTATCTGTTGTAATACTCAAGTTGATTAAAACGCAACACTCGTGTCATTTTTTGACAAATTTCCCTCCGTTGCACGTCGGGAAATTAAAACGTCAAAAAATGACACTCGTGGTTGCTAATCAACGTTCGTATTACAAATCGATAATTTCGAAGCACTCGTGTAATTACAAGTGATAATTTCTAAAAGTTTGTGCTGACATATCAGTAACCGTTTAACAGAAATAGTTCTAATTATTAATTATATGTACAGTAAATCTTAAGTGTATGTCTGAGTATGTTATAGAGATAGTACTTGTGTAAATTACAGTTCATTTGGTTGAGCTGGGGTAATTAAATATTCAATTATATGCTAGGCAGTCGCACGGGACTTCATACGTGGGTTTTCTGCAGGATTCAAGTGACAATTAAATCGAAGATGTATTTTTGAGTATTCTAGAGTGGATAGAACTTAGCAGATCACATCTCAGCGTGTTGTGCTGGAGCAATTAATTATTTTACCGCATCTATGCAAGTCGCACTGTTCAACCTTATATGACGGCTATATCCGCCGGTTTTCTGCAGTTTTTTAGTAGCAATTAAATAGAGGAGTGTATTTTTGAGTATTCTAGACTGGATAGTACTTGGCAGATCAAATGTCAGTGTGTTGTGCTGGAGCAATTAAATATTCTATGTATTTAATGTTAAGTATTAAGTTAACAAATAAATAGCGCATAATCGTGGTACCTTTATTCTACTGTAGGTTCCATAATTTGCTTGTTGCTATTTTTACCAGCTCAACTACTTATGTTTAATTATACTATTACACCTTTAAAATAGAGATATACAGTTTTATTTTGGCAATTAATTATCGCCAAATCAATATGCACGTATTTCCTTTTTTTCTTGATTGAGCCAGCATACGAATTTTGCCAGCTCAGCCTTAATTTTTTTTAAATAAGAGCTCTACATTTTTATTTAGCGCAATGAATTAGCAATTAATTCTCACTAAACCAAAAAATACATATTTTCTTTTTTTTTATTGAGCCAGCATACGGTTTTTGCCAGCTCAGCCATGGTTTCTTTTAAAAAAAGCAGAGCAATAAATTTGTATTTAGCGCAATTAAATAGCACTTAATTAGCACTAAATCATTATATATTTCTTTTTGTGTTGTGCTATTTTGGCTGAGCCAGCTTAAAATACCTCCTTCTTCCACCACTCCATATCAAATTAGGTCTGATGAAATAATTTGTAACTGCTTCTTGTTATAAATTTTCCATAGAAAACTGAAGCTAAGATAGCAGCACGCATTTTCGAGAGACTCTAGATTCGCGAATTTAAGCAGGATGAGACCTTTCCTTAGTCAATGTCCGAGTTAGAGAAATCAGCATGGTTGGCATACAAAAATGTGACAGAAAACTTTCTTGGCAACAAGAAGCCTGAGAACTAAGTATAACGAAATTGTGGAGGAAATGTTACAACATTTTAAGATTCTAGGGTATAGAATGAGTGTTAAAGTGCATTTTCTCAATTAATTACTTTCCTGCGAATCTTGACGCAACAAGTGAAGAACAAAGTGAGCGGTTTCATAAAGACATTAAAACAATGGTAACCCCCTATCAAGGCCATTGGGATGTGTCAATGATGGCTGACTATTGTTAGTGTTTCAACAGAGACACTAGTGATGGACATATCTGAACTTCGAAAAAAATAAGTTTTTTTCTTCCTAACACTGAAGAAAAGTGTAGAAATTCGAAATTATTTAACTGATTATTGATTTATTGAATTATTGAAATTAAACCTACAGAAAGAGTTTTGTTTTAGCTATATGTCTTTAATATACTTGTAATATAACATTGAAAACATAAGTACATTATTACATTTGATTTGATTTTGTATGAAACCCTAGCCCGATAGAGCAAAGGTGAAAACAGATTTGAATTTAGAGCATTCATATTATATATGAATATGCAGGTGGAAAAATAAAAAGCAAGAAAAAATTTTTTTGTAGATGTATTATAGATCTTAATTTTCTTTTTCATTATATTCTCATTTTGCTGGGATATTTTCACTCCTTATCCACAGTTAATTTTTTATTAATGCCTTTTTTACAGGAAGTAGGTTTATTCCGAACAAAATAAAACAAATATGTAGTAACATTTTTTAAGAACATTCTTTTATACCTACTTTAAAACTTGAATCCCGAATTTACGACTTTATAAATTCCTCCACCTATATTTCTTACTTAGGTGTGGAGAGTCTTAGGAATTGTAGTTGACGTTTTTACGATTTAAAACTCCTCAGTAAATCTTAAGATTGTTTTTGGTTTACCTATTTGTGAAAGTATTATTTACTGAATATCAGTACATTTTGTTTCCCTATAATTACAGTAAATTAACAAAATGTATTTTAGTCAATTGTAACCGTTGTAATGGCTTCCAGTCTGCAAAGTTGAGAGCTGTAGGAAGACAAAAGCTGGTCTGAAGTGTATAGATATGATAAGAACACGAAAGTGTAGGGAACGTGAATAAAGGCAAATGTTTACTTTCATCTTGTCTGGAACAATGCAAACGTACTTTGATTATTTTTTATAAGAATATGTATTTTTCACCAGATCAAGTTTTGTGCCTAACTAAATATGAAGGAACATATCAAGAAATTTTATATCTTATTCGTTTAAAATATCTATGTATAATAAAATGGAGATTACTTTTTTATAAATTTATTACAAATTATAATATCGTATGAAATATGATTTGAAGCAATACATTTAAAAGTGGATATTTCATATCTGGATTCTATCATCCACAAAGCCAATAAGAAATTGAAACACAAAGATTTTTGTTACAGTTTCAGTAAGAAATTACTGTTAGATAGGCCATTTATTAAGTAAACTTGTACTTTCTATTCAATTATGGTCAAAAAGAGTTTCCACCCGGAATTTGCTATTGTATTTATAAACAGGCACTAATATCTTTAAATGGTAGTTTTCCTAAAGACTAAATAAAACGTTTTATTAACGTTACGTTAAAAATTCATATTGATGTATGGTCTTGATCACGTCAACAAGCAGCGGTTTTCAAAAGCTAAAGTATTCCAAGAAAGTTCTTATCGCTTTTGTAAAGACAATAGGGTGCTTTTATAATTGCTTATAGCATGTTTTTACTGAATTTCTGAATTTATTTTATTTAACTTGGAGAATATTTATGACTACTCAATAAACCAAAAATAATAAAAAGTTGCGAGTGCATTACCAGATATTTATTTCTAGGAAATGACACGGTGGTTTACAAGAATGAGTGAATTTAAAACTGTTTGTTTGGAAACTTCAAATAAATTTTTGGCATAATACTTGCTTAGCTGCATCAGCCTCATATTGAGGGAATGTTTGTAAAAGTTGTGAATTAGTTAAATTTGGCGACAAACAATACAATACTAAACAGGAAAGGCTTTAAAAATTATTATTTTATTATTAACTACTTTGTGTGTGTGTGTGTGTGTGTGTGTGAGAGAGAGAGAGAGAGAGAGAGAGAGAGAGAGAGAGTTTTATCTGGCTTGATTAAATATCATGACAATATGTATACTATTTATGTTAATTAAAAATAAACCTAATTGATTATACATTACCATATTAATATTTAATTTTAAGTTACTCTGTTTGATAAATGTTATAATTATAAAAATTGTTTATTTATGAAATATATTAAATATTCTATAACCAAAATTAAACGATCTTCATGGGATTTGAACCGTGGTTTTGTGGTCGGAAATCCAACGATCCTTCCACGCGGCATTTTGGTATTATATTTATAATAGAGCTGTTACTTTTCAAACATCCAAATCACTGTTGATCTGTGAGATTAATTATCAGTCTTTGAATATATTCAATTAACTGATACTTGCCTTATTAAAATGTAGAATACTTAAATAACAATCCCATGTATGTTTATCTTATATTTAAAAGCTTTTAATTTTTAATATCAGGTATAAATGTAAATAAAAATATTTTTTTTTATTTACAGGACAGTAAATCGGTTAGGATATTATTTACATAAGGTATTCTACACATATGTATTCAATGACTGATTTGCATGTGACATTCAATTCAGGGCTTGTTGTTTTGGCTGTTATCTGTAAAAAGAGGTTGCCACACCAGAATTTTAATTATTATATGTTAATTAAATTAACTTTTTTCCATGTTCATCTCTTAGTTACATCTAGCGCGAAATAATAAATTTAATTGTGGTTTTCTCCATTAATCAGTTATTTGCAAACAATACTTTCAGCTCACTTTTAACTTTTTGTTTGTCTAACAATATAAATAACTGCAATTAATGAATTGTCAACACTTTTAACACTCACAAATTGATTTTGTAATTATTCTAATTGGAAATGCATTAGTATAGAACAAACAGAATTTGAACCAAAATAAATTTTGCGATAGTGAATAAAAAGTGGCGCCTCTTTTTATTTTTTTTTTCATAATAATAATTTATAAGTTTTGTAATTCAAAAGTATTCTAATTTAACTTAACTCATTTCATTCTATACTAAATTAGAGAAAATTTTGCAAAAAAAATGAATTCCCCTCGTGTTTTCTCTCCGTTCTATAACATTAGCAGAAGTGTTTAAGCGATTTGTCTAGAAAGCCGAATGTGATTAACTTAATTGGAATACCGAACAAAATGGCATGGGAGTTGTTTAGTTGCCAATTGTGTAAATAGTTATTTGAAGGAAAAATATTAACTTTTTTGCTTGCTAAGTTTTTATTGTATTGTTATTGGCCTTCTAGTTCTTATGATAAAGCTGAAACTTTAAATCGCTATACTAGGAGTATTATAAAATTATTAATAAATTATAAAAAGTAATTTTTCAAATATTCAAATTAGTATTATCTCAAAATTTAAATAATGTAAGTGAAGAATTTTTATAAGCAGTAATGCATGTATTAAAATATAGTACACGAAAACACTTTCCTTATCTAATGCAAGCTCTAGCGTGACGCTTTTCATTTAAAAATCGTAAACTGCACTAAATATAAATTTGCATAAAAGTTTATTTTAAAATCGATTTCCTGGCATGATTTTAAAGGATTAGGTATAGGCTTCTAAGTTTTTGTATATTCAATACTTTATTAAGATGTTGTGTATTTGGTGGTATTAATATGTGTAGAGTCGTCGACCTACCATAAATTTTCTCAGCGTTATGAATACTTTGCTACGGATTATGTTTCATATTAAATCGATAGTTAATTACTAAATAACGAGCAAACAAAAGTTATTTTACAACACCGCCTGGTTTTGCAAGAAAAGTGTCTAGCTTAAGCAAAATAAGATTTGATAAGAAAATTAAAATGAATAATGTGTTTGGATTGGATTAAACTTTCGATTTTCAAACGTTGTCTTTCATTCATCCGGTGGCGTGTCACAACAAATTTACTTTTATCGCGTCTCAATTGAGGAGGAAGACGATTTATGAAAAATTGTTTAAATATCTCTTTATAATTTTAATTCGCCTACTGTTTCTTATTTCTCTAAACACAATATTAATAGTAGATATCAAAAATTATACATTTAAAACAAATTAAAATACATGTTATATTAAAATAAAAGGTTAAAACGAATTCAAACAAATGGAAATAATAGTCGAGCTACAAAAGAATTTGCGCGAAATTTATAGCAAGTTGAATAAAATGTGATTTTAAAAACAAGTCAAAAACCACTAATGTAAGGTACTCTATATAAATTCTAATGAAATTTATATATTTATCATCTACTTACAAAAATATTGCTTTAAATTAATAAATAGCATTAATCTTTAGTAACTAGGAAAAGACATGTATCAATCAATGTATAAAGTATAAGTATTATTATTTCATCAGCATGTGGTGCATACGAAACAGTGGCAGCAGTCACGATACGACATATCGTCTCTTTAAGCTGCAGTTTCCTAGGATAGTCGGCCAGCGAAAGCTGATATCGACTGACATCCGCGAAAATCAAACGTGAATAATTAAATGCAGATGGTTTCCTAAAGTCCGCTACCATACGTCGCGTAAAATTCCGCTATGTTTGTCAGTTTTCGTGTTTTGGTTCTGTACGGTCGAAGGTAGATTCCAGCGGAAAAACGCCAAGCGAATCAGTTCAAGAATTAATTTGTTATTAATAATATGACATACAGGCTTACGTCTTACATGCAAAATAAGTCAAACATTTTTGTTTAATGAAGACGAACAATGAATTAATTTGGTAAAAGAGTATCCTGCTGTTTATAATTGCAAATTAAAATTCTACAAAGATTTAGTTGTCAAAAATCTATCTGTAGGAAACCACCCCCGCCACGAAATCGCGGCGGATTAGGTTTCCACTCCGCTTTTGCTCTGCTTTCTTTCGTTCCACTTTCGCTTCAGTCAATGTCAGTTTACGCCAGCCGACTGTCCTAGGAAACCGTAGCTTTAGTAAGAAAAGCGCGTAACTCCATTTTGATAAAATGTTTTTTAAATTATCTACCTCAGCCAAACATAAGCAAACACGACAGTACAAACACATGAACAAACTGAGGGGCGAATTAATTCGTAGAGTTACGGGCTTTTCTGATATGGTGCTTTAAATAGTTTTACACAAAATGGCGTTTAAATCTTATTTTCGTCGAAAAATGGAGTTATACGTTTTTCTTACTAAAGCAATGATATGCGCTCGTACACATTACGTGCGAGTGTGATAGCGCATACGTCGTATCGCGATTCCTTCCACTATTTCGTATGCACCGTACGCTCCTATGTTATTTATATTGATATAGAGTGGTAGATCTGCGATAATAAGTACCATACAAATATGATTATCGGATTTATACTATTAGGAAAGCCCCACGTTCGGGCAACAAGTTAATATGAAAGTAATAATCTGGTGTTTTTGTTGTTAGGGCTAAAAACCACCGGTATGTTATTTATGATTCTTGAAAATTGATAAATTGAAAGTACAAACATAACATATAGCAACAGATTTCGGTAAAAGCACAGTGATGATATATAGAAAATATAAACCACTTACCTTTACCAAAAAAAATAATGCTCCGGTTAATTAACTGTTATGAAGCTTGAACCTTTTCACAACTGAGACTTACCGGCAGCTCGCTTTAATATAGGGCACTAAATAAATATATCTAGGAAATGCCGTGATATCAAAAATTATCTTGGTCAAAGGTTGTTATGGAATATAAAACGGTTGTCTTAGTTTGAATTTCTAAATCTTGTTCTTAAAATAATTCTGTCGTTGTCAAGCTACACTGACATCATCAATTACCTACAAATGTGTTACCTACTTAGTTCAGCTGTAAAATAATAATGAACTACAAGTTGTGAAATAATAACGTTTTTATTAACGAGAAAAACTAAACTACAGTAAATGTTGGAAATATCCTCCGTTTTGTTCAATGCACAAGTTTACCCTCCTCATGTTGTAAAAAGCGTTTTGTAGCATTTCTGGTGTTATGGCTGCACATTGCTGAACAATTCTTTGTCGCAGTTCTTGCAAATCATTTACCGGAGTTGCAAAAATCTTGTTTTTTAAGTAAGGAAAGATGAAATAGTCCATAATTGTCAAACAAGGTGATCTCGGAGGAAACTCAACTGCTGTATGCAAACTTATCAGCCGGTCATCAAAAAACTGGCGTAGGAAAGCAAGATTTTCTCGTGTAGTATGTGCTGTTGCACCGTCTTGCTGGAAATAACCGTACTGAAGTTCATCATCGTCTAATTGTTGCACAAATTCAGCTAAAAAGTTGTTTCTGTACCTTTCTGCGTTGACGGTGAAATCGAAAAAAATCGGCCATCGGCCCAAAAATTCTCCTGCGAGAAACTGCCATCCAAACACCAATTTTCTGAGCATGTAGTGGCGCTTCAATAAAATTATGCGGGTTATCAGTGCTCCACATTCGCATATTCTGAAAATTGATGTATCCCGAAAGGTGGAACCATGCTTCGTCAGAAAAGAAAGTTAAGTTCAGCAGATCGTCATTCATTAAATTATTGACAAACCAATGGCAGTACGTAAGACGTCTGTGGTGGTCTGCGGGCAGAAGAGCTTGATAAGCTTGCATCTTATATGGATGCATGTTCAAGTCCTTCTTTACAATTTCTTGGCATGTTCCATAAGAAAGTCCAATTTCTTGAAAGAGACGTTTTAAAGGTTTTGTAGGCTCTTCTTCCATACGTTGACGAACGTCATTAACAACTTCTTCTGTACGAACTCTTGGTCTACCAGCACCTTTTTTATGAGTCACAGAACCAGTTTCGCGAAACACTTCAACACAATTTGTAAGGCACGCATAAAAATTGTCCGGTAATATTGCTACGGCTGGGAAGTGCTCTCGAAAATTGTCCAAACACAAACGTTGACTGTATTGCCAATTTCCATTAACTAGCACACCCGTTCGAAAATAGACTTCAATCATGTAAATTTTGTGCTGTACGGTGAGAGCCATAATTCAAAAACTGCGTAGGATTAGAAAACTTTAACGTAATGATCTGACAGATTTTGACACTCAAAAAATTATTGAAATAAATTTTACAGCTGAACTAAGTAGGTAACACATTTGTAGGTTATTGATGATGTCAGTGTAGCTTGACAACGACAGAATTATTTTAAGAACAAGATTTAGAAATTCAAACTAAGACAACCGTTTTATATTCCATAACAACCCTTGACCAAGATAATTTTTGATATCACGGTATAAGTAAAGCACACACAAAAGAAATGAACCCAACAATTTTCTTTAAATTGACAAAAATTTATTAACATTGAACACAAATTAATTATTAATTAAATATTAAAAGAAACTAAAATTTTGATATCATAGAAAAAGAAAAAGTAAAATTAAGCGATGAGTAATATTTTTGGCATCCTCATATTTTTAATTTACTAAAATTATTTAAAACTAAATAAATACCTTAATAGTATATTACGTTATAAGTCCGGTAAACCCAAGTTTACAGTAGCGAGTTGAAAACGTTTCGGGACGAGGCGACGAAGGAGCCGAGTCTCGAATGTTGAAACGAGCTACTGTAATGGTTTACCGGAAGTATGACGTAAGGCGTTTTATTTCATACTGCCTCACATTGTTCATTTTTTAAAAAAATGCATTTAAAATTTTCAGTCCGGTAAAATTTTTTACCGGACTCAAATTAGATTTTCAGTCCGGTAAAATTTTTTACCGGACTCAAATTGGATTTTCAGTCCGGTAAAATTTTTTACCGGCCTTAAAACGTAACGTAATAATTCATTTACCGGACTCAAATGAGTCCGGTAAATACCCTTTTACCGGACAGTATGAAATAAAATATTAATAAAGTTCAAATCAATATTTGGCGCCAACAGTTGTCAACTGAAATTGTAACCACACAACAATTCTCTGCTTTCCATATGATTTGAAATTAAAATGGTGGAACGACAAACATTTACCTCTCGTATTCATAACTCTAAATAAATGAGATTAATAATTAAAATTGAAATCCAGCTGGTTACTTGAAATACGGTAAGTCCATTTAATAATTGAAAAAAATATTTCTAGCATCCATATTGTACAAAGGTAGAAAATTTTATTATCCATTAAAAAAGTTTTCTCGTAAAAAAATTATTCCGCAAATAAATTTATAGTTCTGAATATTTAATTGATTAAGGGCCGGTATTATAAAACTTTTTACTTCCTAGATAAAATTTACTTTGAGAGTAAATTAATTTATTCTGTCAATTTGCATATGAAATTGACAGAACAAATGAATTTACTCTCAAAGTAAATTTTATCTAGGAAGTAAAAAGTTTTATAATACCGGCCCTAAATGTAATTATTATTAAAAGTAGATGTTAAGTTCAAAGACTTATAATGATTATTTATCACTTTGACATTTAAAACAATATAACCTAACATTTTGACGTTTACAAAATTTATCCGAACTCACTACATAACCTTAAATTTTTTAAATTTTGCTCTCAGCATAAGTGCACTGTGAAGGATCTAAAATATCAAAGAATTTGTCACCACATCAGCTGCTCTTTTTATATTTTTTACAAAACAAACGAATGTTTTAGTGAGATTTTTGGTTATAAACAAAAGACAATTTAGACAATACTACATAACCACATAATTCTTTATAACTGTTGTTTAAACAAATTCGATAAATATATAGCCAAAAGATTTCATTTTTAATGATATATTACACTTGTACTCTCATAAAATAACAACTTCACTAGAAGATGTCAACGAAATCATCTTCTATATACAACTATCAAATAACTAAAATTAAATTAATTGCTCAAAGCTGCCTAGTTACTTCTTCCTATGTTAATCAAATCCGACCTTATATCCTATGAAATAATAGCTAAATTACCTTATCTCGGATTGCCATGTCAAAACGCAGAATTTTGCATTTTATTTCTATGATATATTCTCTAAAAAAGAAACCCAACATTTACATTTTATTTTTCTTTCAGAATTGTGCGTAAGGAACTGCTTGACAAAATAGCAATAAAATTTTTTGCCACAAGCTATTTAATCCAACCAAAAAAAAAGATTTTAACGATTTCACTATCTCGTTAAATCGAAACATAATTTCTTCACATTAAAAATGCAAGTAAGGTAGCAAATATTTACATACATCAACCACTATCATGCACCTTGTCTGTTTTAGGTCAAAACATGCTTTGAATTTCATTTTTTATGTGCATAAATAAGTGATGATACTACATCGTTAGCTGACAATGAAGATTTACCAAGATTGTAAAAAAAATCAACTTTAAAATTTATAAATTATATAGTATAGGTATTTAGGTTAAAAGGTAAATTAAAATTTATGCTTTTACTGCGTAGTGTGTTCTAGAGTGAATATTTATTAAATTAAAACTTTTTATTAAAAAAAATATAAAAAAGTTTTTTTCCTGGAGGTTATGGAACCCAACTAATATCTTTTTGAATAGGGGTGCATACTTCCTATTCTCGTGTTAAATATCATGACAATATTGAGATGTTATTTTATAGTTGAAATAAAAAAAACTTAAAAATGTAACTAACTTTATATTCGGGTACAATTAAAAAAGCAAATGAGAAATAATTTAGCAATTTGGTAAATAAACCTTCTTACCTTTAAAAACTGCTTTGCTCGAGCTTCAAGATATTGATGTGGGCAATGGCGTAATTGCGTAGGATTGCCACTACCCCTGCGGGACTTACGTTTGCGCCCCTCATACAGGGTGGCTGATTTTACATTGTACAGGCTATATCTGACGAAATATTAAAGTCAAAGGAAAAAGGTAAAGGAAAGACTTGTTTAGCATAACCTAATCTATAAAATAGCATAAAAAGTTTTTTTTTTGGCCAACCATTTTCCGGAAAAATATTCAACTTTATTTTTTTTAATGGAACGTTCTGTATATTTTTACGGAATAAAGTTCTAAATTTCTCTTTACAGTTATATATCACAAGTGGGGTTTTGCCTTTAAATTACATCTTACAGTTCAATAAATAAAACAATCAGATTGGTTATGATTTTTTATTTATTCTTTGATTACAAAATTATAACAGCTTTTATTTAATTACTATTTAACAAATTGCATAATACGCAATCAATTCTCTTATACTCACATTTTGAAAATGATCAGTGGACGATGTAATTTAAAAGCAAAAACCCATTTGTGATATATCATTGTAAAGAGAAATTTATTTAGAACTTAATTCCGCAAAACTATACAGGATGTTCCGTTAAAAAAGTTAAGGAAAATCAGTTGGCCATGAAAAAAACGTGTGCTATTTTATAGATCAGTTTCTCTTACAAGTCTCTCATTAAACTTTTTCCTTTACCTTTAATATTTCAGTAGATAGGGTGGGTAGCAGACCACACGGTTCCTACCCATAAAACTATACGTTAACTTTTTACACGAAGATCAGTGTAAAAAGAAATAACTTTTTGTATGATCGTAGATAAATGATTTATTAATATTTTACCAACTGGTTGCTGAAACAACTTAGCACGTAAAAATCAAATCACGATGATGTACATGACATAAGTCACAAATTGTAAAAAAATATCAAATAAATTTAATACTCTTGTAAAGCGTTATGATCGCGTCGCTCGTGTTTTAAAAAACCATTCGCTCAATAAAGAATGGCTTTTTACACATGTATCTTAAGTACCTATCGATTGTATATAAATTTTATTTGTTTGATTTATTCTTTCAAAGCAAATAGGAATTCACTTACGGTTTTAACAGCAATCTGTGTTTCAGGGTAAGTATTCACTTTTATAATAGACCTCCTTTGTAGCAACACTGTTGAAACTTAATATAGTAGAACAAAAGTACTAAACCTTTTTCTTCTTTAATTTATTTAATACACTTCTTAATAACACAAACCTGATGTACTTAGATGTGTTTTTCTTTCGCCTATCCTTTCAGGTTGTGTCGGCAGTGAGTGGTGTAATTGGACCCCCTTCCGATAACCGTGATCTAGACTATATTGAGATTGCATTGTTCTATAAATTAAATTTTATTTATTGTTATTAAATCATATGACCATTGTCATTTTCTTATTGGTCTAATTACAGCTTCTTTTTCAGAATGAAACTGCAAGTAGAATTATTCCTTAACAGTTCTTTTATTTAAATTGTGCTCTAGTATAAATACCAAAATCAATACATACAAAAGATAGTATTTTGTTAATAAATAACATAAATATACGACAAGAACTCTAAAAACTATTCACGAATTAATTAATAAATATTTCTTTAAACAATTATTAATTAATTCGCAAATATTTTTAAAATCTCTTTTACGACCCTGATACACCAAGGTGGTAAATACACGCGATGTCTTTTTCAGGCAATATGTCTTTTATAGACTAAAGAATCATTCCTGAATGTTTGAAACAAATTGGAGAACACATAAGTTTTCCTGTTTCCATTTAAGGTAAATATATTTCAGTTTCGTGCCGTTTTTTCATTTTTTTCACTTTGTTTAAAAATAGTGGACATTAGCATTTGAGCAGTTGCGCTTGTTAAATAAATTTGTTCTAATTCCGTCAAAAATAGATTTGTTGTAACGAAACTGCAAAATGTTTGATTTTTGTTAAATTTTTGCATAAAAATTATAACAAAAATTTCAATAAGAATTGTGTCTTCGTCTTAACAAGGTTAAGGGTTAACCAGGTTCATTTTGCAGCTATTTGCTGCCTTTGCAGTTTTTATTCTTGTTGTACGACGTAGTACTGCATTTTGCCTAAACAATGCTGTAGCAATTATATTTAAATTTATATCTACATAATAGTACATGAAAAAGTATATTTACAGTCAATAGACTTAACAAACAACCAGCACAAAATCAAAAGATTGTTATCAGGTACAAATCACTAAGATACTTGAGATAGAAAAAAAGAAAAAATGTAGAATGTAGTTTGGTATTTACGTCGTCTTTTTCACCGTTTTACTAAATATACCTTACTATGTGTCTCTAGATATCTGCATTTTTGCGTGTCGAATTCAGTAGACAACAAACACAAACAGAAAATATTGACTCATTTTATTAATTCCAGGTTGCAGATCAAGTTCAATTTTAGACGATACTATTATTTACTGTTTTTTAGTCCTTTTATTTACTTTCTTTGTCATGTTCTCAAATTTCGCAACAAAAAATTCATTTACTTCTAATTAATCTAAACAACTGAAACTTTCGAACATAATACCTGTAAACCCGATCACAATGCGTTTTAATGATTATTGATTAATGATTATTTAAGCTGAAAAACTGAAACTTTAAGAATATAATAAAGGTACATAATAAAGTCGATGAGAGACAGCTAGACGCGGTCAAGTAAACGCGTCTAAGCGGGTGCGGCCCATATATTCTCGGGCCCAGTTTTCTCTGTGCCCATTTATCTCGCGCCCTGTTGGTCGCACCTACTTGGCTGTGTCCAATTGTCCGCATCCAGTTGTGCTAGACCACACTGGACTTTAAAATGCTATTTTAGTCCGCTCTATACGTCCACACTACGCATCTAATAATAATTTAGGACAGCAGCTACGAGGGAAGATCAATATTTACGGTCCCTGATATAGAAAGAGAAAGAATTTTTAAAACATTATTTATTTATTTCTCAACATAATCTCCCTGGACTTCAATGCACTTGGTCCACCGATGTTCCAATGCTTCAATGCCTTTCAGGAAGAAGTTTTCCGGTTGCTCCTCAAACCAGCCATTTACTGCGGTCATAACTTCATTATCGTCTCCATATTTTTTTCCACCCAGGTTTTCCTTTAATTTTGGAAATAGATGGTAATCACTAAGTGCCAGGTCTGGTGAATATGGAGGGTGTTCTAGGATTTCAAAGCCAGCGTTCTGTATGGCAGCCATGACAATGCAGCTCTTGTGGACTGGAGCGTTGTCCTGATGGAACAAAATTTTGTGTGCCAACTTTCCTGGTCTTTTTCGGTCGATGCTTTCGCGCAATTTTGGAATTAACCCTGCACAATAAGAACCCGTTATTGTGTGTCCACGCTGCAAATAATCGATCATCAAAATTCCTTCTGCATCCCAGAACACTGTGGCCATAATCTTTCCAGCCGCCCGTTGAACTCGAAATTTGCGTGGAGGTGGAGAACCTCTGTGATGCCACTCCATACTTTGTCTTTTCGTCTCAGGATCAAAATGGTGCACCCATGTTTCATCCACAGTCACAAAGCGAGTGAGAAATTGCTTCCGATTGGCCTTCAGGTACTCCAAATTGGCTTCCGAATGCAGCACTCTAGAGCGTTTCTGATCGACGGTCAGCATCTTTGGAACCCAACGCGCCGAAATTTTTCTGAGATCAAGAACATTTCTTAAAATATTTTCAACTGACCCATAAGAGATGTTCGTTATTTCCGCGATATGGCGAATAGTCAGTCTTCTATCTGCCATTACCATATCATGGATCAAATTGATGTTTTTGTCAACGGTGACACAGACAACTTTCAAAGAACAACACGCACCTACGCAAAACTTGACACAACAAATAATTAGTAATGACAGTTCTCATAGAAAAATGAGTGACGATATCATGCAAAGCCTACTATGTCAGGGACCGTAAATACTGATCTACCCTCGTACATAACTTAGGTAAGGTTAGGTTTCCATAGGCTACTGACAATGACCGTTTCGAAGAATTTATCACTTTTGTCTGCGTGCAGATGTTTGCGTAGAGTATCATTGAACTCATCTCTGTTTTGTAGAATCAACGAATAATAATACATAATTATTAATTAGACAAAAGAGGACCTCGAGACAACTAACTGTATAAACAATAATTTGGTTGTGTTAAATTGTCAAAGTTTCTTTTGTTTCATGCAAAAATTGTATCACATTCAATTTTTTCGACAATTAGATATAAAAGCACGGCCATTTTTGTAACACATTCTTTTCTAATTTCATCTTGCAAGAAGTGCACATCTGTTGTAGAGCACAAATAAATCATAATAAAATAAATATGTGGTATCAAATTCCAAACGTTGAATACATAACAACTTTTTGCCAAACACCTTTTAGAACAAAATCACACGATGACTCCTCAAAATAATATTAAATTCCCATATTTTTGTCATAACAAACGCAATTTAGACATTTCAGAAGCTTTTGAGATATACAAACACAAACTCAGGGTACCTTTAATGAATGAACAGATTGAGCATAGTAATTCTCCGTTACTGTAAGCGTTAGATATTTAATTGTGATTATTTTTATCTTTTTATCTAGTTACCTATTTTTTGTATTTATCTTAAGGACGTGTTTGTTTATATTTATATTACCTTTGATAAGCTGTTGATACAGCTTAGCTGTTGAAACAATATTACCAAGTTATAATTTAATAAATACTGTGAAAGCTTTTACTAATCTTTATTTATTTCATGATTATGGAGTTCCACAAAGTAAGGCTGGAAACAATAAACAAGAACATTAAAAATCAAGAACATTAAAAATCAAGAACAAAACCGAAATTAAACGATCTTAAACCACATGCTCACGCAATATGTTCATGTGTTACTAGCAGCTACTGTGAGCATAATACTGTTACGTTCTTTTTAAAATAATAACAAAAGTGCTGGTTAAATCGTCTATTAATAAGAAATATTTATTTACAAACACTAATGAATACACTATAAATTAACGCTATGATTATAAACCATTAAAACTATTATTTACAGACTATGAATTTCTAATACAACATTTATCTTTACATTCACTATTTATTTCGCGATACACAGTTCCTGACTCGCTGTTGACTGCCTCTTTTTATCGGCGAAGTCGGTTATATACCCTCCTACAAACGTACTACAAGCCGCTAGAAACTACTATATATTTTTAGAATAAACGCGTCTCGTTCACATGCTTGGTGCGATGAGTCGTTCTCTCGAATGCCGTAGAATATTCCATTTGTTGTTCGAGAAGAGGTTCTTTCTTTTTCTCTCTTGTTACACTGCCCCCCTCTTCAAGTCTGTTCTGTCCCAGAACAGGTTTTATGCTCTGGTTCCTGTAGAACGGGTCATGACGATATCGACAGTCTTCACCTCGACTACACGTTCCATTACGGTAGAAGTAACAGTCTACACTCTTCGTTGGCCTTAATGCGGGCTGTGGATCAAAACTGCAGACGAAGATCTTGACGTCCGTACCTCTAAAGACAACTTCCAACATGTTTCTAACGATTCTCCAATCCAGCTGGTCCCGCCCACAGCCGAGTTTGGGAACTGCCAATTTGTTAATACCCCTGGTAAGCAACTCTATCCTCAAGTTCCATAATGCCCTCCACAAGTCGGCGTAACTCGGTTTCTGGTAGTAAAACTGCTTGGTTACCAAGTAGTAAATGGATCGGTCATGATCAGGCAAGCGTAAGGATTTCCCAACAGAGGGATTTTGTTCTCGAAGTTCATTCAGCCGTCCAAATTTATTTCTAAACACTACTGCGATCCCCCTGCACATACGGAGATCCTCGGAGACACAGTGGGCAATGGAATAATCACCAGGGACCCGGGAGAGATCTTGTTGCATCT
Organism: Agrypnus murinus; assembly: GCA_929113105.1. Taxonomy (NCBI): domain Eukaryota; kingdom Metazoa; phylum Arthropoda; class Insecta; order Coleoptera; family Elateridae; genus Agrypnus; species Agrypnus murinus. The sequence continues at coordinate 74,590,005 of OV816029.1, forward strand.
CAGTCGTGACGAATCGCGCTTTTCTAGTTCCAGAAAACGCAGCCATAAATTCTCTGAAGGTTGGCTGATCATCTCCAGGCCTTACGGTATTGATAGCCACCTCAGCCTCATCTTCCCGATCCGGGACTGCGTCATTATTTCCCTCATAGTGCGCCAGACGATTGGAGTGTATCACCTTTGGTTTCCCTCTTGGCAATTTCTGGATGCGATAAATAAAGTCATTTATTCGTTTCTTCACCTGGTATGGGCCCTCCCAATTCCGCTGTAACTTTGGAGAATAGCCACGACGTCTTTGCGGGTTGTATAACCAGACAAGCTCTCCAGGTTGAAACCCTCCTTCTTGGACTCTCACATCGTACGTAGCCTTCATCCGGTCACTCGCGATTCGACTATTGTTTCGGGTTCGATCGTGAATATCCTCCAACTTCTTCTTTAAGTTGATGACATAATCATTGCCGGCTACCTCCTGCTCTATAGGTGGAGACCCAAATTCCAAATCACACGGTAACCGTAACTCGCGTCCAAACATCACAGACGCTGGTGACTGACCGGTTGTTTCGTGGACCGATGCACTATAAGCCAGTAGGAATAAATGCAGGTATTGGTCCCAGTCTCGTTGATGATCGGAGACAACCTTGGCCAAATAGTTGCCCATTGTCCGATTCATGCGTTCTACCATTCCACGGACTGCGGATGTAACGGTGTGGTCCGAGTCTTGCGAATGCCCAACAATCGACAGACTTCTCCAAAGAGTACAGACTCAAAATTGCAGCCTTGATCCGAATGCAGCTCCATTGGCACTCCGAAGCGACTGAAGAACTCTTTGACTAGTACGTCAGCAACAGTCGCGGCTTCCTGGTTTGGTAGGGCATATGCTTCTGGCCATTTGGTAAAATAGTCCATTGCCACTAAGATGTATTTATTCCCATCGTCGGTTTCGGGAAATGGTCCGGCAATATCTATAGCTATTCTTTCCAGAGGACTACCCACATTGTACTGCCTCATAGGTGCTCTTCGCTTCCCCAAGGGTCCGTTACCCGTGGCACATAGTTCGCATTTACGGCACCACTCTTTCACGTCTTCTTTACAATTGACCCAGTAAAAACGCTCTCTAACTTTCTCCAAAGTCTTCTTCACACCGAAGTGTCCTCCTGAGGCACCGTCATGGAGATGTCGCAATACTGTAGCCACTCGGCTTCTTGGAACCACGAACTGAGACCTAATGGTGGTGCCATCTTCACTCTCCAGTACTCGCTTCAGGAGATCGTCTTCCACCTTCAAGGACTCCCATTGGGCCCAATATGCTTTAAGCGTTCTGTTGAAAGGGCTGACGGCCTCCCAGGCAGGCCTTTCTCCCACGCGCTTCCATTCCAGTACCATTTTTAGTTCGGGATCAGCCTTCTGATGTCGTTGCAATTCTTCCGGCAACCAATTGTCGTTGACGATGGTAGTTCTTAATACTTGGCAAACCCTCTCTTCCAAACGAGAGCAATGACGGCAATCCGTTGGACAGGGTCTTCTTGAAAGAGCATCGGCATTTCGATGACTAGTGCCCGCTCGATGTTCTGTGTCAAAGTCGTATCCTTGTAGTCGCTCGATCCACCTTGCGACCTGGCCTTCAGGATTACGGAATTGTAGAAGCCATTTCAACGCTGCATGGTCCGTCCTCAATAAAAACTTTCGTCCGTACAAGTATTTGTAGAAGTGCTCAACGGACTTCACGACGGCCAATAGTTCTTTTCTGGTCACACAATAATTCCTTTCGGCTTTCGACAAAACCTTACTAAAATAGCCGATGACCTTTTCTTGTCCATCCTGTACCTGAGAAAGTACACCCCCAATGGCCAGATTACTTGCATCTGTGTCAAGTATGAATTTCCCTTCTGTCCGTGGATAGCTCAATATTGGTGCTGTTGTCAAGGCACGCTTCAACTGTTGGAAAGCCGTTTCGCACTCTCCGCTCCAAACATACTCGCGCCCATCTTCAGTTAACCTTGTTAGAGGCTTCGCTATATTGGCAAACCCAGGAACGAAACGCCTGTAGTAGGTACACAATCCAAGAAAACTACGAACTTGGTGTTTATCTTTTGGGGTTGGCCACTCTTGGACTGCACGGATTTTATCGGGGTCGGCTGCCACTCCATTTTGTGATACGACATGCCCGAGATATTTCACCTCCCTCCGGAATATGTGGCACTTTTTCGGACTCAATTTCAGATTAGCTGTACGCAGTCTCCGGAACACTTCCTCCAGATTTTTCAGATGTTCACTGAATGATCTTCCAACTACGATCACGTCATCCAGATAGACCAGGCAAGTCTTCCACGACAGCCCCCTCAGGATGGTCTCCATTAGACGCTCAAAGGTGGCCGGAGCGTTACATAGTCCGAATGGCATAACTGTAAACTGCCATAGTCCGGAACCAATAGTGAACGCAGTCTTCTCTCGGTCTTCAGGTTCCATTTCAACTTGCCAATAACCACTCTTTAAGTCCAAAGTCGAAAACCATCGTGAACCAGACAGGGTATCTAACGTGTCGTCGATGCGTGGTAAGGGATAGCTGTCTTTCTTGGTCACGTTATTGAGCTGCCGATAGTCCACACAAAATCTCGTTGACCCGTCCTTCTTACTGACCAGGACCACCGGTGATGCCCATGGACTGCTGGATGGCTCGATGACCCCTTGTTCTTCCATATCGGTAATAATCTTCTCGGCTTCTGCTCGCCTTGCTAGAGGTAGACGCCTCGGCTGCTGACGGACAGGCATAGAGTTGCCTGTATTGATTTTATGTTTTACTATATCTGTTCGTCCCTTCTGGCTATCGTCAAGAGCGAAGATATCTTGGTATCGGTGAACCAAACCCTGTACCTCTTTCACTTCCGTTCTATTTAGGTCTTCGCACGAACTGACAACCATACCCACTAATTTTTCACCATGGTCTTTGGGCACTGGTTTTGGAACATCAGCCATACACCTGGCTACTCGGAATACTGGCACACACTATCCCACAAGGGTACTCTTCTTCAATGTCACCGGATCCACATTAACGTTCATAATTCTCACCGGTACTATCTTTCCAACCTTGATCAGCGCTTTTCCCACCAGTATGCCACTATGGATCTTCTTATCACAGACAGGCTCCATCATTCGCACACATCCTACCCGAAGATCTCCATCCAAACCTGCCTCGACAACCATCTCGCTTTGACCCGGCAATATCACATCTTCTGTCAGCAAAACCCTTACGACAGGATCTTCTCGTGGGTGCAACGGAAGTTCTTCATTACCAACCTTCAAAACACCCTCCTTCAAGTCCAATGTAAAACCAAATTTTCTCAGGAGGTCCATTCCCAAGATGAATTCGTCAATGATGTCGGCTACCAGCACCTCATGATCACGTTCTTCACTTCCAATGCCAATCTTCATCTTCACCACTCCGCGTGTTGGTATCACTTCACCTGTTGCTGTACGGAGTTGAGTAGTTGTTGGTAACAGCTTCATACTTGTTCGTAGAACGTTAGGGCGTATGATGGACTTTGTCGCCCACGTGTCAATGAGTAGTGGAACAGTACGATTAGCAACTTTCCCATCTACGAACAAACTGCTGGTACTATTGTTTGATGTTACGGCATGGATGGTGATCTTCGGGGCATCTCCACTCAAAGTCGACGTTCGCCCCTTCTCATCGACCCCCTTTAGTTTTCCGACGGCTGAACTTGTTTGGGTTATATGGCAGCGGCATCGTATGTGTCCTTGTTCACCGCAGTTCCAGCAACGGGGTCCTCGAACTTCTTAATGATTCTTCTTACGGTTCTCTTCCTTCTGAAGAACTCTCATTAATAATTCTTCTAGGCGATCTTTAGAACCTTCATATTCTTCCACAACGGTCCGAACACGCCCGTGACCTCGGGACGCTTGTTTTGCAGCTTCAAATTCTAAGTTGTGAGCAAGCGCATCATCAGTTGTTCTTGGTCGTGCCAGCCTCAATGATTGTTGTGTTTCCCCGTCTCTTCACCCATCAATAAAGGTCTGCACAGCGAGTAGTCCCAGAAATGAATCGGGTGCCGTAGGGTACGCCAATCGGACAAGCCGCGCAACATCGGCTTCAAACTCCTGCAGGCTTTCTCCATTCTTCTGGACACGATTCTTTACTTGCGCGTGATAAACCTGTTGTAGATGCGCGTCTCCATATCTCATCTCCAATCTAGACACTAACAACTGGTAATCATTTTCTTGTCCTGTTGGGATTGTTTGCAGGACGTTCAGTGCGTCTCCACGCAAAGCCACAGTTAAAGAAACGGCCTTTTCCTTGCCTGTCCATCCGTTGGCCCCAGCAGCCGCCTCAAACTGTTTGTAGTAGGTGGACCAAGGTATCTTTCCATCGAACGTGGGTGGTTTTACTTTTATCCCTACGGCAGGACCCTTTTCTTCTTTAAATTGTTTCTTTTCTTCATTAAACGGCCACTCAGAAGTTGAGGAAAACCGTAGTTGACTCATTCTCTCTTCCAACAGTTTAGTTACGCTATCTTTCTCAGCTGTTGGTGGTAATTGCATTTGGGCCATTTTCTCTTCTACCATCTTTATTACCCTATCTTGTTCCGCCAATCTACCTTCCAACAGTCCTAACGCACTGGCATTCTCAAAAAATTCTTCGAAAACTTTATCTTCTAACGCTTTGACATTGTCCTGCAATTCTTCTTTAAGCCTTCTGGAATTTTCTTCAGATTTCCTGGAATTCTCCAGTATTTCTTCCTTTAGCATTCTAACATTTTCTTCGGACTTTCTAGAATTTTCCAAAACTTTTTCTTCCAATGCTTTAGTGTTTTCCATTAGTTTTCTAGAATTCTCTTCGGACTTTCTAGAACTTTCCAGTAATTCCTCTTTTAACATTCTAGAATTCTCTTCCGACTTTTCCAGTAATTCTTCTTTAAGCATTCTAACATTATCTTCGGACTTTCTAGAACTTTCCAGTAACTCTTCTTTTAACATTCTAGCGTTTTCTTCAGACTTTCTAGAACTTTCTTCGGCTTTTCTAGAACTTTCTTCCATTTTACTTAACAACAAATTAGTATCAATTGCGGGTCCAGGTATTTCGAAGCGGTAATTTTCAGGATCTTCCTTCTGTTCTAAAAGCCATTCTCTTAGCCGATTTATCAAAACTTCTTTCTTTCCATTACTATCCAAGTCCCTCTCGTCCAATTCCCGTTTTAAATCTATCACTAAGAGATCTTTTAACAGTTTCATCACCATTTTAATTGTTAGTTGAAATTATTTTTAACACTAAAAATTTAGTCTCACAGCACTTTATTTAATTATTACGCGATTTTATTTATTTTAACCCCACACCTGACACCACTGTTACGTTCTTTTTAAAATAATAACAAAAGTGCTGGTTAAATCGTCTATTAATAAGAAATATTTATTTACAAACACTAATGAATACACTATAAATTAACGCTATGATTATAAACCATTAAAACTATTATTTACAGACTATGAATTTCTAATACAACATTTATCTTTACATTCACTATTTATTTCGCGATACACAGTTCCTGACTCGCTGTTGACTGCCTCTTTTTATCGGCGAAGTCGGTTATATACCCTCCTACAAACGTACTAGAAGCCGCTAGAAACTACTATATATTTCTAGAATAAACGCGTCTCGTTCACATGCTTGGTGCGATGAGTCGTTCTCTCGAATGCCGTAGAATATTCCATTTGTTGTTCGAGAAGAGGTTCTTTCTTTTTCTCTCTTGTTACAATACAGTTCAAACGTCACAAACGAGCATAAACAATACATATTTAAGATACAAGTGTGAACAGTCATTATTTATTGTTCGAACGGTTTAAAACATGAGCGAGTGTTTTAAAAGACGTGAATGCAATGAAGAGACTTTTTACACGTGTATCTTACAACGTTTTATCTACGATCATAACGCTTTACTAGAATATTCATTTTATTTGATATTTTTAAATGTATGACTTATGTCATGTATATCGGAGTGCTTTGATTTTTACGTGGTAAGTTCTTTGGCAACCAGTTTGTAAAATATTCATAAATTATTTATCATACATCTCTTGTTGGCATTAGCGTGCAATAAAAATTTTATAACACTTGCTCACTAAACGTTAAATTTTTACACGAAAATTAATGTAAAAAGTAGTTACTTTTTGTGTGATCGTAGATAAAAACATAAACTTTTATAAGCATAGTTTGCACAATTTATGCCTTTGAAAGCATTGACAAGAAATTTGGATTACCGCCCGGTAGCACCTCTTTTGTTTTTTGTTCTAGTTATATAATTATGAACTTTTTATTTAAATTTTTTATATTTTGTTTACTCAAAAAGTGGCAACTGTTTGTAATGTTTTTAAAATGTATTACTTGTGCACACTTGTGGGACACTAGATGCCGGCCGTGGCCACTACGCCGACAGCAAGCGGTGAACACTTTGCGACCGTATCGAGTGTATTGTCCACGGTCCACGTATTGGACGGGTGCAGCCCAGGCACCTGTGTATCTCGATGAATACTCATAAACGTTTAACGTTGTATAGAAAGCTCTGCAAACATGAGAACCAGTGTGGGTGGATTTGATTCTTACCTGGATGAGGTCTCTTATGCAGCCTGTGAGTACCCTCTAAAGGGCTGAATCTTATGGAGGAGACTTTTGAAGTGAGGTCTATCCCGGTCAGAAGGGGTAAATTCTGGCCAATGAAAAACCGGTTTTTCGAAAGCGAACACACGTCGACAACCCTGAAACGGGTACATACCGGAAGTCTAGAACGTGCAGACTCATTACCGAAGCTCTGGCAAGGGCACAACCGATCTATATAAGGTAGACCGGGGTGGCATGGGTGCAGTGGTCCCACAATTGAGGGGAAAATCCGAAGCTGGACTAGAGGCCGTTTCCTGTGCCGGAAGAAGAGTCTCGACGAGTGAGCACGTTTATAACTCCGAAACAAGCCGGGAGAGCTAGGAAAGGTCTGGTTAGGTATACCTCGCTCCCACCAGTGCTTCTGCAATAGCATTAATGCGTTAATTGAGCGTATCATAATTCGTGTCTCCGAAGTGAGACCGTGGTCATAGGCTATCCGAATAGTTTATTCTATTCAACAGCGATAGTTTAATGTCCTCGGTCGGCAAAGTGTCCAGTAGCAAAATTTATTTTAAGGAGCGGCGTATTTTCTGCGATCAGTAATGTCTGCGGTCAGTGTTGTGTCCGGTAGGCGTAAAGGTGGGTAACTGACCTAACCTAAATATAATGGGACGTATTCACATGCCATGGTTAAACATGTCTCTAATTAAAATCAAAAAGAAAAAAGATAGTTTTATCTCATTCTAATAGATGAAAAAAGATCAGAATTGTGTCACCATGGTAATTAAACATGATATTAACTTAACAGTTAGATGTGAATACGCCCCACTGAGTTTAATATTTTCCAATTTTCTATTATTATTACTAGGTATAGGATTTGTATGCACTTAAAAATGCTGAAATATGCATGCACTTATGCACTATAAAAACGTGAAATATGCACTTAGATATGCACTTAAAAATCATGAAATATGCGTTTATTAGAAATTTTTAATAAATATATGCACTTTCATGATTAAAAGAACACCTGTTTAGCGTTATTTACATTTTATTTACAGAAGTTATTTTAATTAGACATCCTATGCAATAATTTAATTAATTATATTTTCTAAACATAGAGCGTTACAGTTCACAATGACGTACATTTTTAAATTTTCAAAAGTAAACATATGCCTATTATCCCTAAATATTGTTTTATATTTTGAGAAATTCCGTTCCACATCGCAAGACTTAATTGGGGCATACTTAAAATTGTTTAATTCTACAAGCGAATAATGTTTTAGCTCGTCTAAAATGTCTTGGCCAGATAATGCATCGTTTATGCTTTTAATTAAGTGACAACCAGGATTTTTGTCTAAAACGGATTTAAATTTTTGTTTTATAGTCAAAACCTTTGGCCCTTTTACTTTATTCAAAGAAACATCTAACAATTTTACATGCTCAAGAGATTCATCTAATGAATTTCCCTGACTTTTCAATTTCTGAATTACTTTACCTAAACGCACAAAATTTGTCAAAACAAACAATAATTCTGTCCTCACCTCCTTAGTATTAAAAGCATCCTGTGCGCTTTGTATGCATAGTGCATCGTGTTTATTAAGTTTATTTACAAATGCTTTAATAATATCAAAATAAGTTGCATAATATTCTGCTGCAGAAAGCCAAGTACCCCACCTTGTTATTACAGGCTCAGGTGGGAGAGGCACTTCTTGAGCAATTTCTCTAAATATTTGTATGCGATATGGAGCTTTACAAACATCATTTTTTACATCTGAAATTATAAAGTTTACGTTAGGATATATTTCCCGCAACTCTATGCATTGCATGGGCAAGACAAGCTATGTACTTTGTTGTACTGTATGCCGTCCGGCCACAAAATAGCCGTCGAATCATTTTGCCACAGAACAATGATTGGTGCTCTTGAAAACGTCCATTGCTAATATATAGGATTTGGGATTGTTTTCCGAATTTAAAACGCCAATTATAGCGTTAGCCACGTATCTGAAAACAAAAATTTGATTTTTATTTTATCGAACTACATAATTAGTCGGTTACAATCAATTAGCGCAAAACAGTTATTTAAAAAAAATATATTTTAATCAAGCAAAAATATTGTTGTGATTAAATATGTAACTAACAAAATAGAAAATAAAACATCCGTAAATTGCTCTGCTGTCTTTAATTAGTTAAATTTTACTAACAAAACGAAGGAAATGAAGTTTCTACGCACCTTCCAGTAGTGTCAGTAGATTCGTCAATAGAAACCCATATGTAGTTATTCGCTACATGTTTTCTAATTGATTTTATGGTCTCTTCGTATAAACGAGGTAAATAATTTTTCCTGAGTGTAGACTCGTCGGGTATTGGCATTTTTGAAATTTCTTCCATAAATTACGAAATGCTGAGTAATTAATTTTACTTAACGGGATATCTGCAGCCACTAATGCACTACATAGTTTTTTATTAAATTCGGTCGATTTGCTGGACTCACCGCGCGAATTATTAACAATGTTTGTTCTTTTTATTTCAGGGCAACACGCTTTTGATGTCGAACCGTGTTCAGATGTGGTGTAACTTGAAAGCGCTTCGTTGCAGTCACTTTATCGTCGCACACTGTACAATACAACACCTTATCGTCAGTTGTAAGAACACTGAATTCCTTAACATAACTTCGAAGTGTAACAGACACAAGCCGTTTTTCTTTACCCATCTTTACACTCTAAAATTTCAAACTGAAATGTAGTTTGCAATTTCTGAACTGTCTTAATTGAAAGATTACAAGAATAGTAAACAAAAGTACAGGCAAATTTTTCTATGAACAGGAAGTTGTCAAAGGGTCTTTGGAATTTCCTAATACATATTTATCACAATACCGCAGGATGTAAGTATTTAAATTTTAGTTGAAACTTTTTCTTTCTTAGAAAATATTAACAAGTACACAGATGGTTAAGGCAGTAAAATATTTTAAAACCTAGTATTTAACAATAAGCTTAAATTATGGGTTTCCCCTAGACTCAACTAAGCCGCCCTTGGTTGGTTGTCTAAAATCCTAAAATTATTTAAAAAATATTAGAAATTTCATAATTAAGGCATGTAAAACGCTCAAAAAGTGGTAAAATATGCACACTCGTTCAAAAATGCTAAAATATGCATGCATTTATAAAAGACACCTAAATATGCATTTATATGCACTTTCAAATTGACATATGTGATTCATATGTGGCTTAAACATGTAGAAATATACCTCTGCATATGTTTGCTATAAGCAGAAAAAACATGAAAATGCATAGAAATCCTATACCTAATTATTACATTACTTTTCAACACATTACCTTCCAACAGTCAAATTAACTACAACTAGCATTATAAATGAGAAGAGGAAAATTGGAGAACATTCGAGCATTTTCGGCATTTTGAGAATATTTCAAGAACTTTTGAAATTATCCTTATGTTGGGTATATCTTTGCAAAGTTAACCTCAGTCCTACTCAATTTTGAGGGTTTATTCTCGTTCTTTCTCGTTTGTGCTCTGGGAATGTTCGCTTCGTAGTGTAATGTCTGGCGTGCCGGACTTTCACCCAAGCGGCCCGGGTTCGACTCCCGGCGCTGGCAGATCTGGTTAAGGTTTTCTGCAGTTTTCCTTAGCTGTAACACAAATGTGGGATTTGCGCTGTTCCATCTATAAGTCGGCTGCAGCCGCACATTGGGCCTACATAATAATAATAATCGCCCCCTCCCTCCCGCACAAGCTTATAGCTTCTGGGGCCTTGGTTTAGGTTATGGGTTGTAGTAATTATTATTATTATTATAACTATAACATGTATGAAACATCCGTTATGTTAAGTAAACATAATATTTCAACCGTATATATTTAATAAATAGAATTGAATGTAAGTTTGATTGAATTTACAAATAACCTTTTCAGTATTATTGTTGGCTTATAAAAGTTTCATTGAAATGTATATTTTTATTAAAACCTGCAAACTGAAGATTTAGATATTTTTTTGTTATTTTAAAAAATTATTAAAAAGCTTTTTTATACAAATTTTATATTTATAAAAAAAGATATACAAAAACTGAGCTGTCAATGCAGTAGAAATTTACATATTTTCTGTTAGCACGGGTTACCACTAGCAAAAGGGAGGTAATTTCTAGCGTAAATCAATAGGTCTCGCCCTTGGACCAAAGTTCTAAAATAATTATACTACGGTCAGTTTATTAAACAAATCGCTTGCTTAAATCATTATAGATGGAAATTTAAGTTAGTCCCCTATTAAAAATAATGATTATTTATGTTAATTAAATATTTGTACGCACATATCACACACATTTCCTAAATGAATTTATTAATGTTTACCCAGTATACCTTTTATTAAGCGTTCAGATGAAAATTTTGATATATATATATATATATTTCCCTTTTGCATGACTTGTAGACGTTTCTATCTCAGCAAAAAGAAAACGCAAATTTGAAGAAAATTTGATTTATCGTATGGTGAACCATTTAAGTTTGGAACATCTGCATTGTGCAGAATACTCAATTTTTTGGCAAAGAGGAAGTTAAAGTTTTTTAATAAAATAGAAAAAATATCTATGACTATTAAGCCTTTTCTACGAAAAACATATTTATTTCCTTATTTTTATTGGAAAAAGATTCGATCTTTACGAAAAAAAGCTTTATAGTAGGTCCTTACATAACAATTAATTTGAATCTTTAGCGTTATGGGTTGGATATAGTAACCCATAGAAGTTTCGTTCAAATATTGATGAGTTGATGACTGTTTTAAAGTGGAAATGTTAACATAACATTGAAAAGCTATAATAAACAGTTTATAATGTTTAAGAATTAGCAATCAGTTAAAACGTCATTCTTTTAGAGTTACTATTTTGGATTATATAAATAGAATGTGTGAATACTGCAAATAGATTTGCAGTATGTATAAATATTTAGAGTTATAGTTCATATAAAAGTATTTTCGTAGAAATTTTGTATTAAATTAGATTAAATCATCCTCCAAAGATATTCTCAGGTAAATATTTTATTGCAAAAATTTTTAATAAATAATAAATTTGAACTACTTACCACTCCACCAATTACCGTGTAGGCCATTAAAGTAAATAAAAGTCCTAAATGTTGCAAAGCATCTTTAACCCGTAAATCGAAACACCAAGATCTTAATCGACTTTTAAAATCCATAGTCGAACTAACACAAACACGTTTTTCCATTGTAAAACAAGTTTGTGCAAAACTTTTTTTAAACTTTTTTAAAGCTCCTTAAAATCACTATAAATCACTTCACCTAACCATTCTATTTTTTATAATCTCAATAGTTTCAAAAACTAAAATTATTTAAAAATTACTAACTTATCGAAATAAATACGTAAAGAACTAACTAATAGTTCGTGCTACGAACGTCCTACTAACTTCGTCGGCGGATGTTCAGTATCTAGCGAAGTGGAATACGTTCGGCGTCGCGACGCTGAATGAGAAAATCTTAAAAGCGTAAGCGCCATGGTGCCTTCTCTCTTTTCTGCGGCTACATTTTATCTTTATATGAGACGACACCATTATACTATAGTGTAGGCTTATATTTATAACCCTTTTATTACTTTTTAACTTTATCATATAGGTCCTCGTTGGCAAATATTTAAGAAAAACTAAAATTAGAAAAGTTGAAGTTTACCTGAAAACCCGCGTTCATTATTCGTGTTATGGAAATGCTGAATCTTAATTTTCTAGAATGTGCTTTTGAATTACTAAAGTTTACGAAACATCACCCTTCTGTATTAAAAACAACTCCTAGAATTTAAAGTAAGAATTTACTGAAAGGTGAAATACTATTCAGTTCGACGATTTTTTACATTTACTTAATGTAGTTACTTTTGCAATCAAGAAAACGCAAACATGTTAGCTTTTCTAATTTAATAGTAACCTGAAATTTTAATTAGTTTGTACACAGAAGAAATTCAACACCTTTTAGATACTTCATTGTTAATACATTCGTATATGTATGTTTTTTTTAAATAAACAGTTTTTTGATACAAAAAAGGTGGTTACAAATTTTAGTTTAATAATGATTAACACTATATTTAACGATATATCCTAACCAGACATTGTATTTGACTAATTGCCAATACGTATTTCGGGAACTATGTTACCTTTTTCTCGGCGTAAAACCGTCTAAATATAATTCTAAAAGTTATAACCCTCTTTTTGGTGTATTTTTAAAGGGGCCAATCAAAAACCATGCAAATCAATTTTAACACAAACATTGTAACGTAATTCTCAATTTTATAGAAATGTAATTTTATATGCATTAAATGGGTTCTGTTAATGTCAGGGGTTACCCTAAAATGTTCTCGTCTAAACAACATTCCTTCTAGAATAAAATTACAGATAAAATTGTTCCTAGAATAATCATGTTGGTATTATTTTATTGCTTTTGACGCCTTTGTAAATATCGAAGTTCATTGCAGAACCTTTCCATGGTTGCAAATTGTTTGTCGTAGCGAAAATATAGGCAGAATTAAGATTATAAATATTTAGAAATCATATCGGCTTTTTTACAAGGGAATAAACTGTCTGAAAACGCATTACACCTTAAATTTATTAGTTCCTGTACGTGCTATTTGAATAGATTCTTCTGAGTGCGACGTTGACGTATAAAAAGGTATCTTGGACCACGTGTAAAAAGTATTGAGTTATTCAGGCGATGCAGATGTTAAGTTTGGTAAATTCCCTTCGAACATTCAGAAGGTTCCAGAAAGTTTCTTTCGCGGTCTATTCTCCCATTGGTCGAAGAATTATCAGCTTTTCTTAGATAGGCCAGTTTAAAATTCTTTTCTTAAAAGATTATGGAGCAACCATATTCTTCTCGCAACCCCCCAGAGAGTCTGGTCTGACACTTCAAGACAGACGGCACGCGGTCTATAATTTGGCGTAAAATACAGTATGATTCGCCGTCAGTGATGGGCAACTTATTACAGTTTCTGTGTTAAATTCAGTACATCAAATTGGATGTGTACAGTTTTCCTTTACCGTTAATTTAGTACAGTACAGTTTTCTAATCAATCTATTAGTAATGTGACCAAGGGAATTTTAAAAGAATTCTATAAATAAATTTACGAAGTCAAAGTTAAGTTATTTTCGAATTAATAAGTTAAAACAAGTGTTAAAGTGTTTTCGTAATAAACAGAATAGTTTTGGATGAATTATGATTTAAAACCCCTCAAGAAAATACAAGGGGTTAATCAAGTTTGAAACTAAAATTCTAATTGCCGCGATCCAGTTTGCAATAGTAATCTGGGACAAGGTACAAAAGAGTGTCGTACTTAAATCTAATAATAAGTTTAATACTATTATGGCCTGGTACACCTTCAAGTGTCATTTTAAGATTTTCCATAACTAATAAAAGTTGTTGAACTTATGTTTTTTTTTCTTTTGGTCTTTTATTAAGGGACTGATAGTGAAGTTATAACTATGAGATAATTATAGTGAATTTCAGTTCGTTGACTTTAAGTAAAAGAAAACGGTATTTGCAATAACTTTCCAATTTCTTCCTGCATCTACGAATTGTGGAGTGTTTTGTTTTTAGTGATAAACGTAACGAGGTTAACATCGTTCAAGTGTTGTTTTATTGGAAGCTTAAACAATTATTAGATTCTCCGAAAGTATTAAGGATTATTGGATATTTTGTTCACTAGAAGTAAGTTGATGTTATGATTTATGTGTATCATGATTATGGAATTTGTTCACTAATTACCTAATTACTCTTTTATGACAGTATTATTTTTGTTCTTGTGATTTCTCTATGTGAAGATAATTCATTATTTTACCTACGAATAAATGAGAATTTAAATCAATTATTACTGTGATAACATTGGACCATTCACTTGTGAAAGCCTTTCATGTATCTCAACTAATCAACAAGACTATCAAAGCAGATGGCGCCCATATATTTTTATTGCGTCTACTTCTTGTTATTTTTCTTTACAATTAGTAAGTTATGAAAATCAGACCTACGCCTAAATTACAATTTGATATAAGAGATCTCAAACGTCGGAGCATTACAGTATTTGTTTATGAGCTTTACAGTAAGTATTCAGTATTCTGAATGTATGTTGTTATAGTAATTTTTAGTGTAATTAACATGAGATGTTGCAATTGTGCCCAAATGTGGGACTTAATTAGTTTGTGTATACAAAAACTATTAAACGTTACAACATGCAACTAAGGATAAATACATCTTTTTATACATGAAGGAAAGAGAAAAAGAAAAAGGAAGCTTAACAAATATTTTTTATATTTGCGTGTCCTAATAAAAATTAGAATACTGGAAACAGTAACATTTTATTTTTTAACTTTTGTAACTGGAATGCAACGCTCGCTAAACAAGACGTAGCGCGCCTTCGACCGTAGCCCCGTTACGGGTGCAACAGTTTTTACTTTATTATTAACAAAATTGTAAATTTTGATACTGTCATCATCGAATTGTATTGTGTATCTGCAATATACTCGCGATAAACTTAACGTAATAAAATTCAGTTTCATAAAATTTGATATACCTTATAAGTTATAATATCCAAAAGATCCAATGAATAATTATTTTTGTTAACAACAATCATTATTTGCTGAAAATACTCTTGCATTTATATCTCATTAATTTCTTTAACAAATAAGGTATTTATTCTATGAAATGAAATATAATTATTCTTATTTTATCCAATTTTTTTAATTCGTTAAGTAGCAATTATTTATGTCACAAATATATTGGCATACATTCTACTTTGAATTTATAATAGTTTTCGACAGTACGTATAATACACCTGGCAAGTTTGAACGAGATCCTGCCGCTTAATGGGCGGTGTGTGTATCATACAAGAATGGGAATTCATACGTCGCGCGGATTACTTAAAGTTAGCGAGGTTTATGTGAAAAACAATTGCATAATTTCTAGTGTTACCAACTGTCATTCTACTTACCAAAATATTCCTAACAAATTTTATTTAAAACTAAGTATTTTTTTAATTATTTAATAATGAAATAACGCAAATAGAAAAAAATAGTATAAAGTATTCGTTTCATAAGACAATTTAGCGCACTTGTCCTCTTTCTCGCACTGTAATCGGAGTGCGCTAAAAACGTGTCTTATGAAACCAATATTTTAATATACTATTATGACATCCACATGTTTGAAACCGAGGCTCAAAGGTAGGCTGACCTAAAGCAGTTTAAAAATGTTAGTTTTAAACAATCGTCCGGCCCATTCTTAAAACATTTAACTGTCACTGAAAATTTCCTTATTTTGGGAGCAAAATGTTGAGAGTAATTCATTTTCTCTGAAGAAAATGTATCCCACTTAGCAAAATTTATTATGTTTTTTAAACTGTTTTTGTTAACTTTCCCCGGATTTTATATCAGCGTTAATAGTATCGAACTATCTATATTTCCCGGCTCTTTGTTTAATAAATTCTGGTTCTTTTTGATAAAAATACTTTCACATGCATCAAGTTCTCTGGGTGAATGAACATTTTTAAGTAATTTTAGGTTTTCTACTTTAATCGCGTGCGCCGTGTCATGTACGATATATGTTTCGCTACATTTGATCTTTCTATGCAATTGTATTTTAAATCCGCTATGTGTTCTTTGAACCTAGTTAAAATTGATCTTTTAGTCTTTCCAACGTAACTCATATTACAATCATTGCATTAAATTAGGAATATTCCCGATTTTAATGTTTTATCAGTTTTATCTTTTGGATTGACTAACAGGTTTTTTAAAGAATTATTTGACATATAAGATACTTTCATGCCCTCATTTCTAAATACACTATTCAAACCTTTGGTGATTGGGTGAAAAGGTAGGTTAATAAACTTCTTTGGCTCATTTTCTATAGGTAATAATGTACTCGCGTTTCGAATGCTATGTTTGTATTTGATTTTCTGTAATAATTTGTCAATGTTTTTAGAAGAGTAACTATTATATAAGGCTAAGTCTTTTATTAAACTTAATCCTTGTTAAACCGATTTTTGTTTAACGGGAATTTCACTACTCTGTTCAGAAGGAAACTAAATGCCGCCGTCTTGTGCTGCTTACAATGATTTGATTCCACTATAATGTACCTTTTAGTGCTGGTTACTTTTCTATAAACATCGATTTCTAGTTCATTGTTGTTGTTTCTAACTACTAGACTGTCAAGGAAAGGCAGTTGCTTGTTCGCTTCTTTTTCTATCGTGAATTTAATGGTGCTAAATTTTGAATTTAATTTGTTCATAAACTCATCTGTGTCACAGTATATATAACAATCAGTAGGTTTACTTGTATGCGGCACCATTGATATTTTTAATCCACCTTCGAATATCACGCCTATAAACGAAGTAGTGCACCGACGTTAATCGGTCGGCATCGCCTGCAGATAATATCCAGTAACGAATTCAATAAAATACGAAATAGAATTGTTTGAATCAACAAAATTAATTGACGCCTTTGAACAATTAGTTTATTATTAACTGAACTTAAATTAACGTACATAATTGAATATTCATTTACAAAACTAAAGTGTTTCAATATAATTATCTTTTTACTGCTTTTGGATGATTTAAAATTTCTGTTAACGTCTTTTAAAGTGTAATACACTCGTAGTCAAGCGTGTAAATAATATACTATATTATTATTATTATAATACTTAAAATTATTGCACGAATGTAGAAATATTAATGATTTGAAGATGGATAAAAGCGTTTGACCACATTTTCATTTACACAAATATCTTAGAAGTGTTGTTGAAAAAGTATTTCTATAGATAAAATAAATTAAATAAAACTCATGTTTCACATGTATGTGCCGATAAACATTTTTTATCAAATAACCGCATATATATCGAATAAAGTTTTTTCTAATTTATCAGAAGTTTGGTAATCCTTGCCAATTAAAACAATCTCTGCATCGTTTCCTGATTCTGTGTTTATTAATTCCGTAATAGGGACACTCGCACTGCACAATTCGAGTTGTACGGGACTGGCAAATTTGATGTGCTCGGTCGAGTGTATGAAATATAACTGCTTTCTATGTGCTGCCGGCACATGTCAGCATGTTGTGTGGTGGATGGTAACTATTTGCGATAGTCACGTTACTGTATGTTATTTATACTGTGTCTGTGTCGTATATTTTTGTATTAAACACCGCGAAAATATCGTCCACGTACCTTAACCACACTCTCGGAAAATATTTAAATTCCTCTTTTATCAACGTTTCAAAATTACTCATGAACAAATTTGCAATGAAAGCTGAGAGCGGGTTTCCTATCGCTGTTCCTTCACTTTGTTCAAAATATTTTCCGTTTATTTGAAATTCTATTTATTCTGATTCATACATAATGAAGTTAAACGAATGTATTCCGAGATTTTCTCCTCGTCTAGTTTATTTGTTTTTGAATGAGTTTCTAAATATTTTATAGTCATGTTAACCGATCACCGGGAAATATTTCCCATATTCTAGTTTTAAGTTCTTTACCTTATTTACAAATTCTAAAAAATTATCTACAACTAAACTATTTAATTTTATGGGCAAATTTTTGTATTCATTTACTAGCCATTTGGATAAAAAGTACGTTCGGGAATCTATTCCTGAATCAATTGGCCTCATTAATTTGCCGGTTTTATGTATTTTTGTAAGACAGTACATTTTTGGGGTGGTCGTATTTGATAATGTCAATTTATATTTAAGTTGATTTGATATTAGAACTGGACAATTCTTGGGCACTTCTTTAGTTTTCGAAATCATTGACGTGAGTTTTTCTTTAATTCAAAACACGGCCCGGTATTTAACATTGTATCGACTCTGTTATGATATTCCGTTTTATCCAAGATGACTATTTTATTTCCTTTATCTGCCTTTAAGTAGAAACAGTCCTTTTTCTTCAAACCTTTAATAACATCCATGCCCTTCTTCGTTTGATTCACTTTATGTTCTGCTAGATTTTTATTAATTTTAGTTTTGCACGCGTTTCTGATAAATTCTTTTGTTTGTGGGTCCAAATTTTTACTATTAGATTCTATATTGGCTATCATTTCCTCTAAAGGTATTTTTGTGTCTAGCACATTAAATTTTAACCCTTTATTTAATAATTCAAGTTCGGTGTTATTATAGTATATTAAAGTATTATAGGTGAAAAGGTTTCGAAACAGCACAATGCGCAGAAACCGAAATACGTATGAGCGTTCGAAATTCCGTCGCACGCGCATATCTTTCTTAATGCAGTAGCGTCGGTATATTTCCATTCTGTCTTGTTGCGTGTGCTTATATCTCACAATTATCTTTTTGCTACTTAGGTAAGTTGATTTAAGCTCCAACCCCTTCAATTGAAAGTGGTTATTTAAAGATTATAAAGTGTACTTTGAGATTTTCATAACATTTTATGTGCACATATTTTTAACCCCTTTTAATGAACAACATACGCGCCGCCACTGTACTCGTAGGTGACGTTCGCGCAGATCTTGATGATTCATTGTGATGTTTCGAAACTACGTGAACTTTAGTTTCATAAGACACGTTTTTAGCGCACGCGTCCGAGTTTAGAAAACGACCTGCGTAGCGTGGAGTTTTCTAAAGAGGACAAAAAAATTACTTTGTTTTAAATAAGATTTGTTAGGGATATTTTGGTAAGTAGCATAACAGTTGGCAACACTAGAAATTATGCAATTGTTTTTTACATAACTTTGCTTAATCCGCTTAAGCGCGAAGAAATTCTCATTCTTATCTCATATACACAAAGCCCGCTAGTAGCGGGCCGCTGCTAAGCATCAGGACCAATGCCAATGGGAACGTATGCCAGGAATGTATGCCAATATATTTGTGACATAAATAATTGATACTTAATGAATTAAAAACTTGGATGAAATAAGAATAATTATATTTCATTTCATAGAATAAATACCTTATTAGTCAAAGAAATTAATGAGGTATAAACTCAATAGTATTTTCAGCAAAGAATGATTTTTGTTAACAAAAATAATTATTCATTGGATGTCTTGGATATTATAACTTATAAGGTAAAAGATATATAATTTTATAAAACTGAATTTTATTACGTTAAGTTTAACGAGAGCTTTTGCACATGCACAACACAATGCATCCCATATGACAGTATCAAAATTTACAATTTCGTTAATAATAAAGTAAAAACCATTACGCCCTTAACAGGGCTTTTTAGTATTTGGCGCATTTATGTGGCCTGCAAGACTTAGTTTTGCAAGCGTTGCATTCCAGTTATAAGAGTTCACTGCGTAAATAAGATAAGTTTGACATTCTAAGAACAGCTAGATAGCTGTTAGATAACAGTGATATCAACTTGAAAAAATAAAATGTTACTGTTTACAGTATTCTAAAAAATTTCATTAGGACATGCAAAATGCGTGTCCTAATGAAGCCATTAGGACACGCAAATATAAAAAAGATTTTAGAAGTGTATTAAATTTTTTACACAAACGTTTCATTTTGATGCTAAATTTATGATCAATCACTTCATTGACATGCGTTTGAAATTCACACCATTTTTGAAATTTTACTTCATTTAGATTCTTTATTATTCTTAAATGTAATTGGTATGATTCTAATTCTAGGCCACTACGTTTACTATACAAATGACGTATTTCTAAATTAACCTATTTTTGTTTCGCAAGTTTTATTACATCTAACGGTCGTTTACAATTTGCCGATACTTGCACATTTATACATTTCGGAAAAACATGATTCTTTTTACATTTCTTTAGAAATACGATGTCTGTATGTATTAATCTAATCCTACTATTTACATTGTGAAAGCGGTTTAAATCCTTTGGCTGGATAGCCATTGTCACTAATAATGGATTGTAAGGTGTAGTTAGGAAACACCGTTAAATATAGTGTTGTGATAAACCACAATCCTTACAAACAATTATTAGTTAATAGTGATTGATTTATTTCAATTATAACAATTATTACTTGATGTAAGATAAAAAATAGATCAGTCTTTACGTATTTTACAAATAAATACAGTATTTACGTCTGCTGTCGTTTTTCTTTCACCGATAAAGAATAAACATCTTCACTCACGGCTCTTGCGCGCGCACCTACTACACCTCTTCTATCACTAACAAGAATATTGCTCTCAAAATTTTCTTCTTTTGCATTATATTTTCCTGGCATGTCGCCTTAATGAAGTACACCTGTTCGTTCTGACTCTTCGGAAGTGCTATCTATCTCAACATATTATCAGCCGTTTTATTGACGTTGATTATCCTAGGGACATATGTACTATAACGTATGGGTTGTGTTTATTTAACAGTTAATACGTTATCTTAAGGTTTCTTTATATACTTTAGTAGTTCAATGCGTGCAATAATCAAAACGTGCATACTTCTTGAATCTTTTATTTATCTGTTGATATTGCAATTCATGTGCATTTCAATTCGTTCCCAATGGAAGTTGAAAATGTAGTGATATACAGCAAGCTCACTACATAACACCCCCCGTAAAAAAAAGGCTGAGACATATTTTAAATGGTAATTCAAAAAGGCATTCAACGCATTCCTCAAGAAAAGATAGAATCTATTACTGACCTTGCATACGGATGTATAATAAATTCCAGCTACAAAAGACTGATGGTGGATTGATTTAAATGATTTTATACAAGAGTATTTAAATTACCTTTAACAATATAAATAATTAAAAGTAACTTTAAGATGATACGATTTAATTAATCTTAATTAAAACGGTAGTAGTTGGAGCACGCATCTCTTGAAGGTTTTTCTTACTAGAACGAAGAGAGAATACGAATTTAAAAAAACATTAATTAATTAAAATAAGCTGGCTTAAGTCTGTCGGATGCGGGATGCGCGTGGAATAATTTTTATTGACTATCTCGAAAAAGGAAAAAGTATCAACGGCCAGTATTATGCAAACTTATTGCAACGTTTGAGCGAAGAAATCAAACAAAAACGGCCGCATTTGGCTAAAAAGAAAGTGTTGTTTCATCACGACAACGCGCCAGCTCACAAATCCGTTATTGCAATGGCCAAAATTAATCAATTAAAGTTTGAATTGCTACCTTATGCACCATATTTGCCAGATTTAGCCCCTCGGATTATTTTCTGTTCCCAAACTTGAAAGAATGGCTCAGTGGTAAAAGATTTTCCAACGATAAAGAAGTGATGTCAGCAGTTAATGGCTATTTTGAGGAGCAAGACAGTTCTTATTATAAAAAGGGTATCGAACTTTTTGAACACCGCTGGGAAAAGTGTATAGAGCTGAAAGGAGATTACATTGAAAATTAAATAAATCTTTTTCCAAAATTTTTGTGTTTTCTTTGTTGGGTCGGGTACTTCTGGGACCACCCTCGTACTGTACACATAACGAAACAAAACGTGCCATCAAATAAAACGGCGTAATTACAAATTGTTACAACAGAAGAGAAGCCGTTACAGCAAGAGTTGAGAATAAACATGGATGCGTTGTTGAAGAAAATGGACGAGATCAATAAAGAAACGGAAAAAGAATATAATAGAAAACATCAGGAGCTGAAAAAGAGTTTATGAAAGCCATTAAAGAATGGGAGAAGAAAGCAGAAAAGTAGAAAGCTGAAAAAGAATAATGGAAGACAGAATAAGTAAACTTGAAGAAAAATTAGAAAATCAAGATGAGGATAAGAGGAAATTGAATATCAAATATCATAATAAAAGGCCTACCAACGTTAAAGAGTACGTGAAAAATGGACTGAAGACAAACTTGACAAATTGACCAAAATTTCAAGAATCATATAAAGTGGGAAAAGATAAGTACAAATAAGCCTTAATCGCAAACATGATGAACTGGAATGCAAAGATGGAAGTCATGAAGGAATAGCAAAAGTTGCGAGGAACCAAAACAGTAATAGAAAATAACTAAAGAGATATTCAAAGGAAAATATAGGAGAAATCTGGTAAAGAAAGGAGCAATGGCAAGCAAGTGCGAAACGGATTTCAGAAATTGATCATAGACAATGAGATATACAGTATGGGATTAAAGTATAAAATATTTTTAAAAAAAGCGAACTCAACCGGTTTTTTAAGAACGCTAAAACACGTCGATTTTGTTTTTTAAAAATACACATTAATATGTGTGATTCACCTGCCGACTTTCATTTGTTTCTAAGCTATGACGTCATCTCAAAAAAATTTAAATGACAATATAGATTTTTAGTAGTGGAATCCGATAGTGATTTTTTTCTCTTTATGATCCTGCAAATAAATCATAAGGTTACATTCAACACATTAACAAAAATTCTGAGAAAAATCGTGCTGAACATTTAATGTTGATCGATATTATTGTATTTAATAGGAAATGATTCTAAATTATCATATTAAGATACTACCACATAAAGTTAGATTGAATGTTAGTATTATCTAAGATAGCAATAATTCAGACCTTTTTGCTTTATTTTAATTGTTCAGTTAAGAATTTTTCGTTTATTATGTTTTAAAAGTTAACAGTACCATAATATCATCATTAAATGTTCAGCTCGATTTTTCTCAGAATTTTTGTTATACAACCTTATGATTTATTTGTATGATCATAAAGGGAAGAAAAATCGCTATCGGATTCCACTACTAAAAATCTATATTGTCATTTAAATTTTTTTGTGATGAGTCATAACTTAGAAACAAATGAAATTCGGAAGTTGAATCGCACATATTAATGTGTATTTTTAAAAAAACAAAATCGACGTGTTTCAGCGTTTAAAAAAACCGGTTGAGTTCGCTTTTTTTTTAATATTCCATACTTTAATCCCACACTGTATATCTGGAATAAACGCGATGATGATCTTCAACAGAGGTCACGAAGCAATGATCCAAAAAACTAGTAATGGTATTCGCAGGAACAGTCAACTGGTAAAGAACTTGGCGAGCAATATGGCATACGAAGAAACAAAACAGAAATTGAATCAAGGAACACGCAAGACTAGGGCGTCAAAATGGAACATTGCTACTTGGAATGTGACAGGGTTAAATTATAAAGGGGCGGTGCAGCAATTAGATAGAGGTCTATGATGTAGTAATCCTGCAAATACAAGAAAAACAATCTGAAAGAAGAAGCAATTACAAAATTAGGACAATATACTTTTCTAAATGAAGGAGCTCCACAGAACCGACTGGAGACAGGATTCCTAGCAGCGAATGCACAAATGGAAAACCTGTAAACTAGTAATACGAGAATATAGTAAAGATGAACGAACCAATAAGAATTGACAAAGTCTTAAGACTTATGTCTTAAGTATAATTATATGTAGAGGCAAAGAAGGACAAGATAGTGACGGTTATTAAATGTCATTAAAAGAACGGCAGTCAGTTGGTCAGGTAGTCAGTTATTAAAAGAACGGCAGAAATTGTATCAAATCACTACCTTGTGATAATTACTGTTAAAGCAGGCATCGAACATAACCCAAAAGTATCCAAAAGAAAACGGAAGCTTATACCAGTAGATAGGTTAAAATGTGAGCGGGCAAAGAGGGAATATAAAGAAAAATGGAGGAAGAGCTGAGAATATTAGTAAGTGAAAGGAATATCAATGAAGAATAGGAGACTATAAAGAAAATAGAAAAAGGTACTGCGGAAAATATATTACAACAGCAACAAGCAATAGAACAAAAGAGGAAACAAGTAATTCAACAATTCAACCAAGAGTGTGGAATAGCATTACAAGAGCTACAGAGGTTAAAGAAGAAGATGTTAAGTCAGATGACACTGACAAGTGAGGAACTTTTTTAAGAAAAGAGAAGGAAAGTCTGGAAGTTACATAAACAGAAGAAAAAGACTATGCAGCATAAGTAAATTAAAGACATAGAAGAAAGTTATAATAGAAAAAAATAGGAAAGATGAGAAAGTTCTAAAGCAAACAATTAAATGCAAAAAAGAATTGTCATTCAAGAACAACTATTTAATAATACGCAAGGAGAGTTAATTATGAGCCTAAATAATGTGGTACGGAGGTGGCGAGAACACTTAACGGAAATTATGGACGATGAAGAACTAGAAGTAGGAAATACAGAAATTTGATTTAAGTAGATGAGTACGAATACCAGTATTGCTGTTCCAACTAATTAAAATGACATTAGCAAATACAGAAAGTAAAATAAAGATGCAAGAAGTTGACTCCGAAAAGTTTAAAATTAAAAATGATTGCGACAGGGCGACTCTACGTCAGTCGTCCTGTTCAACGTAGCCCTGGAGGTGATTATAAGGATGCAGGGCAGAAACAAACGAGAGCATCTTGAAGAGCTCTCACCAGTTATTAGATTACGCAGATGATACAAAGAACAAGATAAGAGGTGAAAGAAATATTACAAAAAATGGATTTGAAAGCAATAAAGTTTGATCTGAAAATTAATCAGTACAAGACGAAGAATATGGTATTAAACGAAAACAACCGTAACGCAGTGAATACATCGATAAGAGTTTTTAACCAGCCATGCAATGTTATCTACAGTTTTGTGAAGGTTAGAAGCACCGCGTATCTGGGCACAGAGTTAACAATAGGTACGAGTTCGCACAACTACAAATTAGAAGCCTTGTAAAATATACACAGATGGCTCCAAATCTGATTTGGGTGTCGGGTGTGCAGTCTATATTCAAAATATACAAGATTCTTTAAAGTTTAAATTAAACTCAAACTGTTCAATATTTACTGCAGAATTGCTAGCTATAAACAAAGCTCTTGATTGGGTCATCGACCATATGATGAATTACAAAGAGTTTGTGATCATGTCTGATTCTCAGGCTATACTGTTAGCCTTGCCAAATTCCTCAAAACATATATACACTTATACAGTAATAGTATAATTGTTAACATCCTAGAAAAACAAATACAATTAAAAGCTATGGATAAAATCATTTCGTTCATATGGGTTAAAGGACATTCTCAAATTCATGGTAATGAATAACAAGTTGACAAACTTGCTTAAGATGCAGTTTTGTCAGGGATAAAAACCAATTTGTTGCCGAGGACTGATGTAGTCTTACTTAGGAAGGAGAGTTTGAGGCACAATTGGGGAATAGAATGGTTTTATTTCTGTAATCGTAGTAATAATCCATATTGTAAAATACATCCTTCTCTCCCTTCTACTCCTCTTTCTGAACGAAGTCATCCAACTAGGAAGATCAATACAATGTATGTCAGATGCCTTTTTAGACACGCAACTTCAGGTCATATCTATTCAAAATTAAATATAGTGATACGGAGTTCTGTGACTGTCATGGGAGCCTTGACTATAGGGTCATTCCATGCGAAATCGATCACTAAAATGGGTCGATCTCACGGATTTCGATGAAAATCAATTATGAGGTAGTAATCAACTAAAGAACATAACTTTCATTCATCAATTTGCTATATTACGCAGAACTTCGGAAATATTCAACCTAAAAAAATTGTCAACACTGCTTGCACGTCTTTAAAGAAATAAAAATATCTCGAAAAGTATTTATCCTAGAACAAACATTTTTTTTATAAATTACTCACAAGAAGACGGGCTTTTTGGACGGCCTAATAATCTTTTGCTACCAAACGTATTTCTATTTTTTTCTCTGAAAAAAATTGTACAGATTCTTTGAACATTTCTGTATTTAAATGCAAAATGGCAAGCTGGACATTTTAATAGTTTTTGCAGGAGAAATTTTTATGGAGCGCATTACAAGCAGTTGGTGCACCATAGCCCACGGCCGGCCGGTGCAATCCTATCGCTACCTTTTAGTTAGTAATAATACGATTCATATAATAATAGCGATCTGTCTTAACTAGTGTACATAAGATAAATGCATCTATGTGGATATGATTATACTGATTAGTTAATTACTAATTTAATTAGTATTTAAATCGGTTTCTTCGGGTGTGTTACATAAATAAAGATCCTAAAATATTGTAATGCAATAGCTTATTTAATTTAAGTTTTATTAAACATCAGAACCTACAATAGAACTCGGAAAAAGCGTTTATCGGTGCAGCTTTTCCGGACTAAGTGTAAACTGTTTTTAAATTTAATATTAAAAACAACTCATTTTCTGGTTGGACGGAGAAAAAAATAGTAACAGCTTGATCTAGTAAACATCACTAATAAGGTTTGTAAACAAAAATGTATACTGATTCACTCTTGGCCAATAACACGTCTTAAATGATATTGCTCGACGGAAACCACGAGAAGGTGGTGAATCGCCTTCCGTCAGGAAAGGTTTAGGAAAGAGGATAAAGGAAAAATGGGAAAAATAGAAAGTTGAGGATAGGAAAGATGAATTTAAAGAATTGCACGAATTACCTGAACAACGGAGCTTTCCTCTGAGGAAGAAAACGTTTTGGCTATAAGCTCTGTCTGAGATCGAGGTAAAAATCCATGAAACTTTCGTGTACCTTTTACGGGTACAGCTAATTGAAATCTATTTGCTAGTTCGACAGTATGATTTGCGTGCTCTTCTTTGGTGCAGTATTCTATATTAAGGTTTTTTATATTCTCATTAGCCCATTGGAATAATTGTAAAGGATCTGTAATTTGATCAGTATGTGGTCTTTGCAGGCTCGCATGCTTGGCTAATCGTTTGATTGTACCCCCAAGTCCATCACATGGGCCCTTTCCATGGGAAGTAGCAAAAAAGTGCCATTCACCTTGTATTCCAAAATCTCTTTGGTGATAAACTAAATTTGCAAAATTGTACTTATTTTTGTACTGGGAAGCAGCTCCATCCGAAAAGTAAAACATCTTTTCAATTCTATTTTCAAATTTTGTTTTTACGAATGAAGTTAGCCGACATTGAAAAAGATGAACAGCACTTGTGTCATGCGTAAGGCAGTCGGAAATTATCACAAAATTTTCACTTTTGGTGTCATTATTACTGCGATGGTATATAGTAAAAGGGTGAATAGTCGCTTGTGTGTTAGTCCAGTGATAGCTTTGTACTTCATCCTGAATTACGAAAGAATAGTTTTCGGAAAAATCTGCAATTACTACTAATTCATCAATACCAAGATTTTCTTTTCTTTCTTTCAGAAAGTCGCTTTGCGTTCTGGCAATAAAATCATGCGTTTGAAGCTGCCGCAACTGTTGTAATAATCTATCAACATATTCATCGGGTGTACAAATGGATGTTCGCAAGGTACACCTATCCGTTTGTGTCCACTCTTTATATTCGATTTGAGTTATAAAATGTTCATCGAATAATTTTTCCATACGTAATTGTATGTCTTCAAATCCAGGACACAGACTGCAGTTTTGTAAATGACAAGACGTGGAAGGTGGTTGGCACATTACCATCGCTAGTATTCCCTTATAAGTTGTAGGAAAGGCGACTGTATCCGTTTCAAGTTCGCCTAGTTTTGCTGCCATTAACATTAATTTGGGATTTTGGTGTATGACACATACACACACGGAATGAGTACCACTGGATCCTGCTAACACGCATTCTTTTGGCCGCAAAGACGCAAATTTAGAAAATCCTACTTTTTCCAGGGGATATTTTTCTTTGAAAGCCTCATACGTTTCTTTTAAATTGCACAAAACCAATCGCTTCTGTACGTGTATCCGACGATTTTCCTGCTTAACTGAGACAAAATCTTTTGCTCCAGGCATCATTCGGCTTATGCTATCATCTTTGTAAAAATCAACTACACGTGTTGCTGTAGCTGCTGATAAAGTCTGACCAGGTTTCAAATTGGGAGAAGAAAGTAATCCTTTTACTTTACGTAGATTTTTAGCCTTACGTGCCATATAAAAAGTTGTTCCGAATTCTTTTATTATTTTTCTTATTGGCCAACTCTCTGGAAGTACTGTGAGAATTCGAACTTTTTCACTGGTATATGCCACGGACACGAACTTCTCCTTTAGGTCTTTTATGATAGTACCGCCGACCGTTTCTTCTTCCTCCGAACTATCACTACTATCTTCGAATAGCTTTCTCTTTAGCGCTTTCTGGATTTTATCAATCTTCTGACGCTTGTTTGGATCTCTGCTAAAATCTTCCTTTATTGGCGACTCTTTGATTATTGGAAGCACCTTATTAACAGCTGTTATAATCGTTTGCCTCTCTCTGGAAGATCCTTTATTTTCATTTGATGATGACGATGATGATCCTGGAATATCAATTTCAGATCCTCTTGATGTGCTAACATCAACATTTTCTAACTCCCTTTCGCCTGTTGTAGCTATATTCTTAAGTCGACATAGATTTAGTCGACAACTAGAACATATATATTCTCCTAAAACTAAGTTAATGTCTTCACACAACGCATGTAACTGTCCAGGCACTTTTCTCACATTTTTTGTTACGCGATTATGACCTCGCTTCTTATGGGGGTTACAACAATAAAATTTTGGCATTATTGAAAACTCGTGATATGTAACTTCATGAAGTTCACAGAACAACAACACGTTATCAACTGCTGCTGTTTTCTAAAAACCAAGTTTATATTTAGTTGTCGGTAAAGGGAAGTAAATAGTATAAAACCAATAAAAGATAGAATAAAAGACTAATTGTACTCTGTGTCAATGCCGTTACCGTCCTTTTTTCTAAAATTGCCTGTCGAATATTTATGACTCGAGATCCAAAGCTATATGTACCGTTATAACATAGTTTGAATGTTGAAAAACACTCTTCGTCAAACTCATTTGTAGAAATAGGTAAATGTTTTATTGTGCCTATTGTTCAAATAGGTTTTAAATGCGATTGTAGTAAAAGAGGACCGAGACAGGACATATCAATTTTTATACCATGCTACCAATAAAACTTCAGTACTTCATCATAAACATTTTAAGAGTTTATGAGATCATAAACATTAATTTACTATAGGTACCCTTTTAACGGAACAGTTGGAATTTATAATACGAAGCCGATCTGAAATACACAAGTAATTAACTAATCAATATAATCATATCCACATAAATGCATTTATCTTGTGTACACTAGGTAAGACATATCGCTATTATTATAGGGACCATGTTATTACTAACTAAAAGGTAGTGATAGGATTGCGCCGGCCGGTCGTGGGCTATGGTGCACCAACTGCTTGCAATGCGCTCCTTAAAAATTTCTCCTGCAAAAACTATTAAAATGTCCAGCTTGCCATTTTTTCAGATTTTTAAAAATGTGACCACACCGATTGTTTTGCAATTTTAGAATATTTCGTTAAGAAAAAAATAGAAATACGTTTGGTAGCAAAAAATTATTAGGCCATCCAAAAAGCCCGTCTTCTTGTGAGTAATTTATAAAAAAAATGTTTGTTCTAGGATAAATACTTTTCGAGATATTTATATTTCGTTAAAGACGTGCAAGCAGTGTTGACAATTTTTTTAGGTTGAATATTTCCGAAGTTCTGCGTAATATAGCAAATTGATGAATGAAAGTTATGTTCTTTAGTTGATTACTACCTTATAATTGATTTTCATCGAAATCCGTGAGATCGACCCATTTTAGTGATCGATTTCGCATGGAATGACCCTATATAAATCACTGGTTATTTCGTTGTCATTATAATAAAGGCTACAAACTATATGCTAAATGCTCTTTCTGACAAACATATCTCACTCCCTCAAAATCAAGTATGCTTATTTTATCTTAGTTGTCGAGATGTGACTGTAAGAGCTATAGTATGGGAATTTTTCAAGCGCACCAAGCGAAAAATTTAGAAAAAATCCAGATAATTCCGTCCTCTTCTCTCATACGCTCAATCTAATTACAACTTAAGTAAAATGTATGTGAGTTGTGTGAATGACAAAGCGGATGTGGTCAAGCACTGAAATGCCTATTGTTTTTCCATATGTATAATTTTCCCTCTAATCCGTTGCCAGTCTTGTTTGTGTACTCAAGTCGCTATGATAGGCACCTTAGCGTGAAGGGTTTCTGTGTTATTTCCCTATTGTTATTTGTCGGCTAGGGCATTGTAAGGTGTATGACTGCAGTTTTTGAAAGCAATTTACCTTAGGAAAAATAAAAAATGTACGTTAAATTAATTTTCGTGGCTGAATGAGTCTAGATACTCAAAGCCAAACACAAAAAAAAATAGAAACATAATATTTTGTTTTTTCGTGCGTAGTCGTACGAATGATTTTAAAAAAATTAATCTCGATAAACTAATCCAATTAGTTTTTGAAAGAAACCTTTGTCATTGGACCAGTCGAAGAAAGTATTTTTCATAGGCACCAAGCATTTGCGAAAGATTAATTACTTTTGTAATTTATGCTTAATTCTTTCCAGAATATAATTGAATGTTTCTGGTTTCATTCTGAAATATCCGTAAAATATTTCTTAGTTAGTTAGCAACTCAGAAAAAAGTTTAAATTCTCCAAGTTCTTCGCTTGTTACAAAAATATCATTAACTCAATACATCCTGGATTGTTGTCGTGCCAAAAGCAGTAATAAATAATAACGGATTTTCTAATAGCATGCACTTATTAACTGCGTCCATTTTGAATTTTACCGAAAAACTGACAAACACGCAGCTAGTGTATCCACATTACCATACGACAAAGATCTGTACGAGTTCGTACGACTCTATAAACGTACGACCATGCAGCCAATGTAACCCGGAGCCGAACATTTGGGCGTTTCGGTGTGGGACACTTCGGCGCGAAGACACTTCGGCGCAGGGACACTTCGGCGCGGACCACTTAGGCGCAGGAACACTTCGGCGCGAGAAACTGTCTAGTATTATTATAATAACAGTATGATTCATGGAATAATTTGTAATAAAAACTTAATTTGTTTATTATAAATCTTTTATTGTTTATAAGAATATCATGATTATCAGAATCATGTTAATATAAATTTTAAAAAATCAAAAACTTTATAAAATCAATTAAATGAAATAGAAAAATTTACATCAACATTTAATAACGTATCACTGATAAATACGTGTCCCACTTCTCGAATTTTATCTCAGTGTGTAACACTTATAAATGGATACTGCTTAGTGCTTATAGTCCAGTGCTTAAAGACAAAAAGCACTGGAATAACGCAATTTAACCAATCCAAGCGAAATTATGGAATTAAGAAGGTGTATGTGCGTACATAAAAATATGATCCAAAAAAAACGTTTTATTTAAAGATCTTTAGATTCCAGTTTTACCCCAATTTGCCGTGGAAAATATACATGCCCCGAACTGCTTTTAGTCGAAGTGTGCTTGCGCCTAAGTGTCCTGGCGCCGAAGTGTACCTGCGCCGAACTGTCCTTGCGCCGAACTGTCCGGCGCCAAACTGTCCTAGATCGAATGTAACCGTAGCCTATTAGTGTTAAATAATAAAAATGTGCCTTGGGAAGTTAAAGTGCCGATTTATAAGGATATAATAAGACTCAGTGTGACTTACGGTTCAGACGTGTGGGTGTTGACAAGTGAATAGTTTGGCTAAGTGTGAAGAAAACTGCGAAAAACTTATGGAGGAATAAAAGTTCAAAATGTATGGAGAACAAGAACAGATGAGGGGCTGTATAATCTTTATGAAGATGACACAATAATAAATGTTATCAAACAGGGAAGGTTACGATGGCTGGGACACCTTACAAGGGTGGAGCAGAAAAGAATCCCCAAAGAAATACTTTGTGAAGAGGCAGAAGGAAGAAATAGAAGGGGCCGACCATCAAGAACGTGGCTAGAAGACCTTCAGAAGAATCTGAAAAACTAGAGAGAAGGACAGGAAAGAATGAAGGAAGATAGTTGCCATAGCCATGGGCCTTTAATGTCCTTTAAGCTGAAATTTATATATACAGATATAGAAGAACAGCTAGGAAGTACGTACGAGACCATATGTATGATAAGGAACGCGCTAATAAAATAAAGAAGGATTTATATCGGGTCACGCCTTTGCTCGTCTTAGTTTGTTAGTGGGGGAAAATTCGAGCATTAAAGTTTTTTAGTAAACCACAAACCGAGCGTTGGTGTAGTTCCCCAACCCCACTAACACAAACTAAACAAGAAGAGCAAAGGCGGGGCCCGATATAAACCCTTCTTTATTTTACTAGCGCGTTCCTTATCATACACACATATGGTTTCGCAGATACTTCCTTCTTGTTTTTCCACACCTGTATAGCGTGTGTGTAAATTATCTTGGATGGAAATGGAAAACTTTTTTATTATTGGTTTTTACTTTTCTTTAAGCACACTTTGAGCGATAATTTGACAAATTTACTGTGGGATGTACTGCATTTGTGTTGTAAAAGGAAGATAAAAGACAAATATCATCACAAACAGACGAGCGAGATCAATCAAATATTTCATGTAATGTTATCCCATATTATTAAAATGAAAGAAAAATACATGGAAATTCTGCTGTTAAGGGTGATTTCGTATTCTACGTGAAAAGTTCTTTTTCATAAATTTCTATTTATAACAAATAGAACACCAATATCCCCTACAGTTAACATTGTTAAATTGAACCCAAACCCATAAATTCTAACCGAAATGCGAAGGATTAGGAATTATTAAATGGACACCTTAATAACTTTTTTTACATCTTCCCTCATTTTTATTTTATTACGAACTCTCCTTTTCTAAAATAAGTACTTCACTTTGTGTGACAGCCAAAACTAATCTCTACAAGGAAAATTATGTCTAATAAAAGTAAATTTCAATAAATAAGAATTATTTTTAACACTTTACGTAAGGTCGCCCTATCAGAAAATCAGCTGCTTGCGTGTCAATGCTGAGGAAATTAATATACGACAGTTGAAGTAACTTATTTTATGCAAATAATTCTGAAAATTTATTTGAACATTAAAAAGCCTTGAAAACCATTTTGGAAAACAATAAAAAGGAGATTAAAATAATTATGAAGGCATAATTCAGTTAGGAAATTGTTGAAAGTAGAGCAGCTACAAACCAGTACAAACTGTTAATCAAATTTTAATGGTTAAATGCATTATAGTATTATCTTGTCTTACAATAAGGTAGATCAGTAAGTATTCTGGTAAAAGTTCAGTTCTATACAAGCTGGTAGGTGGTAGAGTAAAATAGGTTCTGATTGAAATCGTTATATCATTAAAAATACGTGACAAACAGTAATCGTGATAACATATTCGTAAACATCTTGGAGACCCATTCGCGTACTGTTAAAAAAATCATGCAGATGGCGCTTCCTTCGCTCCCTGTGCGCGGAGGAAATGATGCAATATTTTTGGGTGTGCTGCTGCGTTTGACTAAGATCTATTCAAATATACGAAGAACATTTCGCAGTGATTTGAACAGAATATTTTAAAAACTGTTTCTTGCAAGCCGGTAAACGCTTTTGACAATATCGCGGTTTTAGCTAGACAAGCGTGAGCATAGTATCGTTTTATGCTGCAGCTGGTATCGTTTTAAAGATCTCCACGAGCCCTATTCAAATGTACATATAAAGAAAATATCGCACTCAAGTTCTTTTAATGTTTTCGCATGAATGGTTTAAACATACTTGGACTAATTAATTTTAAAATCTTTCCATAACTCTACCACATTGTTCAAAGAATAAAGAACTTCAATAATTGTCGAAGAACTCCAGACTATTAATGATAACTCCAGCTAGGTGTCTGATGCCACCTAACAAAAATCTTGGCTACGCTCGTCGCTCTTAGTTAAGGGATACTCAGAAATTTGTGTTGTAATGTCACTGGTTGCAGTGCTGTCCCAAAAAACTGTAAATAAAATTAAAATTAATTGTACTAAGATGGCATTTGTAACAGTAGTAAAGTATACACCTTAGAGAAAGTGACAGGAACGTCGTAGAAAGATCTCAGGTGTTGTCAGTGGCGTATCAGATTATAAATGTTCTTGTCTTAGTAATAAACAACTATAAATACACTAAAACTATTAACCAAGAAAAAAGTACAAAAGATCAGAATTTAGCACACTAGTAATAGCAAACCATATGGAATGCAGCCCAAGCATCATTTTTATTGTCCTGGCATTTTAAGCCTTCTTTAAATGTATATTTTAATAAAAAATGTCTTTAATAAAATACTATGACAAAGGATATGTATACAAATATTAGTTTATACACACATGATAAAAACCATTTTTATATTATTCCTAAGGCACAATTTGGCACCAATTTATTGTTATTGAAGGTTATATAGTAAAACATCTAATAACAATCATAACAAATTGCAAATTGATTAATGACCTGCAACATTTTACAACTAAATATGGAGATGAAGTAGTTTACGAAAAATCACTTTAAAGTGATTCTCCTGGGTAGCAAAAACTAAGTTTTACTTTCAATACTACTGTAAGATTCCGTTATTTTAAATGGTTAAGCAATGGTTTCAGAAACGTAGCTGGAACTTTCAATACTACATTAAAGTTTTAAAAACTTTAAAGTAGCTTCGGGCAATTTACTGCTACAATCATAATACCACTTTTAAGTTGCAGCGACTTTAAAGTAGCTATACTAAGTGGCAATACCGTTCCACATACTTTAAAAGTTACTCACAAGTAATGGAACTACATAGTTTCAATAAATGTAAAAACAACTATACAATTACTAAAATATTCCGCACTCCGAAATATTTCCGTAAGACACAATAATTTCATAAAAACGATAAAACGTAGTTTTATGAAATACATGTTTATATTAATTTAATTGAAATATGAAGTCCTGTAATATAACAAAAGGATGCTACTTGCAAAGCTTTAAACTCTCCTACAATAATGGTCTAATTACTATTTTATTGTTGTTGCCTTTTGCTACCGCATATTGGTTGAATCTTTGATTTTCGAAATATGTAAGTACAAAAACGAAATATCGCAATAAACTGGATGCTGTGTCTGGTCACAGATCGCTGGTTCAGAATCTATATATTTAAAACACAAGGCTTATTTTTGTTACAGTTCGTTTGAGAATCCCACCTCAAGATCTAAGCAATTCCTTTTTTATAATAAAGCTTTCGCTGTGTAGATTAGTCAGCACTACTTAATTATTATATATTTTTAATGTTTATATTTTTAATTTGAAAAACTTTAAACTGTTTAATTTGAGACGGACGAATCGGACATTCACTTGGGGCGCCCTCTCACTTTTTTCGATGGTCAGTTTCGTAACTACTCCCGCTTATAAATATAAAAGGGTGATGCAGCAGTCCTCTTCCATTATTAATAAGCGTTTAACACGCGGTTAATGTTTAAAGAATTGTTAGGTTGCTTAAACAAAACCCGCATAGTTGAAAATGATGGACAACAGACGAATTATTATACAAATAATAGCTGATGGTAATTACTTATTCAGGGCAGTTTCATATTGTTGGTATAAAACGCAGGAAATTTGCATTTTAGAGATTTAAACGTCGCTTACCGATTCTAATATCTTTAAAAATAAAAAAGATATATTGATTTTAGTCGCTAGAAGTACTGTCGAATATCTATAGTTGGTATTCAAAATTTGAATTTTTAATTATTATTATCGGTGCGGGTGCGCGTAAACATTATACAGCTTTATAGATGTTATTTTTCCAGGTTTCCAAGTTTTGTTAATATCACACTTGCAAAATTATGTACAATAAATTTCTTTTTTTTTTCATGTACCTACATATTTTTTTAACTTATTATGAAATCTTTACAAGAGCAAGTAATGACAAATCGTTCCGGAATAATATGCAAATAGTTACTTATCTATCTCGAACTAAAGATGCATAGTTAGTTCCTCTGTAACAATTTAGGTACAAGGAGACGCGTGCTGGCCCACCCGGATACCGGGAGTTTTCGGGTGGGCCTTTATAAAAATGCCTTGAAGGGCCCTACAACACGACTAAATTTAAATTACCATCAATTAAATTATATTTAAAGTAGAAACAATGTACCTCGCCGCCGTTCAACTCGACCGCACCTGACGAACAGCGACGATTGAATCTAATTTTCTTCCCCGTTTTTAGTCTTGCGAACCATTCAAGAACTCGAGAATGTTGCGGATGCGTTGCGTATCATATTTATATTGATGACGTAATTTGGGGATATTTTGTAGGCCTAGAAACCTCAATTAGAGTTAATACAGGTTTTGCGATCCGGTGAATTCGAGTTGCGTAAGTGGGCAAATAACTGTCCGGAACTTCTGGCGGCTGTACAATCGGCTGATGTCCAAATGTCAGTTCAATTCGACAAAGAAGAACCTATCTTTATTAAGGTTGTAAGTCTTCATTGGGACCCCATGGCCAAAGTGTTTTTCTACTTGTGCCACAATATGGATCGCCTTTGCACAAAAAAAATCTTATCGGAAGTGGCGAGAACTTACGATCCTTTAAGATTTTTAACCCCAGTCGTTCTCTTTGCAAAAAAGTTGATGCAGCAATTATGGATGGCGAAAATAGATTGGGATGAACCTGTTCCTGAGGCAGCGATCAATAACTGGAATTTGTTCGGAGTGGTGCGGTGCTGTGTTGGCAGCAGAATTGGTGTAAAGTCTCATTGATGCTTTGAAGAAGCAAATCACGTTTGACGATACGATCGCTTGCAATACTCCCAGACACCAAGGCATTTGTTTTGTGGCTAACCGAGTAGCTTTCATTCAAGATATCGTCGCTTCTTTGTCATGGTATTACGTTCCGTCAGCAGATAATTTAGTTGATAGTGCTTCACGAGGACTTTTGCCCTCACAATTGCTAAATCACAGTTTGTGGTGGAAGGGACCTCCATGGCTCTTTCATCTCCGAGATTTGGGGCCACAACAACCTTCATTCTCTGCAAGTTTTATTCCGCAAGAAGAACGTAAAGATTATACTGACAGTTACTAATGAATCCCCATATAATAGACGATCTAATAATTAATCTAAATAAATAAATTATTCTTAAAAGATTAAACGAAGTGGGATGTGGGGCCCTTTTAGGAAATATTCTCCCGGGCCCTAAAATTGACCCAGCACGCGCCTGGGTACAAGTGTACAATAATATGGTCTTTTAATAGGTCAATACCCTCTGTAACAATTTAGGTACAAGTGTACAATAATAAGCTCTTTTAATAGGTCAATACGTGAATGGGAAGTTGGAGACAAACTGTCGGCTGCAAAGTTTCTAGAATGAAAATAGATCCAGGATCTTAGTTCATTAAAAAACTTGCAAGAAAATCCTGGTAAAACTAGAAATTCGCAAGCATACGGTAAACACAATTCCAACACTAATTTTTTAAAGAAATTTTAAAGGACTTGGAATTTTTTGAACCTACTACCATCAGCAAGGGCTGGTAGTAGTCACATCCAGTCAGAATGTGGGGTTCAACGAATACATTACACCATTTCTGTTCATGAATTTCAAAAAGTCTATGTACTGGAATGTATCTAAGCTAATCTCCTACTACGTACTCCATGTACTACGAATACAGATTTAAAAAAGGGATTTTATCGCTGGTTCTTAGACTATTATCTTTAGTTGCAAAAAACTAAAGCAAACATCAAAATCAAAATGGCCAATTCACAATTTTTGCCAAAAATATTATGAATATTTAATTTACCATTTGTAGAAGGCCAAAATGGGTCTATTAAAATTTGAATGGCGGGGGGGGGGGTCATCACTAATCGACAGCAATTTTATTGGATTATAATAAAATTATATGACATAGTTCTTCAAATTCGTTTGCTACTTTTGCCTGAATGAGGAAAAGGACAATAATTATGTCAACACAAGAAGCGTTTTTACAAATATTTTGAATTAGATGTTTGTCTTAGTTCTTTTGTAACCGAAAATAATAGTTTTCCTACTTTACTCGAAATTCGAGTAGTCATTGTTTCTTCAGAAACTGACGTAGGTATTCATTCTTCTTTTGTATCATGTTTCGAAATTTTTACACAAATCGGAAATATTGTTCCGCAAAGGAGAACGAGATAAACTTAGATACATTCCAGTACATAGAATTTTTGAAATTCATGGATAGAAATGGTGTAACTACATGTTGCAGCCCACATTCTATCTGAATGTGACTACACCAGCAAGGTGTAGGTTCAATTCAAAATTCAATTATTAAGGAAACTCCTTTAAAATTTCTTTTAAAAATTAGTGTTGGAATCGTGTTTACCGTATGCTGAAGAATTTCTAGTTTTAACTAGATAACCAGGATTTTCTTGCAAGTTTTTTTGATGAACTAAGACCATGAATCTATTTTCACTGCAGAAATTTTGTAGACGAAACTTTGTCTCCAACTTCGACCTATTAAAAGAGCTTATTACTGTACACTTGTACCTAAATTTTTACAGAGTACTAAATATGCATTTTTAGATCTTATTTTTAGATTTTATTATTTTAGTTATAACGCACTTATTGTTAGACATACGAAAAAATGTTATATAACCTTTGGATTACAAATAAAATTTTGAATCTATCAAAGAAAACTACATCAAATTCGGAGCAGCCGTTACGGAGATCCAGCAACTTGTAGTTTTGGCATTGAATCCAAGATGGCAGGAATTCCGGACCTCTGTGCAACCCCAAATAAGATTCTGAAGTCAAATCCCGTATGCCTTCAGGTCATCGAAAACCTGGTCAGGAGGACTATAATAAGTCCCACAGTTTTTTTGCTCAAATAAATGCTATAAATACACATAAGTTGGCGTTTTTTCAAAATAACTTTAAACGAATGGTAGGCGTGTTCAAAGAGAATACATAATATAGTTATTTTAGTTATATACGTACTTACCTATGTAGTTTATTATTAATATATTATGTACTTTATATAGCATAATATTCGTTGGAAAATCAACAGTGTGTGGAGGCACCGCAGTAGAAACGTGCCAGTCGCTGGCAATCAGTGTGTGCCCCCATTAACTTTGTAGTTTTTGTCAAAAAGGTGAATCTAGAGAACCACTGAATAGATTTTGATGCCATTTGCACCATTTAATAGCTTATTTCTTAGCAAAAGTTTTTATATATACAGATTATTCAGAGGATTTTCTAGAGTCCAGTAATGAGCAAAAGTTTGAAATACATACTTAAGAAATTTGGCTCTAACAGAGAGAAAACGCATTACGCTGCGAAAATGGTAACAGATAAAGTCAAACTATAAGTGAACAAATTGTAGCTCTGAAAAAGATCTACAAAAAAGTCCGTAAATGGCATTTACGTATCTCTTACTATATACTCACAATCAAGATTTTTATGATAGTTATTTTTGCAGAAAACTCTTCTCCTGGAATGTTGCCTTACTCCGCCCCTGGATGAAATGCCGATAATTTTTGTATTTTTTTTTATCTTCAGAATTGCTCCAAGTATAATCTGTGAAAATTTGAAGTTTGTAGCTTACGTCATTCAAAAGATATAGTATAACCATAATGATTTTTTTAAGAAATGCCTCCCCTACGACCCCCTCGGATTTTTTAGGATTAAAGATATAGTCATGCACCCCTTTGAGGCAAGGCCCACCTGACTGTAAAGTTTCAGCTTTCTAAGTCTTCTAGT
The DNA here is from genome assembly GCA_929113105.1 of Agrypnus murinus. Lineage (NCBI taxonomy): Eukaryota > Metazoa > Arthropoda > Insecta > Coleoptera > Elateridae > Agrypnus > Agrypnus murinus. The sequence continues at coordinate 74,629,994 of OV816029.1, forward strand.
TTTCGAGATTTTTTGTGATGGACATGAGACATCGGATGTCGGAACTGGCTATTATTATATTAGGAGATAAATAGCCAAAAAGAAATTGTATTATATTTTAGGTTTGGGAAAGGCGTCCTCCATGGGCAAGGCGCATAGATGTCTTGTAGAACGCTTAATAATTCCTCTTGATGTGATTATTGATGCTACTCTGGAGACCCCATCAGGGCCTACAAATAATTCTTAGATGCATCCCAAAAAGTATTTGTTGAGTCAGCCGGGTGGTTGCTTGTCATTTTTGAGTAAAAGCGCGAGAGCGCCTGGTTTTAAAAACGCATCAACACGTATCTCCACTTGTACGATTGATGTAGCTGAATGATATATTCTTTTGAAAACTGTGTCTAAAATTGTTGTTGTATTTTCTATTCTTGTATTGTGTTCTAAACCAGAACATAGAGAATTCTATGCCTAGAATTATATTTAGAAAATTGGTGAATTGGGAAAATTTTACAGACATGTAAAGAAAATAAAGATGTAAAAATTCAGTTTATGCATCCTCATGACCTTCACCCAGTTATGTGTGGCCCAAGAGAGAATATACATGTTGGATCTCACAGAACAACCATCGAAAGCAATAATAGAAAATCGATTAAAAACAATCAAAAATCGATTAGAAAAATAATTAAAGGTTCGATTAAGCACTTGTTTTAATAATTTGTGTTTTCTATATTATGGTATAAAGCCTTTACCGATATTAAGCCTTTACATGACTATCGTGTAGTGTATGTTATATTAAATCTATTTGATCCCTGTCCAGACAAAAACCAAATTTATCTAAAATAAAAGTGCTGCTGGTGAGCATCAAATTCGCATGTATTCAAAATAGTTTTGAATCAACTTAGTTTTGGTTAAGTTCAAAATACAGCGAATAGTAGTCTTTACTGAAATTCGCTATCGTAGTATTTTTCCTTATCAAAAAAGCGACAATGAAAGTACGTTTGTATAACGTACTAATTTAAAAAGAAACTTTTAAGTGCAAATATTTTACCGTAAAAATTATTGATCCAAGTACTTTTCTATGTTTTAACTTTGCTTGCTTAATTTTTTCTATAAATAATGTATTTGTAACTAAGGCTGTACGATTATGGAACTCAATAGAAAATCGATTAAATCGATTATTATGCATCCCTATTTGTAAGCGTTCTAAATCTATAGTGAGTTATATGTATTGGAATAATTTAATATAAGTACATTTGTACATACTATAGCACATATGCAAACACAGTGATTAACACAGTTATGCAACTCATCTGCTTATCTGCTGGTATAAAGGTGTTGTATTTTTTTTCTTGTGTTTTAAGGTACGTTCGTGCTACAGCATCATGCTTAAAGTAAACTGAAATTTTAAGAATAGCTGACTAAAACAGTGCAACATTACATTTATATACTGGAAAAAATTGGAAAAGCTTGTGAAATCAGCTTCAAAATGATACCAAGATTATTGCAGGAGGAATATTGACGGATTCAAATCAGTTTAAAAACTTAACTCTTCATTTACTATCGCAAAATGCTAAAAAAAGTATTTCCAAAAATCATAACTATGTCAAATTTCATCCAAAAATTCTGTAGCAGTCTAAACTAGCAATCTAAAAAGAAATTATGAGAAAAATCTGAGTTGGTCAAGCAGGAATCACCTATTTTTTTAGATGATTTACCACGAAATGATTGTTCATAAAGTTTTTCTATATTTTATTTTATTTGGTACAATTTATATTTTTGTATTCTATTTTGTAAAATTATTTATTGTATATCTTATACCTAGTACTGCAACTTCTCCAGACAAATTGAAAAGTTCGCTCAACTTTTCAAGAAAAGTTGAAACACTACTTAGACCGTGCATGTTTGAATAAATTATTTGTAGATGATTTTTATTTCTTTAATGTTCAGTTAAGATAAGGATGTTTGTAGAGATGGCTAGATTTCTGCGATATGTAAAATATTGTGTAAGGGTTCTGTGGAAAAATAAGTTTGGCAACGAACTTGATCAGAGCTAAACAAATTCAAAGATAGTAAACTTTTACTTATATAATGTTATAACGTCTACAAAAACATTATAAAATCAAAAATCACAATGAAGCAAATACTTTTAGTAACTTTTATTATTCACATAAATTTTTAACTTAATCTTATTCACTATTATCTGATTTCTCTGTCATTCTATTGGATTTACTGTCTGAATCTACTGGGGTATCACTAGATTTACTGTCCAATTCTTCCGTACTACTAGTAGACATACTAACAGAATTAGCTGCAGTGCTACTGCCTTCGCTATCATTTTCCCATGTTATTTTATGATATAATGCCGTTCTTAACGGTAAATGAGGCGAAATAAGGTTTGGATCGCCAAACATTGGTAATGGTAATCCTAATTGTTGAACTCCACATTCCTTGTTAGTGAATTCTCGTAAAACATAATTTGTAGCAAAATCATGGAAGTACCTTGTGTCATTTACTCGTACCATTACACCATCTACTCTTAGGAAATACCTCAATAGAACAAAAAATGAACTTGGCATTACTCTCTGTAAAATAATATTCATTATGTTTGTCAGTCTTGATTATAAATATTTACATCTAATACATTTTGTTAATTGGATAAAATCTGGCCACAAAAGAAAGACTACAAGAAAAAATATAGCCAGCTTTCTCCAATTTAACTACTTACAATTTTAACTGTACAAGATGCTATTCCATTATCATGTAATTCATCTTCAAAGAGCATTAATTCGTGATAAAACAAAATCTTTTCTTTCTGTTTTAGTCGTTCGATATTAATCCTTTCATCTGTTGGAGTCAATACTGCAGAGCCAGTGATTGTACCTTTATAATCTGTACTAAAAGTCCAGTCAAAAGGTTTAATTTTTTCTTCTAAATGTGTTGGATCTCGTGTTTCTTTCCATGAATCTGAACAAGATACTTTAAGGTCTAATTTACCATTTGAAACTAACTTTAACGCTTCTAATGCATTGAATTTGATTTGTATCCCACTCGCATGTGAAAGTTGCATGATATTATTGGGAAAAACCATTTCAGGTAAATGTGGTAATTGTAAAGCATTTGTATATCTGTAGAATTAATCAGTAATTAGAAATATATTAATAATTTTTTCCAATTTATTACTTACAAACAGTACTGACATTGGTGGTCGTTGCCACTGTCATTGTTTGTACATTGTACCGCTGTTGAACACTGAGAATGAAGAATATGAGACTTTGTGTATTTAATGACCCAGTCGTGGAATTTATGTTCCTCTGAATTTACCGGTAGTCTTTCTAGAGCAACATTATCGCTTTTAACATTTATTACATGCGACATTATAACCTAAGAAAATACCAAATAGAATTAAAAATAACGGCACAACCGTAAAATAATGTTTTACCCAACTATTTCTACTGCTATTAAGATATGAAAACGTAAGGGAATGTAATAAAATTTTCTATGCTCACAAATTCTGCTATAAGATCTATTTTCGAACTATTAGGTTTTGCTTGTTAGTTTCCGATTGTTTTGACACACACCAATTGTCAGTTATAGTTGCGTTCGGTAAGTTGCTTCTGCCGTTACAAAAACTATAGAAGTGTTCAATGATTATTTGGGTGCGTCCACCATTATAATGTGATGCAAAGCATGATTGTGTAAACTCGTATCTATTACCTATAAGTCTATTACATAAGTTTATATGCTGCGCAAAGGTGAATAAAATACAAAATATTTTCACATTATTTATTTAGAATGCACAATAGAAGATGGAATCAGGGACTGGAACAGGAACCTAAAAGAACCGGAACCGATTACTTTTATGGAACCGAAATCGGAATCGCAACCTTTACTAAAATCCGTGTTAATGTTAAGATGAGAACCCAAACCGTTATAAATTTTCAAAGGAACCGGTATTTTTCGGTTCTACTGGTAAATACAAAAAATAGTTCAACATTCTCCAGACATTCTCCCAACAGCGCTACAATAACCATTTCTTTAAAGTCACTAGATACAATAAGTAGCGCAATCAATTAGGCCTATAAGATAGAAAAAGATAGCTATCGAAATCCCAAACATGGCTGCCGTTTGACAATTTTTTTTTGACAGTTGGACATGTGACATAATTTGAACTAAAGTTCCTAGGTAATTATAGAGACTTTAATTTTAACCTGTGAGTTTAACCAGGGATTTTAACCTAAAGTTTCTAGTTGTCGTCACGCGTCAGTTCGTAACCTATGCGTTACCAATTTGTAAGTCATTCCAAAAGCAGTAGTTATGAAAATGATGAGGGTAATTTACTGATTAAATACTGTAGTCAGTTAAAAGAAAACAAAGAACTGGTAACAATAGAAACCACTGTAGTGCACGAGCTACAAGAGGAAGATGAATTTTATTCATATCTTAATTTGTCGAGCGCAGTGCAGGCCTGCTTATATTATTTGTTAGGTGCTGTTTTACATAAAATAAAAAAGCATTATGCAATATGCGCTAATTGTTATAAAGCAGTACAGGAGGTTCCAGATGAAGTTACAGTTTTAACTAGATTTACTAAATTGAGAGAAGATAAATCTAACATTTATGATTGCATATTTAATATAGAACTTAGTTTTAGAGCTCATGAAGATGACATTTTAGAAAATAGATTAATTTTAGATGATTTTATAAGCAATGCTATAAATACTTTTATGTGTCCTGATAGCATTCCGAATTGTCATGACATTTTTGAAAAAATTGTAAAATTATTTTTTAAGTGTCGGGTCTATTTCTTGTTGAATAACAAACATAAAAAACCAAATTGTAATATTTCGACGCAGAGTAGCCGCAGTATGGCAATGCGAGCTTCTGTAAATAAATAATTTTCCATTACATATTCTGTGTTATTGTCCAATTCACATTATGCTCTGGTTCTTTTTCAGTCATTTTTTTACTAATTTTCCTCATTTTGATGAAATCAAAGATTTTTATCTTAGGGACAACAGCAATTTCACTTGCAGCAGGCAGAAAGTGAAATAAATGTTTGAGACATCTCATTTTGAATTTTCCGCTTTAAAAATCCCAAACATGGCGGACGATTTCGCTACTTATTGTATCTAGTGACTTTACATTTCTTATTGAGTTGATATTGAATACTAGATCCACTTCCACTACTAATTGACCAATCGTTTGTGAATTGACTAGAAAAGTGTTACGTCACATTTTATATTGGTAGCCTTGAATATTTCCAAACAGATATCATCTTGAAAAAATCTACAATAGCAGCCGCGTTCGGTATTTCACATCTGTTTACTCCAAGAGCTCAGTTTCTATGGTATCCATTGTTGTAAATAATTATAACTATAGCAATACAGCTTTCAGAGTAAAAAGAATTGAGATACCGAAACCCAGCAAATATAATTATGTACCTATTCATGTTCATTTGGTTTTGTCGAACTCAACATTTTGTTGTGTATTTTTTAGTTTTCAATAAAAAATTAATTCAATCTTGTTTTGTTGTTGTTGACATGGAAGTGCTACTTTACTCCCTCGTTTGGGGGACTAAAGTAGAGCCTTATATATAGGACGTGCAAAATAGTATATTATATACCCAGGAACTAAAGTGCATCTTTTAATCCCGAATGTGAGTTTATTTTCCGAGCGTTAGCGAGGAAAATAAACACATGAGGGATTAAAAGGCACTTTAGTCCAGTGGTATATATGCTATTTTTTGCACGTCCTAAAGGACTTAATCGCAAAAATTCACGAGATTTCCGAAAACTTCATTACATGTCATTCGGACAATTGAACTCTACAAACGCCAAAATCACATAGTTTCAGGATAATAAATCCTAACATCAAGATATATACAGGTCTGGTAGAGCAGCTCGCCGCCATTTTGTTGGAGCTAATTGCTAGTTTAAAAAAAAACACTAGATTGCAGCATCATATCAAGATCTGTCAATAAATTGTCATCAATCTGACAATTCTGAAGTTTTTTAAAATTCGAATTTCTTGTGCAAGTTATTTGTCTTATTTTAACTTTAGTGTTAGCTTGTTGCGTTATTTTGACTTTAGTGTTAGCTTGTTGCTGTGTTTTTTTTCATTTTAAGTGGCATTTATTACCACTGTGAAAAATGAAGAAGTGTAAATTTTGCGGCTTCGTGAAACTTTTAAAGGAAGATTTGGCCCTCTTTCACGTACCAAAGGTAAAATGTAAATTAATATTCGATTTCAAACAGGGTTTATATTTGTAACATTATTTTATAGGATACGAATAAGCGTAACAAATGGACTATGTCTACGGGCACAATTTTAAACAAAAATGACTTCGTCTGCATGAAGCATTTTGAAAAGAGGTTTGTGAGGGAATTTGCAGATGAAAGTGGAATAATTAACAGAAGGACATTAGCACCAGATGCAATCCCTACCCTTTATTTGGGTAGTTCCCATTCTTCCTCTGTTTTGAATTTTCCATCTGAAGATCCTGCCCTGCTTATCCCTTTGAAAAATTATTCCCAGACAAAAAAGCGGTGGGTATCTTTTTATTTATTTTAAGGTCAGTCCAAATGGTAGCAAAATGGGTTCATGGAGAAAATTAACACCACTCTAGCTGTGATTTATTTATTGCATAATTGTATACTGGCGGCCGAAATAAACTAGGTTTAGCGTAACACGAATCACGATCAAACGTAAAATGAATGTCATAGTGACCCGTTTTACACTACAATGTGTCCTAGTTTATTTTGGCCGCTACTGTACCATGGGCATGAGTTGATGTCTTGATTATTAATCGTCTTCATTAACATTCTTGTTTATTATAACTATTCATAATCTTGCTTTATACAACTCGCCCTAAGTCTCCTTAAAATTTCAGGATTCTAGCGCAAACCGTTTTAGCAGGACGAACACGATTCCATACATAATCGCACTCCTGTATTAACCCAAGGTCTGTCAAAGTGACATTTTGGTTAAAAGGTTGTCTCGATCCCTATACATTCAATACTTGACGAAATTGTTTTGTTTTTGTGACGTAGTTTTGAGAATTTTTGCAAATCAGGATATGGTTAACGTATATCAAGATGACGTCACAAGCCAACTCGAAATCTGAATAGGGAAAATTTCGTTCAATTCGTTCTAGACAACCTTTTAAGCCAAAATGTCACTTTGACGGACCTTGGTATTAACCAACGTAACGTTTTGAGGAAATTAATTTTTTCGTATTTGGAATAGAAATGTGGTACATTGTTCAACCCAAAATCGTAAAGAAATGTGAGTGTTTGTTCGTTAGCAACACTTTTCTTCACTCTCAGTCAAAATCGTAAAGAAATGTGCGTCTTTTCTCGTTAGCAACAACTTTTCTCCACTCTTCTGCCAAACTTTGACGTAATTTTTTCCTAGATTTTAGTATGTCTCATTCCAAATACGAAAAAGTAGCATGTTCTACACTTAAAGAAAAGTGAGTTTTCCATGTTCGTGTAAATTTTAATCCATTCGCTCGCTTCGCTCGCTCATGAATTAAACATTTACACTCACTGGAAAACTATCACTTTTCTTTACTTGTAGAACAATCTACTATTGTTATCCTTGTAGTTGTGAAGAGAAAATTAATAGACAAAAAATCGATATGTATCTGTATTCTGTACACAACGTTAACAATAATAAATCTAGACAATAGTTTTTATTGCGGGATTTGTAATCCTGTATTTTGTTGTAGACCTGCCAAAGATCCTTCACTACAGTCCAGTCAAAGTTCTCCTACTCCTTCAACGACCCTAGAAAACCTTCGTTTACCTGTCACTGAAAGCCCTCCTGTCATAAATGAATGCGATTCACCAGAGACTAAATGCGAATCACCAGAAACTAACACGCTGTTACATTTTCTACAAGAAAACCTAATGCAGTTATATACATTGCTACCATCAGGATGGGGAATTCATAAAAGGTCTCGTTCAGTTACAGTAAGCCATGTTAAAGGGAGTATTCCCAAAATCGATCGGGCTATTGTAGTCAACGATAGTGACATAAAGGTGTATCTTAATGGAATTTTTCATACCACCTATACTGCAACAACTTTAGAGACTTTTTTACAATTAGTGCAAACGGTATATACTATCAGGCTATGTAATGGGTCTGGAGTTGATGGGAAAATTAGCCCTTCCTGTAATGGCGGAAATTTCCAAGGAAAGACAACAAGATGTCGTTCATGTGCGATCTTGAGAAAAAACCTCCTAAAGAAAAAAAATATTATTCCAAAAACCAAAAAATCATATTCAAATTTGTTGCGAAAACAAAACATACAAACAAAAACCATAGAGACTTTAAGAAAATCAATGGCAAAACTATCCAATATCGACCACTTAATTTCAAAATTGCCAGACAATCAAAAGCTTGTAGTTCGAACTTGTTTTGAAACTGCAAGTCGACCTTCTTACGGCAAAAGATACACCAAAGAATGGATTTACACATGCATCCTTCTGAAAATAAAAAGCCCTAAATTATACAAACATTTACGAACTAGGGAGTTACTTCCACTACCTGCACCGAGTACACTATCAACTTACATTAGGCATATCGACAGCTCTTACGGATTTCAAAATAAATTATTTGAACTTCTGAAAGAGAAAACAAAAAACATGCAAGAATTTGAACGGCATGGTACCCTGATGGTGGATGAGTGCAAAATAACTCCCTGCAAACACTTCGACAAAAATCGATTGGAAGTGATGGGATTTGTTGATTTAGGCGAATATACGCCAGACAACCAAAGAAACCAACTTGGGGATCATATTCTGGTAATAATGTTCCAGTCTTTCGCTGGGAAAAATATGCAAGCGCTTGCATGTTTTCTGTCCAGAGGCAATGTTACTGGAACCATCCTAGCCAAATTAATACTGGAAGCCATTCTTTTGAGTGAAGCGGCTGGGCTGTTTATTGACGTGGTCACATCAGATGGTGCCACCTGGAATAGGTCCATGTGGAAAGCCTTTGGTGCAGGAAATCCAGAAAAGCCTTGGAGTGTTCATCCCTGCAATGTAAAAAGAAAATTAAGGATGTGTTCAGATTTTCCACATTTATTGAAATGTATGCGAAACAGGCTTGTTGCAAAAAGAGAATTTCATGTGCCTGAAGGGAGAGTGCAATTGCGCCATTTTGAAAATCTTATAGAATACGATGCAAAAAACGAATTTAAACTGGCTTATAAATTGACCCGAAAGCACGTGAATCCAGAAAACCACGAGAAAATGAGGACAAAATATGCCTTTCAATTGTTTAGTGGGACAGTAGCAGATGCTTTGACGGTACTAAAAGAAAAAGGTATATCCGAGTTTGCTGACTGCGAACCTACAATACAGTTTTGCAGACGAATAAATCAACTGTGTGATATTTTGAATTCGAGTTATTTTAATGGACTAAAAACAAATTCTGCCGAGCAACAAGCATTAGAAGATTTTTAATTTACATTGATTTATGGGAATCTTGTGCACATCCTGACTTTTATTTAACAAAGTCTACAAGTGATGGGTTAAAAGCCACCATCAACACTACTCTTGATTTATTAAAATATTGCACCCAAGAGTTAGGGTATAAGTACCTGATGACATCACGTATCAATCAAGATCCACTTGAACACTTCTTTGGATTAATGAGAGCAAGCGGTGGTGCTAATACTAGTGGAGAGTCACTACAGATTGCACAGATCTTTAGGCTGATATATTCACTATATTCTTTAATTAAACCTCCAAAAGGAAGCAATGTAACTGGTGGAAATATGCTTGCTGCCCTAGTTGATAACACATCAGATTTCTTGAGCTACAACAGAGCAGACAATAAACAAATAACAAAAAAAGACATTGACTTACAACTCGATCAGGCCTTAGAAGAAAATATCACATGTGGTGCATACGTTCATTTTGAAGATAATAGAGAAGCATTTGCCTATGTTTGTGGTTTCATCGCTCGAAGGCACAAAACTGACAATTGTCAAAATTGTGTTAAAACAATTGTGGGGGAAGGATTGGAATCATATAATACTTTCATAATATTGAGAAGCAGAGGGCATTTAACATTTCCTTCAATCGCCCTCGTTATTCTTCTTGAAGAAATTGAACATATTATTGCTGAGAAACTTCAGCAAGACATTAAGAAAAATACTTTCCTTGAAATTCTTGCTTCAATCGGAATACAAAAAATTCATCATTTTGTAGGATGTCCAAATCATAAGTCGGAAATGACGAAAAAAATCCTGTTTTCATTTTTAATAACTAGACTTTCATTTTCATGCCAAAAAGAGGCACGAAAGAGGTCTTCAGAATCTACAAACTCTAAAAAATATAGCAAATTGGCAAAACTGGTTTAAATTACAATTCTTTAATAAATAACTTTTAACCAAACTACTTACTGTTTTTGTTGTGGATAAAAACTTTCGTTATATTTACATTTACCACTGGCAGCGTTTCTTAAATAATTCATTCATGGTCTGGCACCTACAACCCACTAGGGTTTTAGTGGATTTAGCCTCCTTTATAAGCCTCTTCCACTGTTCCTTATTCAATTTCCTTAAGACTTCCAACACTGCATCTTCCTATCTTATTCTAGATCACCTAGCTAGGATGAATTGAGGGAGTTTCCAGTTCCTTCTAAGTCGCCCTCAATTATTTTCTAAATTACTCTCTCTCCGGTCTCCGGACATTCAGGAAACATGTTCAGCCCATCGAAGTACTGCCTTCCTTGTCATCCCCATTATGTCTGTCCAAGATGTCTGTCTCTTGGTAATTGGTATAATCTGGCCAGTTCATGATTATATCTTATTCTATTTACACCTTGATCATCCTCCACTGGTCCACATATTATCCGTTTTAGAATTTTTCTTTTAAACGCACACAATCACAACAACAGGATTGGTCAAATGATGATTCGCAATAATTGCAAGTGATGAATTTTAAAACACAATTCACATTAAAACAGAAATTAATAAATAATAATAATAATTAACTACACTAATGTATTTCTAAACACGTGGCATTCGTGGCAAATGATAGATACATAACCTAAAATTAAAATTTGTGTCAATTTTTGAAGTACCTTGGTAAGGTTGCGCCATCTATTTTCCACAAAGTAAACGGCTTACTAGCTCTCATTTTTGACACAATTATTTACATTGAAACATAGGCAAGCTGTTCTACCAGACGTCTATATATCTTGCCTAACATGTACCGTGATTACTTTTTTAAAAACAAAATTAAGCAATAATCACATAATCTAGAAACCACAATAGATTTGTAACCTAGGTGATTTGTAAACAACCGGTGGCCTTTATTCAAAATTGTGGTTTTACGAATCGTATGCTGTTCGTGTTTAAAAAAGTTTTAAAAAAATATTAACACTAATTTGGCAATCGTTGCACCCACTTATGTTAAATAGTGAGTTTAATTTGACGCCATTCGAGTTTGTTGAATCTAGCGGATTTCTGATAGAATTGGAAGTTGACGCTTGATCTATTATTGAACTGGAAGTTGATTGGTGTTTTTTTTCCATAAGGATTTTCTCAGCTATTATCTTTTTATTAGCCAACGAATTTTCCACATACCCCTCGGTCACGGTTGCGGATTTCCACCAGCCGTGACGTTTTAAAACACTAATATCGACACCAGAATCTGCAAGTAATCAGATGTCAAGGCCCCGGCTATACCCATAATCAGTGCAACCTGAAATTCATAAAAACTATAGACACAAATTTCTGCATTAACTGAAGTAAATTATGAAGAGACTTACTTTTGCCATTAAATAGATTTCATCAGGGGCTTGAACCAGGAATTGATCGATTTCTTCTTTTGTTAAGGATCTTCGACTTTTTTGGTTAATATCCAACGTTCTGCCGTTTCAAAAACCCAATTAACTTCGAAAATTTCCTCATATCTATGTTATTCTTCACCACCATTGTAGCTTTAATCATAGAGTAATGCGACCATAACGTGGATGCCTTGAATATTTTAGCCTTTTCGGCAAAATAAACGAGAAATACATTTTCTGTGTAATTTTTAATGTTTTTGTTGAAACACCATTCATGAAATTCTTTATAAGATTTTTCATATAGTTTTTTTGATTTTGGGGGTAACAAATCTACTATCACCTTCGCCTATTTTCGTCTATTTTTGAATTGTTTTAACATATATTTTCATTCATTTTCCAGAAGATAATATCAAACTTTTTTAAAGACGAACAGCATACAATTCGTAAAACCACAATTTTGAATAATGGCCACCGGTTGTTTACAAATCACCTAGGTTACAAATCTATTGTGGTTTCTAGATTATGTGATTATTGCTTAATTTTGTTTTTGTACTTTGCGTTTATATCAAGGCTCATTCAGAACCGAAAGTAGTGCTGAACTAGCTCATTTGAGTTTCGAATTAGAACTAGTGTAATTTAGTTTTTCGAGGTTGTCAGTCATGAACCATGACAAATGAAATGTCATTGAAATCATTGTTAAATTAAAATTTGAATTTTCAAATATCAAAATTTGACATTTATCGATTGTTGGTACCAACCACGATAAAATTCCCCAAATTTTAAAAGTGCGAATTTTTATTTTAAAACGGATAAAATTAGTAAAAAAGAGGTTCAAAGTGCAAAAAATAGTATAAAGAACTCGTTTTATAAGACATTTATTGCACTCATGCTTTAAAAAACTCCCGCTACGCGGTCGTTTTTTAAACTAGCATTCGTGCAATGAATCATGTCGTATAAAACTTGTTCTTTAATATACTATTTTAAAAAGTAATCACGGTACATGTTAGGATTTATTATCCTGAAACTATGTGATTTTGGCTTTTGTAGAGTTCAATTGTCCGAATGACATGTAATGAAGTTTTCGGAAATCTCGTGAATTTTTGCGATTAAGTCCTTTAGGACGTGCAAAGAATAGCGTATATACCAATAAACTCACATTCGGGATTAAAAGATGCACTTTAGTTCCTGGGTATATAATATACTATTTTGCACGTCCTATATATAAGGCTCTACTTTAGTCCCCCAAACGAGGGAGTAAAGTAACACTTCCATGACAACAACAACAAAACAGGATTGAATTAATTTTTTATTGAAAACTAAAAAATACATTTTGCGATAAAGTCCTTTAGGACGTGCAAAAAATAGCGTATATACCACTGGACTAAAGTGCCTTTTAATCCCTCACATTCGGGATTAAAAGATGCACTTTAGTCCCTGGGTATAGTATAATATACTATTATTACCCATGTTATGAATATGACCAACTACTAATTAAATGTAAACATTATGGCCTTCTCAAGCGGTCTTAAATTACACAAACTGTTGTTAAAGCGAAAGCGCTTTGTATCTGTACTATAGGTATACGTTGATCAACAATACAAATTTGAATTTTGGCGGTAAATAAAAAAACGGTAACTTCAACATCTATCAACCGATTGCACTACGGTCCGGACCGCTTGAGAAGGCCATAATGTTTACATTTACTAGTAGTTGGTCATGCCTCTACCAAATAAACACTATTTGTTGAAGACCTTTTCACCGATACATTTTTTTTATTTCTACAGTTGCGTAATTTGAAAAAGTATTCTCGCACATTCAAATTGTGCGTCTGTTCCACTAGCCCATTTTTACCAGACTAGGGCATCATGGTCCGGTTTTTTTCGCGCGATTCGCAATTACGAAAATGTGCTACGTAGGACACTCAATTCGCTTCGTCCGCACTGCCATTCGCGCGCTTCGCCCGGATCGTCCGCTTCACCACATTGGTTGCTCACGCAGGGCAGCGTGTTAACAAATACTTTAATATTATTAATACCGAAAACTTATTTCGAAAAATGGGAGACAAAATTTAATAGCGCCCCTTGCAGTGTGGTGTGCAAATAAACCTGACATTTCTCAAATATTGGAAAAGTAATTAAAAAATTGTCATTGTCATTGTAATGAAAGATTGAATAGTTTAGATAAATTGTAAAATTTTATATATTTTTTCTACTTTGCGTTCGTACTGAAGCTATTACGAAACTGTTTTCAGTTTCGTTCTAGACAAAAACGATGCCATAATAAAAATACCAACCGCAGTACAATTTATTTTTTTTATGTTGGCGCGCTTGCTCATAAGTCATATACCAATAACATAAGCCAAATGATCAAATACCTATTACCTAAATGAATAAATAAAATTTGACGTCGAATCGAGAACTTACCCTCAATATTAAAATAAAATTGATTAATTGCAAGAAAATAAGGCGTCAAACGTCAACGTCACGAATTGGTGGTGGTTTAACCGTTACAATGTTCCAACAAATCAACATGTGGAATGGCACTTTGAGTGGTGACACGTACGTTTTCCTGCAATTTGTAAAATAACCTCGCAACTCATAATGTTTCAGTTGTAGATTATTATTAATCAAAAGAGCTATCCGCGTAGTACATACTGAAAATGAAGTTGAGCCGTCAGACATTATACGTAACTTCTAACCTCAAATTAATCTGTCAAAAACATATAGGTAAGTATCTGTAAAACTTTCTTAGGACAGTAAATAACAACACAATTTATTTATATTTTTATTTCATATGAACAAAACTGAATGCACATAACTCAACTGTCTTAACTGGAACTGGAGGTATGACCATAAAATGTGCAGTTGTTATACACATTAACGATCACATTCGAAGTGTCGTGAGAATCAATTGAGACACCTCGCAAATTCTCGTTCATCAGGTCATTATGTTGGACCTGGCTACCACTACCGCTTGCAGATGTGGTTGGAACAGAATCCATCTCCGAAGCATGAGAACTCGGTAAGTTCACATGTTGAGGCCGAAGTAAGTCAGCAATTTCTTCTTTCTTTTTCAGGGTAGCCTCTACATAGCCTTCGGCCACTGCAGAAGGCTTCCAGCCACCATGACGCTTTAACGTCAACAAGTCTCCCCCACGGTTCGCTAATTGTGTGGCGCTGGATCGTCTGAAACAGTGTCCTGTAAACAGCTCTGGTTCTGGGAGCCTGAGAAATGTGGCGATATGTTTGGACACTTTGCCCATGGTATTAATACCAATAGGGCTGTTGGTACATCGACCGTTTCTGTAAGTTATAAAAAATCTTGTATGCGTAGTTTTTTTTGGTCTTAACGCGGCATATTTCTTAATTAAATTGATCCATTTTGGGTCTGTAATCATAAATTCCCTTGGCGCATTGTTTTTTGTTTTAGGAATACTGATGAGGATGGAATCAGAATTATACTTTATGTTATCAGTTGACAGATATGTCAGTTCTTCCCTCCTGAGGGCCCCACTATAGCCGAAGATTAGGATTACCTAAAAAATATGTACCAATATTTAGTTTAAATCATGATGTCACATTATATTCTAAAAAAAATTGTGAATACTTACTTTCATAGCCATGTACATATTGTCATCAGCATCGTCAATAAATTTGTTGATTTCATCTTCTTCTAAAATTTTTGATTTTTTTGGGGCGTATCCTTCGGAGCATCTTTTCAAAAAGGCTTGAAGTTTATGAAATTTTGAGATGTCCACGTTTTCATATACACTTAAGCACGACCTTAGCTTTGAGTAGAGAGTCCACAAACTTGACGACTTATACTTTTTTCGTTGAACTTCAAAATATGCCAACAAAACTGTCTCCGATATTGTACCAATCTTGTTATCAGCTCGCCACGATTGAAATTCCGTATATTTTTTTCATAACATTCTCGCGATTTTGTCGGTAACAAATTACCCAAAATATTGTCTGCCAAAGCCCGTATCTCTGGGGGGTACACGAAAAACCATCAGAAGCGCTCATTTTTACGATTTTTATTATCGAAAAATATGACGTTTTTGAGTTTTTTTTTCACGGCCACCTTGCCGCTTTTAACACAAAAACGTTACCAACTGCAGGAAAATTCCCTAGATTTAAAAATTTTCATTTCTTTCATTATTTTGTTATAAAAAAGCGCAAAGTAGAAAAAATAATGTATGACACCTCGTTTGTAAGGGATTTTCTCGCCCTCACTCCTTTATGGCACTCCTCGCTGCGCTCGTCGTGCCCTAAACACGTTAGTGCGAGAAAATCTACCTTACAAAACTCGTATCATAATATACTATTAGCATAACAATAATAAATCATCGTTTAACATAAATAGTGCTATTTTTTAATTAGATGCAGGATTCTCACCGAAAACCCATTCGTTAGTTGCACACCCATCTGCGAAGATGGCGCCACAAAAATGTCGCCTATTTTCATATGGTAAAGTATATGGAGTTTCCGGTATTAATAATATTAAAGTATTTGGTGTTAATGATGTATTGTGTAGAGTTACTACATCTAGTCTAGTCGCCTAGGCCGCGCTTGTCGATCAGAGTATCGCAAACACCGCCATATTGGGGCAAAGGAAGTACGAGATTGTTTGTATCTGTATTGCATTTAATCAAATCCATGTTTACTTGAAAAGATGTTTCTTATTCTGAAAGATCGAACCTCTAATATGTCAAATACGTAAAACGTCGTTTTAATTTTTCCATTATTAAAAATCACTCTTCTCTGCCCAATATGGCAGCGTTTTGCGGTACTCTGATCGATTTAGGTGACTAGATGTAGTGACTCTAGTGTTGTGGCAGATAAGTTCTTTTTTATTATACCCGACTCATAACAAATACTTTAATATTATTAATACCGGAAACTCCATATACTTTACCATATGAAAATATGCGACATTTTTGTGGCGCCATCTTCGCAGATGGGTGTGCAACTAACAAATGGTTTTTCGGTGAGAATCCTGCATCTAATTGAAAAATAGCACTATTTATGTTAAACGATGGTTTATTACTGTTATGCTAAAATATATAAAATTTTACAATTTATCTAAACTATTCAATCTTTCATTACAATGACGATTTTTTAATTACTTTCCCAATATTTGAGAAATGTCAGGTTTAATTACACACCACACCGCAAGAGGCGCTATTAAATTTTGTCTCCCATTTTTCGAAATAAGTTTCCGGTATTAATAATATTAAAGTATTTGCTCATAATCTTGGTATAAGGCCTTTAAAGCATACGTGCTTTAAAGCTGCCTAGGTAACAAGAAATTAACAACAATGTTAAAATAATACACCCTACAAATTTTGAACAATACAGGTAATCTTTATTTACTTAAATGAATATGAAACGTACAATTGGTGTTGTTTGAGATTATACATAGAACCAAACAATTTTTTTAACCATTTCTGTATCAACGATTAATGATGCAGATTATTTCGAAAAAGCTATTTCAATTTATCTTTTTTGTTACAATTTTCAGATTGTAGTGCAGGTATAATAAAAAAATAGCGTATAATGCACGTGTACTGCTCCGTTAAAAAGCGCTCAGTTTCGCCTCGTGCTTTTAAACCCGTCGTGCGTGCTTTAAAGGTTTGCTTATACACTTGTATTACAGCGAGATCAAGATTGATTGTCCTGATCCTACACTACTTTCCATCACCTTGATATCAATATTTACATACAATTTATAAATAAAACTATTGATTGATATAAAGAATTCTGGGGAATTTATTAGATGTCCCTAGATGTCAATCTGTCAAAATTGTTTTTGTTGTTAACTCATTGCCGTGCGTTTTTAATTCCGTTTATTTCTTTATTCTTTTCGTTGTTTAATTATTTCTACAGGAAGTCTCAAAAATAACGGACAATACGTGAATACGAGATAGTTGATGATGTGTAGAGAAAATTTTTCCTATAACTAAAGTAATTACTTTCCGAGTTATTTAAGGTTCAAGTTTTGAGTCCGATCCTGCACGTTCTGCTCCACAATCTCCTGATGTCGCATAATGCTGAGGACTGTAGTTTGTTGAACTTCACAGCATTTGTCAATACGGCACAATTTTGTCAATGCCGCTAAATACCCGAATGAGTTGAACTTGAAGAAACTCGTAAATAAGACACGTTCCGTTTTGCTCATGTTGCAGTTTGTTTATTTTAAAATAAATTCAAGGTCTAATAACAGCTTAAAAACATCTGTTTTTACACAGAGCGTCTGATATCATATTTAGATAAATTAAAGGGAAATCTTTATGTGTGGCGGCGTTGAATGTAATTTAAGAACGTGAACATAGAATGTAATCTGCGATGCTAATACCATGCTAATACATTTTACTACAACCTGAAGAATTAATACTTAAGTCTAATAGTAAACCTTTTCAGTAAAACGTAAAACTGAAACCATCATAGAATAAATTAAACCTGTAAACGCTGTTTGTATTAAACATCCCCTTTCGCATACTTGCCTTAGCAATTCTTTCTTTTGTATTCTGTGTTTGTAAATAAAATATTAGACTAGCCATTCCGCAAAAATAAGTGTGTGATCTATGTAAAATAAACAACGCAATTTAAAAAGCCATACACAACGTAAATACATTTTTACGTTCTTTAATAACATTCGAAAATAAACAGAAGATAAACTTTTAAACCTTCTCATAATTACGGCGCCAGGTTGAATATGCGGCCCGATTGTTGTTTACTTAACAAACTACAAATAACGGAACTAAAGGGTCGCTTCTTTTGAAATCTTGGACAGGTAAATTTTTACATAAATTAAAAGACTTCCTGGAATAAGGAGTTGTTGCTTTCAATGCTTTCTAACTGCCATAAGTTTTATAGGTGAAAAGGTTTCGAAACAGCACAATGCGCAGAAACCGAAATACGTATGAGCGTTCGAAATTCCGTCGCACGCGCATATCTTTCTTAATGCAGTAGCGTCGGTATATTTCCATTCTGTCTTGTTGCGTGTGCTTATATCTCACAATTATCTTTTTGCTACTTAGGTGAGTTGATTTAAGCTCCAACCCCTTCAATTGAAAGTGGTTATTTAAAGATTATAAAGTGTACTTTGAGATTTTCAGAACATTTTATGTGCACATATTTTTAACCCCTTTTAATGAACAACATACGCGCCGCCACTGTACTCGCAGGTGACGTTCGCGCAGATCTTGATGAGTCATTGTGATGTTTCGAAACTACGTGAACTCTAGTTAGTCGAATCTTTTCTGACAGTTTAGGTGGTTGTGTTCAGAGTGTTATTAGTTTAAAGAATATGTTTACATTAGCAGAATATTCCGATATCATCTTCATGTACGGAGAAAGTAATTATAACATTCTACGTACAGAACAATTGTACGCCGTGGAGTTTGAAGTCTGTACGTAAACATATAATTAAAATAGTATTTATTTAATTGATGTAAGCCAAATGTGTATCGTAGGTAATTATATTGAAGCTGTTCAAAATGTTACACCAGCTAATTGGCAAAAGCTGTTAAATATGTAATTGAAGTTGAAAATGATGTGTGGGAATTGGATGAAATCATTGACATGCAGCTTGAACCACTTATAAATGTAGACGAGGATTCTACTTCTGAAAGTGACTAACTATAATATGTTAAATATTGTTTTTATTGTATGTACCACTAGCGATGTAAAATCACATTAAGGCAGCATTATTAAAACAATTTCTGTTTATGTACATTATTGTAATATAACATTAAATGCACAGTTATTATCAAATAAAGATATTATTGAATTGTGTTCATTGTGCTGTATTTTCTACAGAATTATAGAACCATATGTAGATCTACACAGTTATGTTGACTATAAATTATCAGTTATTTGTAATTATCTTTTGTAAACTTTTACAAAAAATTGGGTTTTCGAGCCTAGTTGCAGTTTACAGGTATTACACGTTTAATGCAGAACCATCCTAACTTAATTTCTTTATAATTAAGACGTTAATTATTTATTACAGTAAATTCTGGATGTATTTATTACAAATTAAATACAGAACAACTAACCTCATTTCATCGTAGCGAGTAAAATCTTTTCTTCAATGATTTTTGTTGTAAAATTGAAATATACGATTTAAAATGAAACTGTTGCCTTGTGGCGCCCGCACAATTAATTTTACATGAATCAATCAAGAAAAATATTTACTCGGTACCAAGATCTTATAAATATATTAGAATTTCAAAAAAAGCGAAACCTGTACGTATTGAGTTGGATACAGAAATGGAGTAGTGCAGTGCACTCTCCTAAGAATTAACTTGCCAATACGAATTTTTTAGCCAACTGGCACCAAAAATATGGATAATATCGCCTTATGGATTTTGCCGAAGAGATGCTAAGGTAAAAGATGTCTGGACCACGATCGCATCCGGCTCTCAACGAATTTTTCTTAGCTACTTTCTCATGACAAATATGAGACCACAAAAAGTTACGTCCGAAAGTTCTTTGAGTAAATTTACGATGCAAATTGCTGATCCGTGTATAACATATCTTCGTTCCTTAATAACACAAAAAGAAGACGAAGTACGAAAAAGTATTCGGACATTTTTGGTAGGGATTTAAATAAGCTTTATCTTACCTAACCTCCTTCATTTCGATAACCCTAATAGTATTCGAGAAAAACGACAAAATCCGTTATCCTCATTATCTCTCCGCGCTCACCACCTACAGGTGTTGACTTTTAGGGGGTTGTTTAACAACCCACAAAGAAGCCCCATACAGAAACCCACGGACTTACTTCAACTTCCCGCTGTTCTTTCTAAGTTGACTGGACAATGTCTGGAGTACTAGCTGCATAAGAGAAGTGTATGAGATGACCAAGATTCATATAATATTATCTTGGAGATGACCTAGCTGTCTAAGCTAGCTTAGACATTTACGAACCCCTTGATTAAAATAATCCTGACAGTGACATCTGTTAACGCAATAATTAAATAAAATGTCCGTACAGTGTGAAACGGGTTTCTGTCGCGGAGCTCCATCGATTTTAAATTATTATTACTCTAGTAAGAATCCATTTAATTTAATACTTTCAACTGATTCTCCTTAGGAATGTCACTAAGTATTATTCAATTTTATTAAAAAAAATAATACCTAAAAAACGTCCACGTTGATGTTGACGTATAAATAGACATTCATAACCTATAACATTTTAAAGTCAAACAATATTTGAAACTCAAGTTGGCAAGAAATTCGCGTTAGTTAGCGCTCTCACAATTGAATGGACTAGCCATATTGAACTCTCTTTGGGGCTCTATTAGTCGTAGTCAGTAATGTATCCGGACAAATGAAACCACGATTCATCGGAAAAGAATGTGAGATCCAATAAATTATCATTGCGAAGATTTGCATTAAACCAGTTACAATATTGAATTCGTCTTTCATAATCAGGGGGAAGTAACTCTTGCACGACAGTAACTTTATATGGATGGAAGTGTAGTATTTTCTTTACTGCCTTGTGAGCTGTACCATATGATAAACCTACAATAATTTTCATTTAATATTTCAAAGTAATTTTCATATAACTGTTACGATTACCTGTTTGTTGAGCAAGTTGGCGTAATGGTTTGTTTGGACTACGTTCTACACGAGTACGCACATCTGCAACAACATCTTCCGTAAGTACAGTACCACGACCACTTGACTTCCCCTTATTAACACTCCCTGTTTCACGAAAATGGTGCACAATCCGGTGTATATGTCGAATTAAAGTTTCTTCATCAATTTCCATATCAGGGAAGCGATTTATCCATTCTGCTGCACAAAGCGTTGGAGAATATTTCCATTCTGCATTACCATCTCGTTCACAGTTGCGAAAATAAGCTTCTATAATAAATTTCTCTTGTTCAAGAGAAAAGGGCATTTTGATAGAGGTTTATTGACCTGTAACCTGTAATTCACAATTTCTACATAAAATAACTTTATAACAACAATAAAAATATTTTTTATTTACCTTGCACTCAATAGAATCCTTCAGTGATAGTCTTGAAAAAGACTTTTATGTATACAGGGTGTCTCAAAAATAATGAACAATAACACAGAGGGTTAAAGAGCATCCGAGGTAGAATCTAAAACCGAAGAAAAAAAACTCTACATTGAAAAATTTTTTTGTAAATTTGTAAAAAATTGTTTGCAATACTTTTTGCTAATACGGTCCTGTTATATTTTGCATCAATTTGATAATAAATAATAAGTCATTCAGCATTGGGATAGTCAAAACATTGTAAAGCGATATGTGTAGAGTTAAGCAAAAATTCGGAGAAGTCGATTTAAAAACACGTATATTGGTCAAGGTTACGTCTTTATAAACACCATGACATATCACCGTAATAAGCGTTTTTGTTATAAACTGCATTGTTGCAAAAAAGTCCCAAACGTTTGATGATAGTTCATCAAACTAATAATTTTTATTATCAAGAGCTTATTCGAAGGTGTTTTTTTGTTTAAATAAAATAGATTAATGGTAAAAATTGCTCTTATTTAATAAATCGTCATTTAATTTAATATTAATTTACCTAATTTTAACAATTTTTATGAAAATTCAAATAACTTACCTAATTTTAACATTCTTTATAAAAAATGTTCAAAATGTCCCCCATTTGACCGCAAACAAGCTTCTAAACGTCTATCGAAGTTTTGTCGAGCACGTTGAAGGAAATCGACATCTAACCGTATTCGATTAGCGGCTGCAAAGATTCTTTCACGCAAATCGTTTTCGTTGTCTATGGGGGCATGCGCGTAAACTAAAGTCTTTAAATAGCCCCAGAAAAAATAGTCTAAAGGGTTTAAATCAGGACTTCGAGCATGCCAACTTACTGGTCCATTCCTCCCAATCCACCTTTGTGGATAAGTGGTGTCTAAAAACTCACGTACAGGTCGGGTAATATGAGGTGGAGCACCATCATGCATAAACCACATGGAACGATACACTGCTAGAGGTACTAAATTGTCAGTCGTGTCCTTCAAGGTGGTTTGCAGAAAATTTAAATATGTTGCTCCATTTAGAATCCTGGGTAACACAAATGGCCCTAATAATGTATTCCCCAAAATACCTGCCCACACATTCACTGAAAATCTCCATTGATACCGAGTCTCTTGAATTAGATGGGGGTTTTCATTACTCCAAACGTGATTGTTATGGAAATTAATTACGCCTTTGCGGGTGAAACAACATTCGTCGGTAATAGTATATTACATTACTAGTGTGGAAAGTGAATCTTTTCGTACGCACGAGTGTGAATTGACGCACGAGGCGTAAGCCAAGTGCGGAAATCACACGAGTGCAGAAAAGTTACTTTCCAACGTGTAATGTACAATATTTTTCCTACGACCCCCAAATTTCAAATGTTTAAGAAATTTTGATTTTTTAAAATTTTCAAGAATATAATTTTTGAAGATTTTAAAGCAAAATTTTCATGGTTAGGTTTAACAGAGAAAATCACACTTAAAGCTAATTTTCTTAAGCCATTTATTTTTAGGATATAAAGTTTAATTTTTTAAACAATTTAGTTTCACAATATGAATAATTATAACGAAATTTCTATCAAAACATTTCCAGAAAAATAAAATTAAGTTATCTTGACAACTTAATTTTATTTTTCTGGAGCTGAATTATGACAATTGTTAAAGTGAATGGGTGTTTGTTAACATTTTATTTAATAGATTCTTTTACTAAATATAAATTTCAATTTTAAAAACTCATATATTCATGACTTATTTAAATATAGTATAAAATTAAACCTTGGGTTTAGCAGCAAAATTAATTAAATGAATTACTATTACAATTTATAATATAATAATCTCAGAGGCACATAATTTATTTTTTATTTATATTTAATAATATCTCCATAATTAACAAATATAACTTCAACTAATAACACAATGCCAGGTGTGAAAGAGGTTGCCTAACTAAATTATTTGACATTATTACTCTTATTTTTCTCGAAATTTGGCATCGCTGATTTTAATCTTGGCAAACTTGCTTCAATAATTTTCATGTATTATAGTGAGGTTACGTTAGTAATCTATTAGATATTTCTTTCTGATAGCTAAAATAACTAATTAAACATTAATTAAAGTTATATTTATAAGAAAAGAATAGATACATAATGGTTAAAATGCTTCTCAAAATTGGATTAAACATTAATGTCATCATTTTAATGTAAACAAAATTCATGGATTTCTAGATATTGCTTAGCGTGACGTATTTTCATAAAACACACACGTGTGTTATGTTCCTAACATACGCGTGTTATATGACTCACTTTCTTAATATCGGTAGCGTTTGCTATGGGGTATCGCATGGGGTCACTTTCGGACGTAACTTTTTGTGGTCTCATATTTGTCATGAGAAAGTAGCTAAGAAAAATTCGTTGAGAGCCGGATGCGATCGTGGTCCAGACATCTTTTACCTTAGCATCTCTTCGGCAAAATCCATAAGGCGATATTATCCATATTTTTGGTGCCAGTTGGCTAAAAAATTCGTATTGGCAAGTTAATTCTTAGGAGAGTGCACTGCACTACTCCATTTCTGTATCCAACTCAATACGTACAGGTTTCGCTTTTTTTGAAATTCTAATATATTTATAAGATCTTGGTACCGAGTAAATATTTTTCTTGATTGATTCATGTAAAATTAATTGTGCGGGCGCCACAAGGCAACAGTTTCATTTTAAATCGTATATTTCAATTTTACAACAAAAATCATTGAAGAAAAGATTTTACTCGCTACGATGAAATGAGGTTAGTTGTTCTGTATTTAATTTGTAATAAATACATCCAGAATTTACTGTAATAAATAATTAACGTCTTAATTATAAAGAAATTAAGTTAGGATGGTTCTGCATTAAACGTGTAATACCTGTAAACTGCAACTAGGCTCGAAAACCCAATTTTTTGTAAAAGTTTACAAAAGATAATTACAAATAACTGATAATTTATAGTCAACATAACTGTGTAGATCTACATATGATTCTATAATTCTGTAGAAAATACAGCACAATGAACACAATTCAATAATATCTTTATTTGATAATAACTGTGCATTTAATGTTATATTACAATAATGTACATAAACAGAAATTGTTTTAATAATGCTGCCTTAATGTGATTTTACATCGCTAGTGGTACATACAATAAAAACAATATTTAACATATTATAGTTCGTCACTTTCAGAAGTAGAATCCTCGTCTACATTTATAAGTGGTTCAAGCTGCATGTCAATGATTTCATCCAATTCCCACACATCATTTTCAACTTCAATTACATATTTAACAGCTTTTGCCAATTAGCTGGTGTAACATTTTGAACAGCTTCAATATAATTACCTACGATACACATTTGGCTTACATCAATTAAATAAATACTATTTTAATTATATGTTTACGTACAGACTTCAAACTCCAACAACGAGATTGTATTAAAAAAGACTGTTTTTTTAAAATAAGAGATGGGCAATGATAAAACAACAAATAATACACTTGGACCGAACGTAATAACAACAAAAGAGAGGTTATGTTTCCGTCATCCGTCAAAAAGTTTTGTACAAGATCTCACAGTTACCGATGTTGCCATTTATTTATTTGTTTCTAATATGCGTATTGTTTTCTATCGAAATACATTGCCATAATATAATATATTATAGATGTTTGTTTACTGTCTAAACAAAACTGATATTAATTGCTTTGTCATCTAATAAAAGAATTCATTGTTTCTACTACAATGTGCGGTAACTTTTAGTACAAACTGGCAATTCTGGATGAACTGCATCCAATTATTTCTGCACCCCTTTTTATTGGTTTATAGGCTGTGTAGTATTTTCTACTGTAAAACTGTCCTACCAATTACACAACAGCTTTTTAAATGCTCGCTTTTAAGTGAACTTTAGTAAGTATTCCTTTAACATGTAGGGCTATATTACAAGCCATGATTAAAGGTGTCTCTAACTGAAGTTGTGTTTAAAATTAACAAGAATAGAGATAGCTTTATCTAATTCTAATAATTGGTCACCATGGTAATTAAACTTGTAGTGCTTGGAGTGTATGTGTATACAACTTTAGTTAAATAAATTGTAGTTTTATTATAATCCTTTGCGTCTATTTTTTAACAATTTAACTTTTTTCAGTAGTAGGGGAGAGTCTGGAACAGTGGCCATGCAGCAACAGTGGCCACCTTCCCGCCATTTTCTTATTTATAAAGATTAGGTGCTGTCATCTAGCACAGAATGTACCAATAGGATGCTGAATATATTAACAAAGTTTTTCCATTTAAATCTCAAGATTTTTATTTTAAAACAAACTCAACTGAAATTGTGTACTTAAAGTAAAATACAACAGGCAAGTGAAATAATTGTTAGTGGCTAAATAAATAAACATCGAAAGAAACTAGCGTTGACCGCTTATACCTACTACATGTAAATATTTATTGGTATAATAATATTTTGATTGTGTTGGGTAGTTTTTGTTTTTTCCTAGTTTTTTAAAAAGCATGCAGTTGATGGTACAGTGG
This sequence comes from Agrypnus murinus, assembly GCA_929113105.1. Taxonomy (NCBI): domain Eukaryota; kingdom Metazoa; phylum Arthropoda; class Insecta; order Coleoptera; family Elateridae; genus Agrypnus; species Agrypnus murinus. The sequence continues at coordinate 74,656,337 of OV816029.1, forward strand.
CCATGTTAAATGTAGGTACAGTGGCCACTTCTTTGTTATATAGGTCACTGTACTATTATTTAGTACAATATTTTATTTATTACATACATACATAATCCATTCCCCTTTTACCGCATTTTGCAGTAAACAGTGTGGGATTCCACACAAACTAAACTCTTATGGGAGTGCAACGGAGGTAATGGAGCTATTGCAGCAAGTACATTACGCTCTCCCATACTTTATCACTCATACATTTTTTATTTATTTCAGATATTATTTCCTAGATGTTCCTGACGATTTGTACATTATTTATCTCAACCTGTAAAAATAGGCGGCACTACTAGAACACCAAATCTGTTTTTTTCCTATGCATTATCTATGTATAATGTTTGTTAGCTTTTGGCTGGTTTTTTAAATTTAAGTTGTCTTTTTTTTAATACAAATTATTTTTTACAAAATAAATCATTATTCTATAAATGTCTATGTACTTGTTTTTACTATTCCCATCTCCTACACAGTAGTGGCCACAGTACCATACTCTAATGGCCACTGTACCATCACTGTAGGTACAGTGGCCACTTTTATCTTAAATTCTTCCAACTCCAAAATCTTTGTTATAATTTTATTTTTTCAGTTCTAGAATGTAATGCTGTAGAGGTAAAAACAGTGTTCGTTATCTAATGGTAACAAATTCTATAAAAAAGGGTAATTTTGGTTGTTATTGATGTTATAAAAAGGTGGCCACTGTTCCAGACTCTCCCCTCCACCAATTATACTATAAATAACAAATTAAAAATAAAGCTTATATTGAATAAAACTCATTTTAAAACTTTTATACTGACAGTTTTTGATCTTTTAACTTTTTAAATGCAAGTAAAGTTGAAATTATTACTGATTTAAAAATCATTATGAATAATTAAAATTGTAAAGTTGACACTTGTATACCGAAGTCTGCCCGTGCCTAGAAGATAAATTAAACCTAAAAAAGAGGAATTATCTTTCTCAGATGCCTCCAAAGGAAGAAAACTCAAGCATATCATAAAAAGAATTCTAGGCATGTATCTCTAAAATTTTGGTTGGAGGATATTTCATGCATAGATGTAAATTGATTGTATTGAAGCTATCTTTAGTACAGCACTTTCTTTTATTCACACAAAATCAGTTTTAATTTTTTAAATTGACATTTAACTTACAGTGTTCTGCTATACCGTCACATTATAGATAATAGTCATCAGATGCAGTTAGCTAACATGAAAATTAGTTCATATGAAAAATTGAATGGCCCAGCCATATAGAACCCTCTTTGGAGTTCTATTAATTTTAGTCAGCCATGGTATCTACAGTAAAAATCAAACAAGAATAAACTAGTAGGTGCTTTGATCCAAGTTGCATTTACACAACTCGAACTTAAAACTGTGGGAGATTTAAAAATTAATATTCTTTATTTTTCAAAATAATATGTATTTATTAAAAAAATTATTTCTATACTTATGTACAAGCTAGCAGTGTACCTTATAATTTATAAATATAACTGATGAAATAATGTGACACTATCATTCGAGAAACCTCAAAAATTATTTTCTCATATACTTAATGGACAAGAGCCACTTTGCTAGAAAACAGCAAAGAAAAGTGCTACTTTTCCGCTTAGCAACAGTTTTCTTTAGTTAGCAACCACTTACCCAGTTACAACCACTTTACTGTGGTACATCCTTTATTGTGGTTTTTGTTTGCTTACTGGTTGCTATCTATAATGTTGTTGTATGATAAATGTTACACTTACATCCTTCGACCAAAATTAGTTTTATTTTTAAGATTTGCGTAGGAAGAACGAAAATATTTGATTCGCCTGCAAAAGAATAATTCTTATAAAAATTTAATTTTTCATTCGTTTGCGAATTTTATTTTTTAATTCTCTGGTATAAATAAATTTTCGTTCCCGAGCAAATTATATTTGTTAAAAGTTAAAAAATATTTATCATTCACAAATTTTTCACGTATGATTCATTCAGGAGTTAAATAACAACTCAGGTTTATTTAATATGTAAAGATGCAATTTTATTAATACATGAAGATTAAATCTGTATGGCACTGTATGCATGCTGTCGAATTTTGTTTGATAATTCTTAATTAATTGATACCCTGTTTTCGATTTATTTGTTTTCATCAAGAAATCTTAATTGATTATGTATGTTACCATAATGCCGCTTAATATCTCAAGTTAATAGATTTCTTTTTAAATTCTTTTCACACTCTAAACAAGTGGAAGTAGTATTTGTTTCATTATCATAGTTAATGTATTTGGTTAAATTAAATTGTTCGTGTCGGCCCATATTGTATGAAGTTGGTTAATGATTTTATATAAATAAAACTACAGAGTAGTAAGAACTATAGGGTGACTTAGCCGGTTCTCGACCAGTTAACAAAAAATCTGTGTATAAAGCATTATAAAACAAATGTATTATTTTTAAAATTTTTAGAATCTTGAATATTTTTAGAACATGTTTCTATAAACTATTTGGCCTTTTCTTATATCCAAGTTAAAATAATTTAGAAAAGCCAAAAAATGTGCAATCTTGGGGGTTCTCGACCACCTCTCACAGTTCCCGACCACTTTGTTATTAATTCTCGACCACCCTTTCATTTCTCGACCACTTTGAGGTTAGTTCTCGACCAAACGATGCAACTTAAATATACCTAGTATTTCGGAGGTACAGAACCTAATAAAATAAGAAACTATACCTACTACAGCCAGATTTTTTTGGTAGGTACCTAATTAAAACTCAATATTTGTAGGTAAACGTAATTTATGATTTAAATATGTTATTAAAATACAAAAACAAAATTCATAAAAAAATCGTATACTTAAGTACCTAGTTGCTTACTATATTTGCCTATAGCCAGGTAGGTACAGCTAATCACATTAAGTTACATAGTTTAATAGGTAATACCTACTATTAGGAACCTACATACATTTAATAAAAATAAAAGTACATAATTATATTCTCAGAAAAACAAAATAAAATTGACTAGATTCAATCACATTGTTTACATAATATAACTAATTATTAATTTTGGTAAAAACATAAATATACGTAAAGATATTTATAGGTAGGTACCTATAACTATTAACTAAAAGGAACATAAAAACTGAGTTATTCACATTGGCTACATGCATAGTCTTTTGTTGCAGCAATGTGATATGGAATATCGCGAAATGTAGTACACTTTTTGTGGTACCAATTATTACAAAAATCACATCCTATATTTTTTTGATCATCATCGTCTGTATCACTATTTAGTTCTTCGTTACATGTGGCACATGGTATCTTATTGTTGTTTAAATTATTTTCTTTGTCTTTTATCATAATTCTTTTTACTTTTTTAAGTGTTGGTTTGTTCTGTAGTTTGTTTTTATCTGCTTCTCTCTTGGCTTCTTTTTTTGTATTCTTTTCAATTTCCTTTTGTTTTCTTTCCTTATCTCTGGTTTCTTTTTTCGTATTCTTTTCAATCTCCTTCTGTTTTTTTTCTTCATCTATTTTCCTATAATACTCTCGCCATTTGGGAGATGATATTGCACTTGGAGGTCTTTCTTCTGATTTTTCTCGATTAGTATTTTTGCTTCTTTTGATCGGAGTTGGATATAGTAGATGATTTTCAAATGCTGTAAAAGGAGACATTTTTCTATCGATTATAGAGCTTTTGGAATTAACAATTTCTTCAACGTCCGGCTTATTGATATTTTCAGTTTTGCCGGAGTCCTCATTTATGATTAAATTATCAAAGTGATTATTTCCCAAGAGAACTGGGTTTTGTAATTCTTCGTTATTGTTCATAACAGCTTTTCCAACAGAACTTAAATCTTGACATTCTAGGACAGCTGGATTGCTTAATGTCCCTTGTTGAGCTGGATTATCATTTCCATTTTTAACAAAATTCAAATGTTCACTTTCTTGGAAAGCTGGATCTTTAGTTGTATTTTTGTAGCTTTCAGTATCACTAATCATAATTTCATTTACTATATCATGAATAAAAGACGAGTTAAACGTATCACTAAGAGTAACATCAGGAATTACGTTTATTATAGGACTTATGTTACTAATATTGGTAGTTATATTTTCTAACAAAGATGTGTCATTTATATCGTGTAGCTCAAATATAACTTCTGCATTCTCTATTGATTCCGAATAATTTATCTCGTATAAGTCACTCATCGGTTCTAATGAAGTGGTCTTTGCTAAAGAGTCATTCTCCATTTTTTCTGAGGATTTACGGGATCTCCTTTTTGGGCTATTAAGTTCAAGAAGCTTTATTTCGTTTAGGATAACATCTACATTTATACCATAAGAAGTCAAATTATCTTTTATTTTATTTACAATTTTCTCAGCTGATCGAAAATCTTGTTGTGTGAAATAATCACTCGATTTTCTGTTTTGAGGATTCGTTAATTTTTCTGTTGTATTTAGTACACATTTTGTAAAGTCAACAGCATCTGGGTTTAGTGGACATATCCCACATTTTCGAAATCCTTGTTTAATATGACTTTCAAATTGTTTTGTATTTGACAAAACTTCATTAAAAATAGAACAAAAATTAACTTTTGTTACAGAAGAATTTACATCTTCTGGTTTACTTTGCCAGTGCGCAACAGTTTTCTTCCAGTCTTGCTTCATAGGCTTAAAAACACCGACATCTGCAGGTTGCAAGATATGTGTTGTGTTAGGGGGTAATGCATATAAGATAATTTGGTTTTCTTCACACCATTGACTTAGAGCTAACGTCATGTGGGACTTGTGTCCATCCACAAAGACTAATATTGGTCTTTTTATATTTTGCTCTAATACCCATTGATGAAAGTCATTAGCCATATATTCATAAAAGACGTCAGATGTCATCCATCCCTTTTCTGATTTTCCGAGTATCCCATTGCTTGGCATTTTATCTACCACAGATCTTGGTGGTCGTACATATGGAAAAACCACAAGGGGAGGTGCAATATTCCCTTTAGCGTTAAAAACAATGAGAACAGTTATGGTCTCTTTTTCGTTGCCTAGTTTAATGCTATATAAATTTTTAAAGCCCCTTGGGCCAAGTACCTTTCCTGATTTTGGGCACAAGGAAAACCCAGATTCGTCTCCGTTAAAAACGCGGTTTGGTTCTTCAAAAACTTCCATTAATTTATTTTCTTTTAAATAAAGTTTTAGATCCTCAAACCATTTACGGATTAACTCTTCCGAAATTATTGCCCTGGCTTTATTTATACTTTCTGCTTCCTTTCTAGTTATTTCGGGATTTCTTTTTAGAAAGCTGGAATACCAGGTTTGACCCGGTTTTCCACCTTTAAATAAATTACGACCAGAATCTGCGTCTATTTTGGCCACAGTATTTAATAGTACATTACATACCGAGGCCGAAAGTACTCCATTCCTGTTGAGAGAACAATATAGTTTACCGAGAGGCGATAGCCTCGAGGTGAACTAGTTCTCGAGACACAGGAATGGTACTTTTGCCGAGGTTTGTATACTATTTTATTCGCAACCGTCCTTTAAATACCGAATTATCTAAAATTCTTGACAGATGTAAAATGTCATCGGTTGGGATTGGCATAACATATGCCGCCACTTACATCATCAAATTCGATCGCATAATATTTCGAGGATTTTATTGAATAGGAGTATTTATAAATTAATAATAATACCTGGGTACTCGTTCTTTAGCAGCCAAGGTCTGCAACATTACCGAACATGATTTATACAGCCATTTATACACCGCATTTGGCGATGTAATTTTCTGCGCGCCACCTAGTAGCTGAATTTAAAGACACGTAGAGGTGCGAAAATAGGTCGTTTCGGACCATGAGAATGTCAAAGTTACAAACAATGATGCATTTTCGGACCTCTAAATGGTCAGGAATGGACTCATTACCAATACGATTACGAATAAAAACATTTCCTTTGTAATGGGAAATTCGCATTTGGCAATATTAATGACCCAGTCTTAATTTTTGTTTCACCTTCTGTACCTAATAATGGTTGAGGCCCTGGAAGCCTTAACTTTTCAGGCACCTTTCCAGAAAGTCTATCAATAAGAGTCGTTTTTGGAACACCAAAATTCCTACTGGCGTCCCTTATTTTCATTTTATTTGCTCTTATCTCATGTAAAGCTCTCTTAAGGTTATCTTCAGAATACTGATACATTTTTCTTGGTTTTCGTTGTAATTTAGTTTTCTTGGGTTTTTTGATCCTTCAATTTTTCGAATTTTGGCCACTAGAAATACAAATATCTAAATTGGTACCTATCCTATCCAATGTTTTAAGAGTTAAGATATTAAACTATTAAACTTTGGCCTGTCAAGGGATTTTTGGTATCAAATTTATATATAAAAACAAAATGGTCGAGAACCAAACGGCTCTATTTTGTTTGCTCGACCACTCAACAGTCTGATTAAATATAAATGTTATCTAAACAAAATGTGCCGGTCGCGAACTAAATAGTAGTAAAATTGTATGTAGTTCATTGCATTACATATAAAAAAACATTAAATAGATGAGTTTAAATAAGATAAGCTTATAGAAAACATGTATGTGTATAATGTTGGTTCTCGACCATCTTGGTCGATAATTAAAAAGTGCTTTTTATTATTATCTAATTCCCGACCATCAAATATTTTACAAACACCATTAAAAATGTTATATTTTCTGCATACAATATTAAAACTATTTTACTTACTATTTCCGATTATCACAGACACTAACTTTTCTTGTAAAAGCAATACACGTACAGAGTCACTCGTACGGTCAGACATTTTAAATTTTATTTAAGTAGTTCCGTTTGTGACTATAGGACGACACACGAGTCTATATGTCAAAACGGTCAAAAACTAAAGAAACTCAAATGGACGAGAAATAATGCATAGTTTTCTTATTATTTGAAGTTAAATATCGAAATGGTCGAGAACCAACCCTGGTCGGGTAACCGGCTAGATGACCCTATGTAGTAAGAATAAGAACTGAAAACGAATGATTCATTTCCGCTTGTATTCATTTACGAATGGAATTTTTTTTACAGTTGATTTTACATTCGTTCGCGAACAAATAAAACTGCCTTTCGTTAAAAAATTTAATTCTTGAATCATAAATTTTTAAATATAAAATTCGTTCACAAATGATAAAATAAGAATCGAGTTTTTTTCATTCGCGAGTGATAATTTCCTTACCCTGGTTTATCCAAGCTCGTGTAAGATTAATCTACTTAAGTCCAGTTACTATACAATAATCGCTTGAGTTTGTCGTTTTAAACAATATATTAAAAATCGAGGGTGAGATCGCGCCAGCGTTAGAATAAGATCAGAAAGGCCAAAGGTAAAAAATTCGTTATTTTTGCAAATACCTCACTTCCTATAGCTCGGAGACAATAAGACAAAGACGAAAACGAGATGTAATTTTTTAACACTAACCATGTAAAATGCGCCTTGCATTCTACCTCAAAGGTGGTGCAGAAATACATTATACACCTGCTTTGCTGTATATCTCGCAAACGGTTCGTTGTACGTAAAAAATGAATATAACCCTTTTTTGTCGCAAATTTAATTCTTTCATTTTTATAAGAACTTTGTCCAAGCCACAGGAAGTGAAATATTCACAAAACAACGGATTTTCACCTTTGACCTTTAATATCTTCTAACGCCGGCGCGATCTCGCCCTGGACTGTTTAAAATGACAAACTCAAGCGATTAAACCAAAAAAAGTTAGTTCCGATTTTTTTAACACAATAATCCTAAAGTAACTGGACAACAGTATATAGACAAAGAACATCGATATGCAGTAGGTGATCATGCATGTAACCAATGAGACGCATGTTTTATAGTCTATTTGAAAATGACAGAGAGTTTAACTTGAAGAGGTAGTAAAATACTATACAATTCATCACACAGAAGCAGCTCAATAAATTATACAAGGATTGTAGAAGATTAATGCGTAAAGTGCAGCTTTAGAGCGATAGTGGCAAGACTAAGGCAGAAAAAGTTTTCAGGCAACCGCCAAACAATAGGCTTGGCAGATAAGTAGACCGGAATAAGGCGTAGTAGTTGCTGCACCATAAAGCCTGAGTCATACTTTACATATTTTCTTTGGCTCGCAACATTAAAATAACAACAGAACCATTATTGACCTTTCTTATTGACCTGCCACAGAAAAATAGTACTTCCACTGATGCTGATGAGAGAACAGGCATATTATATTTAAGAAATAAATCTTTTATAATAAGATACTGATTTAACATTGAGATATTATGACCATTCTCTTGAAAACATTGCAGTACTTATAAACTGTAAGTATTGGATGTTTCTAAGCTGACTGAAGAAGTCATCTTCATCATCACACAACATAAAATATTTATCGTCTAAGTTGCTTGGACCACTAACTACTTTTTCTATATCGTTATTATCTAAAAACCAACATTCATCTGAATGCTGGTTTTTTGACAAACTCTCTAATTCGCTCGGTGCTTTACTTTTCTCTTTCTCCTTTTAAAATCAAACACAATTTAAAAAACGAATGCTAAGAATATTGAAGAGTTGTTTTTTCCATGCTTGCCCAAAACCTTTGCCTTACCTTTTTCACCTTATTTTAATTTCAGCAAGTCTCGTCTCGTGCCGGAGTTCCCCAAGGCTCGATCTTAGGCCCCAGTCTATTCAACTTCTTCGTAAATGACTTACCAGAACCTCCTAACTCCGTCATCGCTATGTACGCCGACAATACGGTATTACTTTGCCAATATTCAGATATCCTTGTAACAACGCAGCAACTTCAAGATAGTATTGAGATCCTTAGCACATGGTTTAATAAATGGAACATTAAACTAAACGCAAGCAAGTGTGAAGCGAAAATTTTTACTTTACGCCGTCCAGCTACCCCTTCTAACATCATAATTGAAAACCAACAAATTGAATGGAATGCAGCTGATAACACCGTAAGATATCTAGGGTGTATCTTGACAAAAGATTAACCTGGTCTTTCCACATTAATAAAAAACTGAACCAGGCCTATGCGAGACTATTGATGTTGTATCCCATAATTAATAAAAGATCACCATTAAAACACGAATGCGGTTTATTAATATACAAATTAATCTTAAGGCCAATAATTACATATGCCTGTCTAATCTGGGGTGCAACTTCAAATACACACCTACACAAACTACAAACCTTCTAAAAATAAAATTACTAGGATAGTCTTCAACGCTCCTTGGTTTGTACGTAATACACAACTTCACCGTGAAGCCAATCTCCCAACAATCGTCGATCACATAAAAAGTACAACTAAAAAATATTTCAAAAACATCAACGAGTGCCCAAGTGCAAGAAACTACGGAACCGGATTACGCAATATTCACACTAGACTTAAAAGAAAGCTCCCTCAGGACATATACTTACCATCAGGAAGTGATAGTGAGAGTGATTAAAAACAAAAGAAAGTGTAATAGTGTCATAAAACACTTATGTGCAGTGAAGGTTATTAATTACTAATTGTTATCTGCAAAAACACCGGGATATTTAGTTAGGCGTAAGCTATTAATCAGTTTTATTATAAGACATTAGTTATAACAAAACCATGATAGCGAAATAAACGCTGATTTGGTTAAAAATAAAATATAAAAAAAAAAGTTTTCTCGTACTACTGAACATATGGAAGAAATTCTGGGGTAAAAGCTGTTTATGGGGTTATTAAATATTATTAATCTACTAATTTAACCTTCGAAATTTTAATTCTTTTTAATTATTTTAAAGATTCATTAATCAGCTACATCAGGGTGGGCACTGCCCACCCCGATGAGCCGCCACTGGGCAAAGTCTTTACATAAAATCACTCGGTAGATAGAAGTTATTGAACCTATATGGTACATTGTAGTGTATTAACAGATTAAAGTACTTTATCACTGTAACTGTTTATTTTATATTTGATAATCATCTATAAAAGTATGCATTATAAAATATTAAAGCATTTAAAATAAAATCAACTGTTTACTATTGCAATCTTTATTATACATGTATTCCTGTACGTGAACGGGAAGTATTCTCTAATTTCCTGTTAGAACCATTATTGATTTTACCAGAAACAGCTCTTTGCACATTTAATTGATATTCCAACTACAAATATTACTAAAATTAGTAAAAAATTGTTAATTATTTACAATCACTCACCTGTTTATCTATAGCTCTAAATTGCCATGACCAATTTGCACGATACAAGAAAGGTCGATGGTCATATCGATTATCATCTGGACTATAACCTTCTGTATGGTATGCTGGTGTAAGTACAGTCATCTTATGTCGATTAATAGCATAACATCTATAAAAACAATTCAGAATTAATCTTTAAACGAATTATACATAAACATACCTAAAAAAGTGTTTTACTTTTTCAGCAACTTCCTTAGGGTTATAAAAATTTGTCCAAGTTTGCACAAGCTTACAATACATTGAATATGGTCCGCACTTCTCCTGTTTGCGTAACTTTCCAAAAACACTCAATTCTGCATAAGTCATACCCATATCTTCCTCATCAGTTTGTGCAATCTGACCATCGTGCAATGGTTCTAATTCTGCAGTTGGTGGAGCACTCACAATTTCACCAATAATAGGAATATTGAATTTTTCTTTGACATAATTCAAGAATAATCGCAAATCAGTTTTTGAAATCCCACCAATTGGATTGATATCAGCACTTGAACAATCATATTTGGTCATATAACCCCTTAAAGCTTCATCCACATTTGCTGAACCTAAGACTAACAAACCACCTGGTCTTCCACGAACCCATAACATAAGTTGAGCGAATAGATATGATAAAACCATTCGTAAGCGAGCTTGAATGTTTTGTAAAGCAAGGTTTTGACGTGCACAGCCACCCTTTGCTGCATATTTTGGAAACAATCCAGTAACACTACTGAATATCTCCAGTGTTGCACTTACTGCCCTATCTATGGTTATTAACATGTGATAGCTGTTGAATGTAATAAGAATTAATACACACATTTTTATATATGTATATTAAACATTTTCTTTAATACCTTCCAATCTGTGCAGCTAAAGTTGCTGCTCTTTGTTTTGTTTCTTTAGAAGAATTTTCTGTACCCATGTAACACGTTACAAGTAATCTGTTACATAATTCTGATGGTTGTGATGGAGTGTATTCAGGAACTGCAAGGATTTTTCTCACATCTGACAATACTTTTTCATCTGGAAAATATAAAAATTTTTGCTTTTTTTTGGAATTTACAAATGTTACATTATAGTAATGATGGAGACAAATATGTACAAGCATACATATAAATAAGTTCCTTAATAGTTTTATTGTATAAGAATCATTTTAGAATAAACAATCAAAAGTCTTGACCAGATCAACCCAAGTTTGCGTTTCTGACTAGGTCATATGAAGATTCAACTTGAACAGAGCAGTGGCGGATCAAGACAATTATTTTTTGGGAGGGGGGAATTTTTGAAAATAATTGTTTTAAATAAATAATAATTGAATAACCATTACTTGTTTTTATCCTATGTATATTTATTTATAAATGTTATACATTGCATAATATTTAATAAACATTCGCTACTTTTACATTCAAAATTTATTTAACTATAATACTGAAGTATATAATATTAAAAATTTTGGGGGGAAACTTCCCCCATTTCTCTCCCCGTGGATCCGTGCCTGGAACAGAGTCTGTGTGCAAAGTACAAAGAACCATAATTTGGTTTTTAATTTGTTAATAAAAATCAAGCTTTTCAAAAAAACATTCGAATATGTGCATAATTTTTCTTATAAAAATTGTGATATCTATGTAGATAAATGATTAGTTAATAATGAGAACATATTAATGATAGTCCCTTAAAAAGCTAAAGCCATGCGAGGTGTATGCAGTAGTGAAGTCTTCCTACACAGAGCAAGTCTCCAGAACAAACCTAAATTTTACGATAAGACTTCTCGAGTTTTTGAATAGAAATGAAGTACTCTCTATACACAGTTTGGCTTTAAAAAAGGTTGTTCCATACAGGACAGTTTTCTCATATTATAAAAAAACAATTGATACAATGTACCCTCACGGGTGTTGGATATTTGTGGGTTCCGTGTCCATTATCCATTTCTCCCATGTTTTACGGTCCTTTGTCATTCTATTCATTTCTTCTATTCCTCTCTTCTACGCATTTCGTCCAGGTGAGTCTCGGTCTTCCTCTTTTCCATTTCTTCGTTCCTTTAATTTCGATTACTTTTTTCGGTACTCTGCTTCTATCTAGTCTTTGTAGATGTCCATACCATTCCAATTGCTTTTTCACTACCATATAGAATCATTGGGATCACTATTGTATTATATATATTCAGCTTGGTTTTTCACTTATTTCTTTTTTCCCAAAAATTATCTTATTTAGTGTGTAGTATATATTGTTTGCTTTCTTAATTTTGTTCGTTATTTCAAGTTGTATTTTCCTGTCGTTTTCTATAATAATTCCTAAATTGTTACGGTACGTTTTTGATCTAAGATTTTCATATCCCATGAACCTTTATTTGCGGTATAGCATTGATATCCGATGAACCGTAATGTAGTTGAGATTAGATGGTTATGCGTATTAGCGTCTGTTGAGGGTTGTCATTTTTCAATCGTAAGAAAATTGGTCTTTTCCGATTGAATTTTTCCTCGTATTGCACGTGTTGCTGAAGAATCTTGGCTTATTGATTTGAATGGAATTAGTTCGATTATTGTTATAACCGCATCTTAGATGGTTTATTGTTCTTCAGTTAATAAGAAAATTAACTATATATAGTAGATAGTTTGGTTAATTTTTATCTTTTGAGGATTTGATTTTGTGCATACATCGTGGATTCATTACTTTGATCCCGCCCGATAACTACAGGGATCGTTATATCCTCTGTTATTCTGATCTTATCTAATTTTTATTCATCGTATCATTCTTATCGTTAATATCGGCATTACAATCGTCGTTATTTATTACGAAAATTTAATATAATATTTGGATGGAAATTACATTTTGAAAAGTGAAAAGAAGTTGGAGCAGTTTTTTTTGTATGGGTCTTTGGTAAATTTAGTACAGATGGAGACCTCTTGGTAGAGACCTTGAAGTAACCTTGTAGACCTTATGGATATGGATAATCAAGAAGTTCAATCTTGTTAATCAATTATTGAAATAACAGTCAATTCGCAGGAAGCCGATAACTTCTTTTGAGGGTTATAATTATTATTTATTGGTAACCGGGTAATGTAATTTTTGTATACTTATCTAATTTAAACTTATTTGATTCAAATATTGTGATTGGTGAATGCTTGATTGAATGGAAGTAACATTTGTATAAATAAGGTACTTCTCGTATCTCAATATTCGATCAACTATATTTTACCTTTTTGCCTCAAATTAAGTTGGGTAATTATAATATTATTTCTTTTGGTGTTTACTTATGCTTATTTAAATATAAATATTGGTTATTTAATTGTTCAACGTATCTTAATACATATCAAGTTTAGTAATTTATCTTTATGAGTTGAACATTGATCATTTGTATTGATTACTGATTTTTATGTGTTTAAGTGTTAACTATATTTTGAACTTATTGATGAAAATAAATTTTATTGTGATTCATGGGTACTCCTATATCTCTTATTGTATGAAACCTTTGTTCTTGTCCGAACTGATTTTAGGTATTAGGTGGGTGCTTTTGGAGTTCTTGGTGGTAAGAAAGCATTTCGAAATTGAGTCTAGTATTTACTCTTAAACTAGGGTTTAACCAAGTGGCGCCCCGAGCTTTTATTTATGATTGTATAGGTAGGTGGTTGATTTTATTTCCTTTCATTTTCACCCACTTCCCCTCTCCGACATCTAGTGAGCTAGTTATGCCAGAACAGGATAACAACATCACCTTTACCGTTTAAGCGGGCGAAAGCGGTGACAAAATATTCCATTGTGGTCACTTCTTCTATAGGTTGATTTTTATACAGTATTTTGCTCTGTTCCTGCCTCTTTTTTATATTTATATACGTACATTATTTAACTTTTTTCTACATTAACTTCCATCTTCAGTTTTTCTATTTCTTCTGTCCATATATTTACCAACTTTTGCATTTTATTATTTCTATCTTATAAAAACACTAAATCATCTGCATATAACAGGCTATCTATTCTGATTGGTATCATATTCCTATGCCCCACTGTAGTCTGCAGTTTCTCTGTTCTTTGTCTTTTATTCTTTAATAATCTATCCATTACTATTATAAACAAGTATGTTTTATGTTTTATTCCCTTTCTAATTTTAAATGGTTCTGATCTATTGCTATTTATTTGTACCTTGTCTTGTCACCTTTTTTTTAGTATAGCATTGTTTTTCCATTCCTTAGGTATTGTGTTTCTTTCCCATGCTTCCGCCATTATTTTGTGTAGCCATGATATTCCTTTCTTTCCCATGTATTTAATCATTTCTGGGTCCACCTCATCTTCTCCACTTGCTTTACCTATTTGAATGTTTTCTATTGCCTCTTCCAATTCTTTTATATCGATTTTATTGCTCTGTATTTTATCTTCTTGTTGTATAAGTATATTTACTGCCACTGGCTGTATTTTGTCGTGTTCGTCTAAGTCGAATTTTTGGCTGTAGTGACTTCTCCATACTTCCATTTTTTCCGGAATATTTATTTTGATTATGTAGAAAAACTAAACAAAACGAAAAACAAGAAGCGCTATTAATTTCGTCGTGAACTTTTTGCATTAAAATTTTTGTTATCGACTCAATTAATTAATTTTGAATTATCTTTGATAACCCTGTAAAAACAGATTATTCAGAGGGGTCTATATGTTTATTAAAATTTTGGTCCGTCGCAGCAAATTTAGCTAATTCTTTCAAGTTGCCTTAATTATGTGAATTCATTGTTTTGTCACGCCCCGAAATGCCAGTTCTTGTGTGGACAGAAAAATTACCATATTTATTAAATGCTTCAGTATTTTTCAATTTTCACACAGTTTCCTTGTATTTATTTATAAATTCTTGATGAGCAGTAGCTAACGCATTTACAATATTCTGTTTACCGAACAGTTTAAATTTTAATGCTAAATGAGTGTGTTTTTTTGAAATCTCATACTTAGCTAAAGCATGATGAATTTCTTTTAAATTATCATAACCTGTTGAATTAAAAGGAACTTTATTTTTCGAAAAAAGTATACAATACTAGCAAAATAGCTTATTACGAATGTCACTGCCAGTTAACCAGACGTATTTACCGTACCATGTTCTATAAAAAGCGCGATTATGACCGGTTTTTGTTTGCACTAGGTTAATCATTAATGGTTGCGGAATAAGTAATTGTTTGATAAAAACTTTATCATCATAAGACAACCCGCTAAATTTATTTAACAATAAATAAGATATTAAACGAACTAAACACATTTTATATTTTATACTAGGCTTACTACCTAAGTACCTACCCGCTTATGTTTGCTGGCCGAGCCGAGAGTACATTACGTACTGAAACTTAGAATCGTGACACTTTTATCCACTCTAAAAAGTTTTCGAAACAACGATAATTATTTTAGATATCTATTCTGAAGTTCAGAAAATTCCAAATTGAAAAATAAATAAATATTCAACCACTTTTTAATATATATAAAAGAATATCTGTCCATGTATAAATTTATATATTATTGGAAGTAAAAACAGTGTAAACAATGTTTTAGTTAGGCAGGTATTTACTTTTTATTAAACATTTTTGTACCTATTCGATAATTCAAAATTACGTAAGCACAAATCGCATAATGAAAATATGCTAAACATGTAACATCTGAACTTACAGATTCATCTTTATAATTACATTAGAAATAGCAATATAGTGTAATGGTTTTATAGTGGTGATTTTGGTTCATTTCTCTTATTTAATCATTTATGGCCTTATGAGCATGTCAATTTTGATCCACTTATATAATAAAAAGTAATTTTATTAATGATTTCAAAAGATTCAACTCTTTTTGTTTGTTGGAAGTAAGTAAATATTTAAATCACGACCTCCTCGATTCGACGCCGACATTTAAGACGTCAAACGTCGAATCGAGGAGGTCGTGATTTAAACAGTTTCTGTTACCAAGGGTACATTCATATTGTTGATAATAAAAATCTATAAAAATGTACAATCAGATATAAGGATCAAGTTGTTGAGATAAAAAATAAGAAGGGTTGTTAGAAAAATAAAAGAGAGGAGGATAAAAAATTTAAAAAATGTAATGGCAGATAAAATTTATTAAAAATATAAATATGTATAAAAATGTATAATTAATTAAAAGAAGAAATAATTAAATGAAGTAAATTGGTTGGAAGTTTTTGCTTTTCTTTATTTATTCAAAAATGTAGAGATATTATAAAATATATATATATATATATATATATATATATATATATATATATATATATATATATATATATATATATATATCTTCTACCCAATTGAGCGTCCTCCTATGTAAAAATCCAATACCAGTGAGCGTCCATGGTCATTGAGCGTCCGATAGACGGACGCTCACTGTCAATCCCTGAAAATGTCACAATGTGATCAGTTGGTTGCATACATGCTTTTGCAATAAAAATCTCGTGGACGTTGGGTGACACATTCGTGTGATAGATGTTTATAATTAGTTCAGGCTTCTGCCGCATATAAGCGCGGTGAGCGTCGAAGTGTATATGATATACACAAATAATACCTGCAGCGTTCAACTGAGCTTCCACCTTTAGCTCCTCCCCCGTTAGCTGCTCTTCTTAATTCATATTCATTTCTATGCATTAACGAGCGTCCGTGAGCTATTTATAGAAACAGCAGCTGTTACAGGAGAGAGTGAAGTCGATCGATAAAATTCTTCAAATAAAGCCGGTTTGGTTTACCGTGATTTTATAGAGACAGCGCGGCCGTATATATTTTATTTTATTCAACATACAGGAAAGCCACATTTAAGTACAAAATATGATTTAAATACATTATGAAGATATATCCTGACTTGTTTGAGTTTATTATGTATTATAATTATGATACGATAACATTTTAATATGTATAATTTGAAAGAAGAAAAGAATATTTTATTATAAACACATTGTTATCTATATTTGCTTATATTTTAATTCATATCAAACAATGAGAATCATCCTAAAGTTAATTGTTGAATAGAAGATTTAAATCTATTTAATAAAACCCCAATAAATTTAAGACCAAATCTACTATTATCATTACTAAGTCACGTACTTCTAGGTAGAAAGAAATTATAATCGTAGTTGAAAGGATTAAAGGGTATATTGAAAATACCATAGTTTCTAGTTGATATAACTGGAATTCTAAAGGTAGTTTTTTGAGGAACTTTTAGATAATCTACCTCATCATTTATATTCAAAGCAGAAAAATTAAATTAGCTTTCGATCTTGATTTCGTGAAGGTCGCACAGTCCCTGTCTTTTCGATTAGAACCACCCTTCATAAAGGAGTAATTCTTTTTTACTGGTAGAAAATGGCTGTCCGATGGATTTTGATAAAACCCACATTCATGTAGAGCTGGTGATGTGGCGTAACAGTTCATTTATGCATTTCATTCTAAGTCTCTAAGTTCATTTTAAGTCTTTCCCCAACTTTCCTGAGTGGGTTCGGACGAAACCAATTTAGAGTGGAACTAGAGTTTGATAAAATTTTGATTAATTTTAAGATCTTGTGATGGACTAAGCTTCTAGCTAGCATTTGATCGACGTTTGTAAAACTTAGACTGCGCTAAAATCTTAGACTACTTAGTTACACCACGTTTTATTCAAGTCTACCAACCTACGCGCCCAGAATCCAACCCTACTCAGAGTGTAGAAATAACGCATAAATGAACTTGGAAGGATTTTTCCTCTACAGAACAATTGTACCGAGTTTCAACGAAGTCTATAATAACTATTTTCCATCCATAAAATGTCTCCTCCGTGATTCAGTAGTCCCGATGTAATAGCCAGGGACTGCAATATTTAAGATTTGCACAATTTCAATAGATTAATAATATCCATACGGTAATCGTATTTAAAAGCCACACATCGTAAAAAATTATTTTGCACTCGCTCTGGTGGTTTGGGTAATTTGGAGACCATACTGGAGAACCACATTGCAAAAACAGATCTTACCAATGCTATGTATACAATTCTTCGGATTGAACTTTCCTTAATGATTCTATCTTGCTCTTACACACATCTTGATCTCCTGATGTGATCGCCAAAGAGCAGAAACGTTGAATTGGCCTCAAGAATTCTATATACGCGGTATTCATAAGAGCTACACGAACATTTCTATCTTTTCCAGGGACAACCTTTACAATCCTCGCTATTGGATTCCAATTCTATCACTTTAAATTGCACTTCCAACTAGAACAATAATTCGAGAATAACATTCTTGAATCTTTCTTCGGTTTACGCTCAACTAATGGACTCAAATACTCACTACAAAAGTTTCGTCACAAATCCTCCTTGACTCTTTGGTAATAGGCAAATTTCCTCTCAGCACTGTTAGAATCTAAATAATCCAACCCTGGGCTTCCCTGCTGCCGTAGATCTCGCAAGAACATGGCTGGGGTGAGAGGAACCAAATCTTCAGTTTTCAGAAATTAATGACAATGGTCTCGAATTGATAACTGATTCACAATCATATAAAATCGCTATTAGTTCTTCATAATTTAATAAAGTTCTTCATAATTTTTACCAAACACTCGTCGCAACAGTTGTTTCAGAGTTCTCATAAGACGCTCTCACCAACCACCTTCCACCAAGCAGGAGTCGGAGGAATAAACCTCCATTGAATTTATTGGACAGCTGACACGGATTCCACGACTTTCCAATCCACAGATTTAAACAAATGTGTCCATTCCAACAAAGATTATTGCGTTTTCACTACTACAACGGTCTTCCCCTTCTTGTTACGAAGCTTAAAACTCTGCAAGATGGAATCAGTAGACAACAAACTTATTAATTCCAAATGACTGCTACAAGTCTTTTTGTATCAAATCTTCTGCGCTTCTCACATTTGGAAATAATGGCACGAATTGACTTCCTTCCCCTCAGAATCCTATATCTTTCACATAAACGAGAAAGTAGCAACTGTGTTTCTCCATAACACTGCTTCAAATGTTCCTCCCTCACAAGGGCCAGTAACACTGGATGACTGGTTGGCAATAAAATAGGAATCCAAAAATCCACCGTGTCTTTTCTTCGTTCAGTTTTTGTTTTGACTCTTATAAGTCCCGAATTATCCCTTAAAACACTTAGTTCAGGTATCTCATTTATGTTTACTGCAAAACATTGCTTCTGAGCTACTAGTATTACACGCCTCTCTGTTTCATCCAAATCACTGGCATTTACCATGCCAGTTTTACGATTATCTTCTCCATTGCGGGAATTGTTCAAAAATCTTAGCATCCAACCCACCATTTTGACAATACCTGAACATTTCGAAAAATAATTTCTTCTGTTGTGACAGCCAATAATTGCAATCGTGGGATTGGCAACCTTTTCAAAGGTGCAATTCTTGTCGTTGCTTGTAGGAACTTCAATTCCACTTGATAATTGAGTTCGCGTCTCACGAAGACAACGGACTAATATGCAAAACCACTACCATCGCAAAACGTATGTAGCTTCCACCCATCCTTGGGAAATGCATAAGATGACAAACATCGAGGGATTCTGATTGACGGCGGCAGTTTCAATTCGCTCATCCAATTTTGTAAACTTTGTTCCCAACTCTTGAGGTAATACTTCAATCCAACTAGTTTTCATTCCCCAACTAGATTGAAGTAGAATATCTTCATACGCAAAACAGTGACATGTGAAACCAATGGGGTCAAAAACCTTGAACTACAGATAATATGTTTCTTCGGGTAGGAATAGGAAATGGTTCTTAAATGTCCTTGACATGACACAACAAAACATCCTCCTGCTTATCCTAAAGCAAACCAAATACTTGAGAAATGTTGCATCCACTCTGAAAAGTGGATTCCCACAACCTTAGATCCAATTTGGTGGTGGACAGTAACTCAGTCACATCTTTGATGAAACTAATCAAATCACCTTCCGAGTCAACTGAAGTGACACAATTATCCACGTAGAAGGATTTTGATAATTTCTCTCCAGTTAATTTTAATTCTGGCAGTGCATTTTTAACATGAAGCTCAATCACTGCTCCCAACAGGAAAGGATTACAATTCATGCGGACCACCACACAACGATGACAAAAAATTCTTACCTGTCGGCCTTTCTTGTTCCTTCACCAGAGAAATTTCAAAAAAATCACTATTGCTTTCCTTTAGCGCAATTTGAAGAAAAGCTCTTCCGAATATCTAAGATAATGCCAATTTTTTTCCCTAAATCTCAACAACATGGATGGGACGAGTTTAATCAAATTCGGTCCTTTTTCCAGACAATCGTACAAGGACGGCAATTTTTTCTGCCTCACTGAGCCGTCGAAAACAGGTCTAACTTTTGTCGTGACACAAAAAGGCTTGAAGACAGAGCGATGAGACAAGTACCAGCCAATGTCATTGAACTTATTATTTGGCACTTCTTCAACTACTCCTTCTTCTATCCACCCATGAACACGTTATTATAATTCTTAAAATTCCCAAAATCATCCAATTTCTTTCTTGTAGAAATAAATCACTTTTCTGTCATTAATTTGGTTTCTTTTAATTCTGGATGACGATCTATCCAAGACACACTCACTCCATATGAACCATAAGAATTAATAAAGACAGTATCCTGGAAATGTTTTTTGGCAACAACTTTCAAAACCAGTTTAGAGTTCGTCTTTCCAGTATCTCTAATTACAATTGTTTTGAATGTCCAAAGATTTGTAACTGACAATTCTTGGATCAACAGCAACGACACAATCAAGGATGAGCTAGATTGGCAATGTTCAAAAGACACTCTTCCCATGAGAGTGCAGCCCAACTTATTCTCAATGGCAAAAAGTACACTTTTCAACTGATGAGCTCGCCCTGTCCACAAACTGCCAGCAACATCTGATTCAATTAGAATTTCAATTTGCGTACATACGATCCCGACGTCAGAAATCCAAATCTTCTTGTTATTCAATTTTCTAAACCAGGTTCCTCCTTTCGCATGAGGAACTTCTCCACAAATGACCTCCATAAATGACATTTCTAACAAATTTTCCATTTACAGTACTCAGAATTACATCAAATCTCATGTGCTGTTTCTCGGACTGAACCCCACCAAAGAGCATATGAACAATTGACTCTGAGGATACAACCGGAAGCTTCATTTCTTCAGCAGCACTTCTCAAAATATAAGACCTTTGAGATCCTATGTCAACGATTGCTCTTGCCTTCCGTTCACATCCTACTCCGTTCACGGTCATCACTAACGTCTGAAGAAAGACATCACCAGAACAAGATTGATAAGACATGGCCGAACTTCTTGACTCCCGAACTCTATCTTGACTGACTGGACCATGGGTGGCAGAATTTTTGTGAGCTGGTAGATCGGAACGCATGACTTTAAAATGCTTTTTTCTATACAGGGAGTTAGGCAGAACGATATCAAAAAAAACTGGGGGGGGGGGGGTAAATAGGATTATTTGGAACCCATTTAGGGTAAATCACCCTATACAAAGGCGTTTGGTTTTCACACAACAAATTTAAAATTTGTTTCAACCGTTTTTGAGACTTAGTTATAAGTCGGCTTATAACTTTTTATGTGTCTGTTATTTGAATGATTTTTTTTATTTTTAGATTAACGATGTCTACAAGATAATAATACAAAAATTTTTAACTGATTAATTAAAAAACAAAAAATATATTAAGCCATTAGTCCAGAATTGCGGCATTTTTTCAAAAATACCTAATAAAATTAATAATGAAAAGCCAAGCACCTTTGTATAGGGTGATTTACCTTAAATGGGTTCCAAATTATCCTATTTACCCCCCAGTTTTTTTTTGACATCGTTCTACCTAACATCCTGTATACAAGACACACGACCTTTGATTTACATAATTTGAATTGATGACCGACTCTAAGACAAGAAATACAACATTTCTTACTTAACAAACCTTTCTTTTTTTCACTCGGATCCATTTTCTGAGTTTGAAAGTAATTATTGATGGGATTTCGCACAAAAACATATACAATTTTTTTTAACCCCACCGTCGTCACCCGAGAAAAGTCCAGCAGCTATTGGAATACTAACACTGACACTCCTTATTTCCTCCCTCCACTACAATTTACTCCATTGCCAAATCCATTACGAGCCAAAGAAATCTTTTCTCACCTCATATCTCAAAAATTCCATCAATTGATTGAGTCGATTCTTTTGACTGACCACTTCATCCTCTCCCAGTTTTGAATTTCTCATTCTATTTCAGGTTCTGAGCAATTCTTCAGGTAAGGTAATTCCACAAGTGGGAACAATATGGCATTATCATAATTATCTTATTCTTATTATCATAATATTCTTCAATTACCAATTTTTCGTTCGTTCGTCATCAAGATCGCGTAACTCCTTGACCAATCTTCCCAGTTTCATCAAGGAAGCGTTTATGGTATCTTGTTCCATGGCTTTAACACCATCGACATTCAACATAAAATTTACTGTCGGTGTACATGCGGTAGGTCTGGGACTCTCTTCTACCGACGTCTGTCCATTTTCATTTTTCCCAAAATATTTAATCAACATCAATCCAAAATCCTAAAACAATCACGTCGAGGTCCCCAGGATGTCGGGCGCACGTAGATTTTAACCGATTCTCTTTCCCTGTCATGTAGTATTTGTGAAACTTTGGCGGTTACAAATGGCGTAGAGGCGAAAAAGGGTAAAAAAGTGTGATAGAGTGAGAAAATGTAAAAGACAGTGATAGGAAAAGATAGAGAGTGTTGAATGGTGGGATAGTAAGTTACATCGTGAGAAAGAGTAGGGGAGGGTAGAGACTCTGATAGTTTGATAGTGAGTAGAAAAGATGGAAAACGGTTCAAGAGAGCGGAAAGAGTGGATGAAGGAGAATGAGGTGAGTGAGGATAAGGTGGAAAGAGATGAAAGAAGGTGTAAAGAGATTGGAGTAGATGAATAAGGCTGATAAACCGTGCAAAATGGTAAAAAGGAGTAAGAGAATGTGAACGAGCGGGACAGGGACAAGGACGGGAAAGAGTCCTTTAATTATAGTTTTCCTTGTAGTCGCATTAACAGTTCTTTTGTATGTCTATTACTGCTTTATCTGCGAATATATTCTACAGGTAAGCAAACCTACTTATTTGTACTTGCAGTTACAGGTAGTGCTATTATTACTGAGGTATCGATGCAGCTCAGGTACCGACTTGTAGTTCACTTGCGAGTGATAAACCAGCAGGAACAACTTGTAAAGCAGGTATCTGCGCATTTCTCTCGTACGAACTTATGCAAAAGTTGAGAACAACAGAGATAACGCTTGGAGAAACACATGTAAGGCAACATCATCACATATATTTATGCTACTTCTTCTGTAACTGATAAAAGACATGTTCAAATCAATTTTAAGACTTTGATTTATTGTTTCTAGCCTTATTTGGTGAAACTCCATAATCAATTACTAAATAAAACTGATTTGTTAATACTTTTACATATTTATTATAATCTACCTGACAATTGTTTCGACTGTTTAGATCTGCTATATTATATCCTATTGGACAAACACTTCGAAGTTTGGACATAAGATATAAAGAGCACCTACGTTGTTACAGAAGTAAATATCCAAAAAATATCTACGCTAAACGCCTTTTTAGAACAAAATCACACAATGCCTTCCCAAAATAATATTAAATTCCTACATTTTTGTTAATAACAAACGCAAATTAGACATTTTAGGAACTTTGGAGATATTATACAAACACAAACTCTGGGTACTTTTAATGAATGAACAGATTGAGCTCAGTAATTCTCCGGTACTAGAAGTGTTAGATATTTAATATATATTTTTTATCTAGTTATCTATTTTTTGCATTTACCTTAGCGACGTGTTTGTTTATATTTACATTACCTTTGATAATGACAGCTCAGCTGTCGAAACATATGTCAGAGAGATTATATAAATTTGTGAAACTTTTAACTAAATAATCAGTTTTATTTGTTTCGCAATTTTAAGAAAGTTCTTATAATAAACATTTCCTTAAAAAAGTACGTAAAATAAAAGTTGTATTCTTATAATAACATTTAGATGTTTTGCATCTTCATCGAAGCTAAAACATAACAATTTGTAAAATATAAAAATCAGCTTATTGACAGTTTTTTTCTATATCCAAACAAAACAAGACTAAATCTAATAACAATCTAACATTTAAATGTACTGTTGCTAATCATAGAGCTAACCTACTACTATTATGTTATTAAAGCCGAGTTCAGCAGAATCAATACTCAGATTAATGATTGATCTGATTACTCAAGTAATTGGAGAGAGGAAGACAATTGTTTTAATAATAGTTGCTAAGGCTGGTTACTCGAGCGATCAAATACCTTCGATGCAATTACCAAACTTAGCTTTAATTTATTTTTACCCTTTTGAAATGTGTTAATTGTAATCATTAACAATGCATATTATAATTTTCCCCTTTTGCAATATATAAACGTAATATATTTATTTATTTAGGAATGGGTGGCATTATCTGAAACATCATAATAAAACTAACAGCCAGCTGACTGTCTATTTAAAATTCGCTACTGTTTGTATTTACAAAATATATAGAATGCATGAATACACTTCTCAAGTGCAAATTCGCGTTCTTGGGAAACCCGTCTTATGACGTCATGCTTCGACGCCACCACATGCTTCCGAACCAATCAAATAAGAGAATCTAAAAATAGATGTCTAAAAATAGACGGACGCTCAATGAAACACTAAGTAGTTCATGACGCTCAGTAATCGCTTAAAATGATTTACTACTTACACACGGTGTATAAGTGTGGACGCTCAGCTACAAACTTTCTATACTGACGCTCAATGGTACGACAGATAAATATATATATATATATATATATATATATATATATATATATATATATATATATATATATATATATATATATTGGTTTAATCGACGTTGTCGGACCCGCTATATGGTAGGGTCGTTAGTAGACCCGCATTTTTTGATTTTTAAAATGTGTATATTTTACATAATATTGATCTATTTCTGATAAGCAATATTTAAGATCCTCGAGGGGTAAAAATATATGAAAAAAAAATATTGGTGATATCTGACAGTCGTTCTTGAACCCGATACATATTACAGTGTTTACAGACCCATTTGTATAATTTTAAGCAAGCCTACCTACCCTACCGAACCCAGCAACGTTGCCGAAGATATCAGAGATAAAATTACGATTGACGTAATGATTTCGGGATACTAAACACATAAGTGATCTTTATTTTTGTTGATTTGTTCGTACATTCCATAAATAACATTAAACGTAGAAAAATTAACGTTTTCCGTAAAACGATGTAACTCTGAAAATTATTATTAACATGAGAAAATAGCATTGATCCTCTTTTGTTCTAAAATACTTAAGGTTTATGCAAATAATTGTTTTTTAATAATTTGTTTTTAAATCATTTATTTTAACATGATTATTTTTGTTTACAAGAATACAATTAAAAGTTTCGAAGACACGTCATGTATGTGTTTTGAAAAAATAAATGTTATAACCAAATCTTTTGACCTCCTGAACATTTTACTGTTATGTTTTTAGCACAAATGAACAGTTTCTAAGATATGTATATTTTAATGCCACGGTAACAGTTCAGTCAAATTAGTAAAAATAGAGGGGAATTGAGGTAGATCCTTGGATTTTTGATAGGCCTTCATTGTGATATGTTAAAGAACCCCTTAAAAGTTACTACTCAAAAGTGGTGAATCCGAGAAGCTGATGAGGGTAAGCCATGCCCCCAGATAATTTTTACTGTTTTTTCAGAAACTATTAGGTTTATCAAAATGGAGACAGTTAGGTAAAATAGGATTTTATTTAACTTTCATACCAAAAAGCTAAGAAAGCTTTGTGCATGTTGCCTTGTTTCTGTGTAATCGAAAAACGATCATATGTCACACAGACAAATAATTTGTATCGGTACATATTATACGAGAAGCTTCGAGCATAATTTTGTGTGATTTGATGTTCATCATGAAATAGCTATGGAAATGTCGTTGAGCATTAAACGCGATCCTGGTTCAGTCTTCTTCTATCTCAGCATCTCCAGCAAAATCTACGAGGCGATATTATCATCATTATTGGGGCAAGTCATATGGTAATTCTCGTATTGGCAAGATACATTTTAGGGTATCAATCTTTAGTGAACCTAAAACGTACAGGGTACTTCAGGGTTTTTGGATCTCTCTTACTTCGTTCTTTATATTGATATTCGTATCGAGTAATTTTTTTCTTGAGTGGTTTTTGTTTTGGAATTCTAAGTTCACGACTTAATTCCACGCCTGCTTTAAAATGTAGCTAGATATTTAACATTAAATGGAACTTCACCCATTTTACATGTAGGATATCTCGAGCAGATGATGCCAATTCCTGAGGGTCAATGCCTTTGATCAAAATAGGCCATTAAGCACAACATATCTATGTTCAAAAATGAAATGTTACAAAGATATAGACCTTCAAAATAAAAAAGTCAAAAATGCAATTTGGATAAAATTTTGTGTTCAAGGACAGTTGTTATTAGAACATACATTAGTGTTATTTTGTGCTTGTGGTAGCTGTAGCGTACCCGCTACCGCTAAATACGCAATTCTGAGCTAGTGATATGTTTAATGAATACACCATTGAATGCAAAATTTAATTCTTCACAAAACAGGTATACTTGACCTAAGTCGAATAGTGACAAGTCAAATAATGCTCTATAAAATGCAGAAAGAAAATAAAGGTAAAACGTCATGCAGTATGACGTACAAACGAAGTAAGAAAGATTTCAAAACAAGGTGAAATGCCCTATACATTTTGGTTTCTATAAAATAATTGTCCAGTACAGGGTATTCTCCTAAATATATTCTTTTTCCTGCAAAATTATCATAATACTACAACCAACAATAACAACATCGCTTCATGAATTTGCAGAAGTGATGCTAAGGTTGCACTGCGAACTCAACATTTTTTTTCTTAGCTAAGTACTTGATGACGAATACAAGATCGCAATAAGTTATGTTCTAAAGTTGCTCCGTCAAATGTATTGGTAGAAATTGTTGGTCTACATACAGGGTGTTTTACTCAACTTTCGTATAAATTGCATGTGTGATAGTATTCATCAATAGGAACAAAAAACTCTTTTTGTTTTTACGCAAATCGACAAAAATTTGCTAACAATGTCAACTTTTGGGAACTGCTGGAAATTATGGTCAAAACAAACTGCGACATCACCTAGCAGCAGCTGCGTCAATGTATCAGATAGGCACATCCAGCTCCAAGTGTGATTCTTAGACCACTGACCTGCTACCCACTTTTCAAAAACCATTCTTTTTTCGGTTATTATGAAAGATAGACACTAATGATTTTCAGCTTTTTTGTTGCATTTTATGTGTACTACCACCTATTCAGAGGATACGAATCTTAAGTGAAACATCCTGTATGATATATATTCATGCGCCAATTAAATAAGCTTTATTTTATCTAACCCACTTAACAACCAGTCCATAAACCTAACAGTTTTTGAAAATAAAACGACAAAAACCATCTGGGGGCGTGGTTTAATATTGATATTTTACAAAGTTCAGGATATTATCTACTCGTAAACATGAACAAATCAAGCATAAAGCCATTTTCAAGTTTAGCTGACCAAAATACACTACATTTGATTAATTTAACCTAAATTAAAATATAGCAGTTTCTATTTTTACTGTGTGTTTGTACAGTTACAAGAAAATTATGGAATGTTCGATCCCTACTTTCTGTTTAATGAATTTGAAGGTACAAAACAGTATACACTATATGGTGGTTAAGTGCCTTTAACAGAAACGTCGAAAGGTAACGAAGAAAAGAAGAAGTCTTTTCAAACCTTGCTCAATTGCGTTATATTGCACTTGTACTAAGTTAAAGATCAATTTTTATTGTATTCTGAAATAGCTATTTGTGAATTGGAATATGTATTATATTCTTAGTGACGAATTGTACACCAGAGATTTTCTGATTACATTTGAAATATATGTAGTTCTAAATATACCAGGCGCAAATCATATTAGTCCACCCAGTTTCATTTTTGTTAAAAAACGTCCCACAGAATTTATTCCGTTTATCTTTTGTTCTATGAGGTGGCCGTTTCTTCATTGAAATTCAATTGGGGTTGCAACATACACTGCCCCTCCGAACCTTTTGAGTGCCCTGTTTACATTAAAAGTTCCATTAAGTAATCTTACAAATTACAGACGAGAAAGTTTTTCTTTAGCGTTTTAGCAAAAAAGTCACAAATGATGCTCAACTTAGTTCGCCCATTTTAATTTTTGATAAAGAACACCTCACGATTTTTACCCTGAATGGTCTACGACGTTGTTATTTATTGGTGGTATATAGTACATATCGTCGCCGTTAATGCATATGAACTTAATTCTTTGAAATGTTGTAACTAGCTCTGTTGCTAGTTGCGATTTCAAAGAATTCATCATGCCATCTGTAACAAAGTTTTTATAAGCATTTAAACCGCGCTCTTGGAAAATTGCTAGAAAATAGTTCCGCTAGTATGCATTAACGTCGACGATATGTATGAATGAGTACTGTGATCCAGTGATAAATATGTATGTGTGAGTGTAGTATCCAATGCAACGAATATAAACAAGGAGTCAGAAAATAATTCAGAAACCAAATAGTTCAAGCATTCATTCTCTCATCTTAACAGTAAAAGAATAAAGCATTCATTAACCACAAACAGTCTTTCAAACAAACAAACACAGAAGATATTACATGTGGTGACCGCCGACTTTAATTGAACACGCAACAATCTGTCAAGAAACTTACTCTTGCAAGCATACCATTCAAGATACCAGGATCCTATTTATGAAGCAGATGTCGAGAAACCAATTAGCATAATTCCAGTAGAGGATCAATACTCTCTCAGCACCACCACTACCAGTACATGGAGCAGTTCCATCGCTGAAGCCATAATCTATCTGAAGTCACGGTTGTATAAAGTTTTTTTTTGTTCAAAATTTTTCTGCCATCAAAGCAGACTATCAACAGCATTTAAAGAAAGTATTTCAACGCCTATATCATTACGGTTTACTATCAAATTAAAAAAACAATCTTTGAAGCCAAAGAACTAACTTGTCTCGACCACACAGTGAACAGTGATGGAGTTACGCCGCAAATTTCAAAAGGAGAAGCTATTCATAACTTTCCAATCCTTAGAATGCAACAAGAATTATGCCATTTCGTTGGCATAGATTGTCGATTTAAACCTGAGCTAAACCTATTTATTCCAGTAAAAGTTTCAGAACCCTACAAGAAACCCACATAACAGTGTGTCGCAAAACATATAATTACAAATCGGTTGTGAACTTCAATAAACGGTCGTACCAAAAATTCGTTACTTCGTGTGATCGGGAACACAGGGAATACACAGCAGATAAACTCGGATGCAGCCTATTACAAATCCTTCTTATCTTTTTTTGTACCGTTTATGTATAGAACGTTCGCAATTACTTTTTGTTACCTGTTAGACATATTTGTGTACATACTTTTACTATTTTCCTTTTATGTTGCATATACGATTATTATCCAACCAACAACCTATAAGTCCAACAGAATCCTCATACGTTCCTCTTAGGTTAAGTTCTGTAGTTTTTAGTTATTTACATTTTGCAACGAGCCCTAGAATTTAGAATCTGCTGTCTTAATTTTAACCGTTTTCAATTATCTCATTCGATTCTCACGTTATTCTTATTAGCTCATTTCTATAGGTTAAGTTCTTATCATTGTAACGAACATTAACATTAAGAGCCCTGTACTAACTTTAATCAATTGCATTAACATTAAACAATATCTATCAAGTTGCTTTACAATCACAACCGCATCTTATGCGTACATTCACTAGTTCTTTCCAATCCTGTCCTCAAGCAAACTGATGGAGACTTTTTCTGCTGGAAAAATTCTAAAAAACAAGGGAGCAATAAATGTGATGATCACCATTGCCTTGGATACTTTGTAGTATCCAAGGAAACGAATGTAAACGAGGGATCAGAAAATAATTCAGAAACCAAATAGTTCAAGCATTCATTCTCTCATCTTAACAGTAAAAGAATAAAGCTTTAATTAACCACAAACAATCCTTCAAACAAACATACAAAGAAGATATTACAGTACTTTTATACTAAAAAATTTAATCAAGTTCTTGAAATTTATCGTTTGATTACTACGGAAAATGACATATGTACTTTTCCACTTTATTTGGAAACCATCCACTTTCCCCAGAAATTAACTTTTCCGTATTATGTTGCGTTGTCTCACTTGTTCGAAAATCCTGTTAACCTTACTCTAATCATTTATATAAAAAAATGAATTCAGTTATAAAGTCCTACTTAAAGATACCATTGATATGAACACATGGATTGTAGGTATTAATATATGCTTTCAATCATACAAATATAACTTTATAAATTTATATCACTCTCCAAACTCTAGTGATGCTCAATTTCTAATGAAAATTTGTTTGATGTATATGCTAGTAGATCAGAGACCTTGCTAATTATCGGAGACTTTAATATTGACCTATAATAGGATTCATAGAATGAAAATAGGCTGAGAACTTTAATTAAAAATAATGGACTACATCAGATTATCCACCAACCTACAAGAATCACTAAGGACAGTGCTACACTCATAGATCTTCTTGTATCTAATGAAAAAACCATTGATGCCCAGGTACACCATGTTCCAAAAATAACCGATCACTCAATAATAACTGTTAATGCAAAAGTGAAAGAAAAATATGAAGAATATACAATACAACACAGAGACATGAGCAACTTCAATGAAATACAATTTCAATTAGATCTAATGGATCAACCATGGAATCCGGACTGTACAAACACCAATCAACTAGCAGAAACATTAGTTAAAACCATAATGGACACACTAAACAGGCATGCTCCAACTGTTAAAAAAACCATTAAATGTCAATGGAGTTGTAAGCGTTGGTGGACCCCAGAAATAGCCTTGGAAATTGAAGAAAGGGACAGATTATATATAAAAGAGCAATCTTTACACAAGAAGAAAGTGATATGAATAGGTATAGACAACAAAGAAATGGAATTGTTAGTTTGATCAGGAACCACAACCAAAAATAGATATGAAAAATAACTCAACAGAAATGTGTAAAACAGTTAAAGAATTAATTAAAGGAGGCCATAACAGACAAAAAAAGGAAGGTATTATTTTTGACAATGAGTTAGAAAAAAAGGAAATTCAAATTGCAGAAAAATTCAATATTTACTTTATTAACAGCATACAACAAATTATTAGATTAACAAATTTAACCCAAATTGAAACTGATTTAAGCCACATTAATGTACATCAATGCAAGTTCGAGAAATTTTTACCAATAGAGTTTTTGGAGTTAAAAAAAATTATAAACAATTTACCTAATAAGAATAGTAGTATCGATGGTATTACAGTAAAGATTCTTAAATTAGCTTTCAATGTAATAGGACAGAGATTTTTATATATTCTTTTTTAAACATTTAATAATATTTAAAATAAAAAACCGAATATATCCAGAGCACATTTTAAATGAATTACTATTCGTAGAAGATGTTCATGATCATAATACTAGAAGTAGAAATAATTTTATGTTCATACAGTAACAACAAACATAGGACAAAATAATCTGTTTCAGAAAGGTTTAGTTGAATATAATTCACTTCCAGCTAATGTAGAAAACTGTACATCTTTAACATTATTTAAGAAACAGTGTAAAAAATATGTAATAAATTACATTAATATTTAAGAAATTATAGTGTATTATATGGAATTTATCTAGTTATATGCTATAAATAAAGTATATTATTATTATTAATAAATATTAAAACCTTCAATTTTGCAAAGCCAGAGAATTATTTACAAATGTGAAAAGAACTCGCATACGAGCTGATGTAATTCTTACGTCACTTTTCTCCATCAAATATTAAATGCGAGCTATTATAACCATACGTTTATAAAACAAAGCTTAACATATGCGTCATGGCCAGATGTTGCCAGATCCAGGGCTTAGGAAGTCTGTAGAACATAGCGGGTTTGATAGCGTCTTGTATAAAAATATACGATATACACTTGAGGAAGGCGCGACGCCCCCTATAGTTCATTGTGATAAACTACGGTTGTATAAAACTTTTTACAGACCCTACTTTTCCAAACCCAAATTGTATATTTTTTTATTGCAGTTTTAGATAAACCTTATCCTGTAGACCTCGAAAACATAGGAGAACGTTGCCAGACCCAAGCCCGGGTCTGAGAGCGTCGAAAATGGTCCGACAAGTCGGCAGAATATAGCGAAACGGGTGTGTATAAGCGGTTTGACAAATATATATATATATATATATATATATATATATATATATATATATATATATATATATATATATATTGCAGTGATATTGGTTAATTAAAAATAATAAATTATTTTTAAAAATTTTATTATATATTTTGAAACTGTGAATAATTGCCGTTCGATCGTAGATAATTACTTTATAATTAAATTGATTTTTTTAAATGACTGTGAACTTTGGAAATGCTTTTCAACTTCCCTCTTTTATAAATTCTAATATGATTTGAAAATACCTTTTAATAGATTTAATAATGCAATGGTTATATAAAATTAATGTTACGTTAGTTCTTGACTAACTCAAGTTTACATAAGAGAGTTGGGCGCCAGTTAAATAACTTAAATTAACAGAATTATATTTAATAAAGACTCATCTCAGGGTGAATGTGGTTTCTTGTGGTATTAAAAATATACAAATTGAAATTTGAAATCACTTTTAAAATTGAAATCTTAATTAATTTTAACTATTACTAAATTGTTCAAATCACTTTACTACACTTCACAAACGATAGTCTTTCCTTCAGCAAATGCCAATATAGACGGAAATAACTTCCTACCTTTTTTATAATATTTCTTCTTTCCTTTAACTATAGATGTCTTCTTTCCCAAACCATTGGCAGAGTAGATCACTTTATTTTGACCCAGGGCTGGTTTCCAATTCAGGGTTGACTTTCTTCCTTTTGCATGGATTTTCCATATAATATCATCCACACACTTGATTTTGGAACTCACTTTTGTTTATTAACTGCGGGTACAATTTCCCTTTTTCGTAGGATACTTATAGTTGTTTTTGTGTTTAATGAAATAAAACACCCGTTTAAGGTTTTAACGTAGATTTATTATTTTGCTTAACTTTAGCAAGTAATTTATCTTAAAGGTGGTTCTTTATAATCATATACACTTTTACAATTTATACTTTTTACACCTTCGCCGTATTCAAATCACCAACTAACTTGTCTATTTAATTCTAGACTATTTAAATTTTTACAATATTATCAGCCACGACTTTACTTTGTCGCTTGATTTACTATAATATCTTTACTCTTTCGTCGTTTAACAGTAAGTGTCTATTTACATTTTACTATTGTCTTTTCACGACTTTACTCTGTCGCTTTCTATCAGTAAGTGTCTTTAAAATTATTATTTTCTAAGCTTATATACTATTGACTATTTACATAATTATATTACACAATTTGACGTCACCTTACAAACTAATACAAACTGTACACTCACATAATACATAATAGCAGATTAATATTCTTATAAAAGTGACACATCTATTACAGATTAATTATCCAATACTTTTACGCAATAATAACGATCTATTTACATTAATAAAAACCTTTAAAAAATCACATAACCCGTCGATATACACATTTGGGATTATACATAATTGAATTACATCATAACAAACTTGCGAACAACTGGATGTTACGTACACTTAAGTAATCGGTGAGTAAGCTATTTGATAATAATAAAGAAACATGTATTATTTAACCTTATTAAAAAGTATACACATTGATTGTATAATCAATGACACACCATAAAATACCTCAAATTTATTTTTAACTGGAAAAGTTGATGAAAATATTTCAAAAGTGTTAGTATTTAACAAAAATTTTAGATTTTCACAAAATTTTCAAATTTTTCCAAAATTTTGAAACTACCATCCACAGCAATATATATATATATATATATATATATATATATATATATATATTATGGTTCGAGGTTAGATGTTGGAGTATGAGGTAAGAAAGAATTAAGTGCCTCTGTTCAATGCATAAAGAAGGCATTGCTCTGTTCCATCCTAAGGAAGTGAAAGGTACCTAACTTAAATATATTTGTGTAGTGGGTTTTATAAAAGTTAAAGAAGTACAAAACTTAATGAACTTGTGCTAAAATAATAATAAAAATTGTCACACAAAATTCTATCTATTTAATTAATGTAAATCAAAAATATGAAAGTACTTACCTTGAATAATAAAAGCATAAAGTTTTGAACCCCGACAAACTGAGATTATAGTCTTTTGTTAGAGCTAGTATGGGTAAATTATATGTAGTTTGGTTCTAATAATAATATAATTCATTTATTTAAGTAAGAAAGAATCATAACATCACAATAGGTATATAATTATAGAATACCTTTCCTGAAATAACATAAATCCTCTAACTTTTTCTAATAAGCTGCAGATATAATGAAGAAAATAGATAAACTTCCCCTAACTAATATGAAACATAACGCCATAAACTATTAATTGCACTTAATGAATAAGGCTCTAACATGGTTATATTAATTCCTATAACTTAAAAAGTTCATAACAATAAAAATCGGTAAAAATTATTTATTTTAGTTGATTGTATGGCTTGCGCGTTCCTTCCTATTCCTATCTTTCGCTCTACAGTGGGTCGGCTGGCCAAGTTTGACTATATGAATATGAATCCCGGTAACTCGCAATTTTTAAATTCTCTAGACATTTTTTTATTGGATATTTCGTAAGCACAAAATGCATAATGTTTATTTATGCTTTAACATGTAACATTTAAATTAACAGATTCATCCTTATAATTACATTAGCAATATATCGTGGCATGGTGGAATTACAAGAATTTTCTTATTTTTAAACTGGAATACTTGACTTCTAATGCAGTTTATGCAAGAGTATACTACATTACTTTTAATTGCGATCACAAAATCAAAAAGCAATGAA
Organism: Agrypnus murinus; assembly: GCA_929113105.1. Classification (NCBI taxonomy): domain Eukaryota; kingdom Metazoa; phylum Arthropoda; class Insecta; order Coleoptera; family Elateridae; genus Agrypnus; species Agrypnus murinus. Next base: position 74,691,634 of record OV816029.1, read on the forward strand.
AATATATAAAATAATATCTGCAAATGCAAAGAAGTTCGACTCCTTTTATGCGTGTATTTCAACTGCTATAAGTGCGGCCAAGCAGGTCTTGGCCGTACTTGGTATGAAACAAGTTATGCTAACAGATAACGAAGTTCTGTGCTGTAACGACGTCTAGAACACAGATCGTAGGTGGTGTATTATCTCATAAGTTTCAAAACAACTATCTGTACTACATCGGCTGGCCGACCCCAGTAACTTTTAAACGCGAATCTCGCTAAATAGTTATCAGGTATAAACACGAAATTTTTAGATTACATTTTAATGATTGTAATTTAATTATTACTTATTTACTTTAATTGTAATTTAATATTTAACCTTTCTTATTATTTAAAATATAAAATAAGGATAAAAAAAGATAAAATGAGCTTAGTAATTCTCCTTTATTAGAAGTGTTAGATATTTAGTTTTTGTATATATTGTATCTAGTTACCTATTTTCTGTATGTATTTATCCTTAGCAACGTGTTTGTTTATCAATCTTATCTGCCTTTAATAATGACATTTAATGTCGAAACAATATTGTCAGGTTAAGATACTAATAAAACTTGTGAAACTTTAACTGATCTTTGTATTTATATTATATTTAAAGATAAAAATATTTATTTTACAGAAAATAATGATTTTTCTTTGTAGTATCATTTGATATGGCCCGGCCGACCCTACCGAGCCGTCACTGAAGGCTACCTTGTTTTGCAGTTTTTAATTTAAGATTTTAAAGAGGTTAAGTGGTAGAGCAGCAACATTAACTGACTGACACTGAACTTTGCCTCATTTTAGTTATTTATTAAGAATTATGTCTTGTTTTATTTGAGAACTAAAGACTATTTTTATTATATTTGCTTCAAAATCAAGTGAAACAAATATAGATTGTAAGAACTATAAGAAAAGTACTAATATACAAAAGAATATTAATAACAGTTATTGATTTTTAAATGTATCAGCATTCTTGATATACCTGCAACTAAGAAGACAAAAGTAACTATATTTGCGGTTTCCAAATAACAGATAGTGATTTATTCATAGCTTTGTGGGGTTAATATGGAAGTGAATGCACATGCATTTTATGCCAATGGTTGCAGTAAGTCTCAAGTCTCACCATTATACTCAGAACGTCTTTATTATTTTATGCCTTATTCTGAAGAGGTAGTCAACAGAGAGCAGCACGTGAATCCTTTACATAAGATTTCACTTATGTATGCAGAATACATAAAAAGCTTAATTATGATAATGGTCCGAGATTATAGTACAGGGTGTGTCAAGACGAGTTTTCGTTAGAAGAACATGGGAAACCAATAGGAGTTGTAATTTGAAACTTTACAGGTAATGGTTTTGGGTTACATGCTTTTGTTTAAAAATAATTCAGATTTCTACTACTTCCGGTTACATCGGAAATGCATGTCAACTTCTATCAGTTTTTTTGAAAAAATGAAAATATTTCAGAATGGGTTAATTTTAGAGCCACAGTTTATAGTACAAATTAATTTTAAAATTGCCTCAGGAATAGAAGTAGCAGAAATTTGAAATTCTAAAACAAAACCACGCAACCTACAATCATTACCTGCAATGTTTCAAATCGCAACTCCTATTGGTTTCCCATATTCTTCTAACGATAACTCGTCATGACACACACGCCCTGTATATGAATCACTATCTGTTATTTGGAAACCACAAGGTAGCAGAAATGTAAAAGAAAAATGTAAAACAAACGTCTGATTTAAGAAAAGAGGAAATGTCAAATACTATTATAGTCTGCCTATATAGCAGAGGTCAATATACTGAATCGATTTATTTTTAATATCAACCAAAAATACTGTTAAATTAGAATAAATACCTCCTTGTTGAATAGATTGCACAACCATCCGACACATTGAATAAACAATAAGAGCAGTACTAGACGAATCGACACCTCCACTAAGTGGCAAGAAAAATCCTCCTTGACCTGATCTTCTTAAATAATCCCACAACCAACAAGCAGGTCCCTAAAAAATAAATTTTTATAAACTACATAAAAGGACTAGGCACTACTTAAATGGAAATCTAAGGACCAGTAGATTTTGTTCATTTTCAGATAATGAAAAAACGAAAAATTCATATCATTGGCTCAACACGGAGAAATTCATAGCAAAGTCGCAATTCGGGATTTTAGTGTAACATAATTCCCATTTAAAATGCATTGCTGTGAATCAATTCGTCTCAACAATAGAATATGAGACTAACCCTGTCAGTGGCTCTAAAACTTTTTAAAATTTTGAACGTAACAATATAAGGTTTTAGTAACTTCTGTTTTCTCAAGTTGCACATACTTAAAAATTTCAAAATTAGATTGACATTGGTATTCTAACCTTCGTGGAAAAAATATTCGAACATAAATAGGGTTTCTTGAAATAAATGCACTTGAAAGAAATCGAATAATATTAATAATAATTTTATTAGGGCAGGAACAAGAGGCAATTTTTAAACATTACATCAAAAAACAAAAAGAAACTTCTAATCTTATACTAAACCTGCAAACATATTTTCAGTAAGTACTGATTTCATGTAATATAGTAGCTGTACATGCTTTTATCCCATGGGATCAGTGCAGGATTTACGTATAAGCTACACAAGCTATAGCTTAGGGCCCCCATTTTCTTGGGGGCCCCCAAGGATACCCTCTAGGTATCCGAAAATCATATTTGGCACTGATATATAATATCTGGATTTATAAAGGGCCCCATATCTCTAATAGCTTAGGGCCTTATCAAGTCTAAATCCAGCCCTGCATGGGATATTATCTACACCTCTTAAATAAACAGTTATCAAGGAAACACTGCAATTTTCTTAAAAAGAAAGCACACTTTACTTATTTAAATGATTTATTTGCTTATGCTAAACAAGATTTAGATTATCAAATGGGAAGAACTACGTTGTATCGTTCTATAAAATACCCAAATGTAAGCATACAGATTGTATTAACAGTTGCTCCTTTTAGAACAACCACATATTAAAACATAAAAATAAAATTTTAAAAACTATTTAGGTACAGTATTTATTAAGTTATGAAACAATTATTGTTTATACATTTAAATGAAAGTTGGATACATTAAAATGGTAGCCAACGTCGAACATGGCTACATACCACAGATTTAAAAGCAAATTCTTCTAAAATTAAAAATAAGCTTAAAAGATTTATAATTTTGCATGCTGAAATAGTATATTAAGTATCAAGAACAGTAAGGACAGTTTACCGATCAACGACAATGTTTGGCGACTGAGCGAAGCGAAGTCGCCAATATTGGAGGAGATAGGTAAACTCCTTACTGTTTGAGATGCTTATACTATTTTTTGTACGACCATTATGAATACAAAGGTATTAACTAATGAAATATCCCCGAAAAAAATAGATTTAAGATAATTTATTTTTGCCCTGTATATCCACCAAACATTAAGTAGGTTTTGTCGTTACCATGGATACGTTTGTAATTACTATTATTTTTGAATGTCACGATATTTGTCAACTCGTGAGAATGAGTGAATCTGAAAACGAATATAATTGGGATATTGAAGAGGCCTGAGCAAATTTAAATAAACAACATACATTTTTTTAAATAGTTCAATTATTTAGAAAATAAATGATTTCTCGCGAAAGAGACATCTAAAGATCATGCATTTATTTTATAAATTACATATAATTTGCTTACCGTTCTGTTTTTGACAGAACTGAACGGTAAGTAATTACTTACCGACGCGTTTTTGCTTAGCAACCAATATAACCTACTGTTCTAAAACCAAGTATGGTAAACAATCCGAAATAGCATGATCGTACAAAAATAAGGTTTGTGAATCAATAATACTATACTTATACAAAACATGCTGTTTTTTTTGTCTTTTAAAAGATTGATTTGAAACTAAGTATTTGTGTATGTTATTTATTTCATTTTAGCTTTTGTATTAACGATTATTATATCACCATTATGTAAGCAATTAGTTACATAGCCATTCTGTATCTTCACATCGTCTTCTGTCCTCATGTGGTGCTCTTAATAAAGACGCATCGTTATTTTTATAATCAGAAAAATACGGCCTGTGAACGTCTAAAATATATCCATCAGGTGCGACGACTAATACAGGTTTCAGCAAATGGTAGCGCTTGTGGAAGCAATAAGATGTGCAGAATTGGTCGACGATATTTTTGGGAAACATGCCATTTTCATCAAAATGCTTCGCAGCAGAACACATTTCTCGGAATAAAGATCTTGTAACAGCAAACTTCAAATCTTACTTCAAAGAGTACAAGTCTCGGTGTAATTGTCGCCTATTACTATCACATATAAAATATTCATTTCGTCTTTGAACTATGCAGTTCAATTTGAGACTGTCTTCATCACCTACGTCCACATCAATGCACTATTAGTGTGTGGCCATTTGCATGAATAATAACACGTCATCATTTCTTTCCATATCTCTGGGTTGTAATACATTGTTTACCGATGTTTAGTTGCAAGTTGTCGATATTCTAGATAAATATCTAAATTACTGAAACGTTGAAATCCTTTTGGACGTCCTCCTCATTCACAAACGTAACACTGCATCTTACAGCACTTGTATTAAATAGAATGAGTTAAAAAAGGATATTGTCGATTTTCAACAGCACTACTATACTCGGGACGCTGAACAGATATAGTAATTAAAACCGCCTACAACTACCCCCTCTTTTTAACAAAACCTTTCTATTGGTAGCATTCAAATATACAGCTCAAATTGAAAGGCATGTTTACTTGTACCAAAAAGATATCAATTCGTTTACTGTCAAACTGTCTTACTCACGAACTTTTAATAACATTTTTATTAAATTAATAAAACTGCAATTTTTTAAAATGTATGGTTATTATTTATACTAGCATCTCTCGAAGTGACATTATTTATAATGAATTAACAATTCATATGCAAAAATGTTTTATTGTAAATGTCACTTTTACATAAAACCAATCAGAACAATCTGTGCTGCCTTGATTTTTTTTTGTGCTACATCTATTCGGCGGCCCCAGTATAGCATAGGTACAATTCAATAATTTTGACAATAATGCCATTAGGAGAAAATATTTAAATCATTGGTTTCTAAATAGCTGTAATATTATTTTTCGCAAATACCTTTTCTGTATGCAATATTTTTATATCTTCAATTGATTTAAATTCAGTTACATTCTGCTTAATACAAAAGCTAAAAAGAAACAGAAAATACACAAATTGTAGTTTAAAATCTACTTTTTACAACAGACAATTACAGACAAAAACTGCATGTTTGTATAAGTAAATACCTACCTGATTTCTATTTAGGCTTTATTCATTTCTTTCATGAGCATTTACTCCAAGATACCCTATTTATTTTTGAATATTTATTCCAAAAAGGTTAAAATAAATTGTAAAACAAATGTCAAACCAATTTCGAAATTTTTAAGTATGTGCAACTTGAGAAAACAGAACTTACTAAAATCTTATATTGTTACGTTCAAAATTTTAAAAAGTTTTAGAGCCACTGACAGGGTTAGTATCAGATTCTATTGTTGAGACTAGAGTTCCTAAATGAAAACTGTAACTGCGTTATTTAAGAGTTAGGACACGGATGTCAAAATCTATCTCTTCTAGGCCAAAACTAAGCTGTCTGAAACAGAGATACTTTTTTACTCTTTTTACTTTAGTGACAACATTCAGCAGCTGTCGGTTATAAAATTTAGGTTATGCTGCCATGTTTATTTTTATGTATGTAAAAATGTTTATTTTTATGTATGTAAAAATTTTTAATGTGCACATTATCATTTATTTATTGTTTGTAGAGAACTTTTAAAACTACTATAGTACATATATTAAGTTTAGGACAGCTTTTAATAAAGTATTAATTGTACTGAATTTTATATTTATATAACTGTCATACTGACAGTTTAATTTATTAAATCAATTTTCATGACTACCAACCTTCTAATAAATGCTTTCAAAATATGAAATGTCATTAGGAAAATTTGACATGCGTGACTTAACTCTAAATAACACACAGCTCAGTTCATATTTAAGAACCCTAGTTGAGACGAATTAATTGACAGCAATGCATTTTAAATGGGAATTATGTTACACTAAAATCCCGAATTGCGGCTTTGCTATGAATTTCTCCGTGTTGGGCCAACGATATGAATTTTTCGTTTTTTTATTATCTATCCAATGGTATAAAAATGAACAAAATCGACTGGTCCTTAGATTTCCATTTAAGTGGTGCCTAGTCCTTTGTCACATTAAAAGGCAGTTACTTGGGCAATTTCTTCTTCAGGTCTCAAGTACTTCCATTCAATAGGTGTAGCAATAGGTAAAGTGGTATCATGTTCTGGTGATAAAGAAAAATCAGTGATGATTCTAGGATAACTAGGTCTTTCAGATGCAAGGTGTGATCTTGACCTAAGACTATTACGATATGCCCTAATATCTTCTAAATCTATTGTGGCTGTTATTACTTCCTATAAGAAAATATGTTGATAAAAATTAAAGTCAGCCTATATGAGACTACAAATTTACCACTTCTTGTAAAGCAAATTGCTTGGAATAATTAAGTAAGTTGCCATTTAAGGCAATACAAGAAGCACCATTAAAATATATTCGTTGTCCATCACAGCCTCTTAAGTTACTAAAGATATAACAACCACCTGATTTGTATGTTGCATTTTTTACTAAATCAGCAACTATGTAAGCTTTGCGTAATTCTGTGTAACTTCCTGAACTGTTACAGAATATTTCTACACCATCCAGACCCATCGCTATATGGGTACTTTCAGGATTCCATAATTCCTCACAGATTTCAAAACCTAATAAATTAGTAGACTAGATATAGTGAAGATAGGGTAATTCCATGTCAAGTGATCCATGGATGAGTTGTAACTTACCTTTTTTGATCTATTTCAAATTTTGCACAATTGTTATACTTCTAAAGATAAATAAAAATCTAAAATATTATATTTTTAACTTAAGTGATTATGATGAGCATGGGGGCGATTCCATGAAAATGCAACATGGCAGGCTCAAAATAAAATGTAATAATCCTAAGATACGAGGTGGTTTGATAAGTTAGTAACTTTTTGAATTTCCCGCGCAGTAACTTTAAATGCAACACTGCTAGAGTCACTGCATCTAGTCACCTAGGCCAGCTGGTCGATCAGAGTAATGCAAACCGCTGCCATATTGGAGCAGAGAAGAGTAATTTTTAATAATGGACAAATTAAAACCACATTTTACGTGTTTGACATATTAGAGGTTTATCTTTCAGAAAAAGAAAAACCTTTTAAGTAAAAGTGGACTTGATTAAATTCAATACAAAACAAATAATGAACAATTTCGTGCTTTGTTTGCCCCAATATGGCGGCGGTTTGCGGTACTCTGGTCGACCAGCTGGCCTAGGTAACTAGATGCAGTGACTCTAAACACTGCTCCCGTCAACTGCCATCTATGAATAGACTACTGTAAAATTTTGAGAAGGCTGCGCCATTTAGTTTGTGTTTGACAGCCATTGAAAGCAAACAATCTCGTGAATTTTAACGAAAATGGAAAAAAGTGAATTTCGTGTGCTGATTAAGCATTATTTTTTGCGTAAAAAAACCATCACCGAAACCAAGGAAAGGCTTGATAAATATACTATGGGACTCTGTACCATCAATTTCAATGGTTAAGAAGTGGTTTACTGAGTTCCGTTGTGGTCGTACCGGCACAAGTGACGCCGAACGTTCAGGTCGCCCAAAAGAGGTCGTCACGACAGAAATCGTCGATAAAATCCATGGAATGATATTGGACGATCGGAGAATGAAAGTGCGTGGTGGCTGACGCTATAGGCACCTCAACTGAGCGGGTACATCACATTATACATGAATATTTGGACATGAAAAAGCTATCCACGCGATGGGTGCCGCAATTGCTCACACTCGACTATAAGCGCAACCGTTTGACCACTTCAAAGGAGTGTTTGGCGATGTTCAGCCGCAATCCGAACAGTTTTTGCGGCGTTTCGTTACCGTAGACGAAACATGGATCCATCACACTACACCAGAGACCAAGGAACAGTCAAGACAGTAGGTTTCTCCGGGTGAACCTGCACCGAAAAAGGCCAAGATGGGTCTGTTTTATGTCGTCTAACCACGAACTTATCTTAAACTTAAGGTAAATATTCAAAATGCCCTCCTGTGGACTTTACACTCACTTAAAGCTCCTCAGTAGTTCCCCAGTAGACATAGCTGAGATCACAGCTGGTGTAATTCTTCGACACGCTTCACGAATTTAATTCTGTAGGTGATAGACCTATTAGGACATACATTATTTAAATGCCCAGTCACGATTTGTGCATTATGGGGAGGAGTCCCATTTTGTTGACAGATTAACGAATTTAGCTCTTCCAAAGGAATGTCTACCATGAGCTCACATAACGTATTTGTGAGGAAATCCAAGTACCTTTGTCCAGTTAAAGTTTCTTCATAAAAATATGGCCCAATCAAATGGCCATTAAAAAGTCCACACCAGCCATTAATACCTCAAATTGTTTGAAAACGAGTTTTGTTACACCCTGTGTGGGTTTTCAGTTGCCCAATATTGCCCATTGTTGTGGAAACAACCTTCATCACTCCAACAAATTTGATTCAAAAGCCCTGGGTTGTTGTGAATCATAACGTGTATTAATGTAATAAATTGCAATCTGCGATCTAGGTCAGTTGGTCTCAATCCTTGAACTAGGTGAAGCAATGGTATCTGTGTTCTTTTAGTATCCTCTGTACAGTGGTCTTACTCCAATTTCTTAAGCTATGGTGCAAACAGAAACTGTGGGTTTATACCAATATAAGCTAATACATTTATTACATTTTCCTCGGTTCTTATATGTTTTCGATGTCCTTTGTGTTTTGTTTTAGAAAAGATCCAGTGAGCATTTTTTGTTCCGTTTTATGGAAAACCATGTGTGAGGGTTGTCGACTTTTGGGAAAGTGTTCGCGGTATAAAAAACAAGTAGCTTTCTGAGAAATTTTTCTGCATTCTCCATAGATTAACATAATATTAACATACTCATCAGGACTAAATGCATGTGGCATTCTGATATTGTAGTAATAATAAATCTAATTTCAAATTTGAACACTAATTTACGAGCACTACCATTTACACAAAACTAACAAAATTATGGACACAGCCACCGTTTTAACCATTTAGTTATTTAGTAGATTTAACCATATAACTAGATTTTAAACATTTAGAGATAGATGAGCTGTTTATTCACAGTAACTCGATTGGGCCATATTTCTATTAAGGTTTAAAATATTTTTTAAATAAATAATTTAGTTAATGAACACTTCATACAGTTTGTGCACTTCATAGTACAATTTATAAAAAATATTTTTTAGATCCCTAAATGCACATTAGATAATTAAGTAAAGCATACTACCATATGCAGAATGAAGTGAAGAATACATTTCCGTGAAAAAAGAACAGAGGGTGCAATTTGAAAAATTAATCAACTTGGCATGATCTCCTAAACGTTGCTATGCAACCAGCGTTTAAGGATGTTTTCTAAAGAACCAGTTTGATTCATTCACAATAGTTTATGGTTGATTTTTTTTATCTTTTCAAATAATGGAGATATTGAGTGAAAAGAGAATTTTGGGACACCCTGTATATATCAAGGATATGAGTTATTAACTGAAATCGATATCAACTGATTCAACAACTATAAACTATATAAAGAAGAACCCTTTTTATAAAATGGTGTATGGATTCGACGATTCTGACAGTCCAGATGATGATACCATATATCAGTTAAAAAAAAAAACAATAGTATAATAAATACATACTAACTTATGTAAGGTTTCCCTATTTTCACTTTCTTTTTGCCTATAGGTACTATTATAAGAATTATGACGATAGACACTCGATAATATTCACTGCTTGATGAAGTAACGTGAGTTACCAGCGTTTAATAGTTTAAAAAATAATGTTGTTATTAATATAGATTCAATTTATTATTACTTAACTTGTATTTTATTAATAAAAACATATTTGATCTTTAATTTATTTTAATATCTTAATCAGTACAGAGTTTTAGACGAATTCATACATAAAGAGAAAGCTGTCGCTAGATGTAACATGAGTTACTAGAGACATATCACGAAATTAAAACAAATCCTTACTTGCCCAACTAATTATAAATATATATTTTAATTCTTTGTTATCACAGAATAGTAATTTCTTGTGTTAAAAAATCATTATCATAAATTTAAATAAAATATTCGTATATTACACAATTGAAGATGGGAATAAAATGTTACATGAGTTGCCATGGACTGCCCCATGTTAGCATTTACGTATTCCTTTATACCTATTGATAGAAATAAGCCTTGGTAGTGTAATGTCTAGCGTGCTGGACTTTCACCCAAGCGGCCCGAGATCGACGTGCCGGCAGATCTGGTTAAGGTTTTCTGCAGTTTTCCTTAGCTGTGACACAAATGTGGGATTTGCACTGTTCCATCTGTAAGTCGGCTGCAGCCGCGCGTAGGGCCTACGTAATAATAATAATCGCCCCCTCCCTTCCGCACAAGCTTATAGCTTCTGGGCCCTGGTTTCCAGGTTATGGGTTGTAGCAGTTATTATTATTATTAAGATAAAGCAAAGAAACAAAAACTGTTTTAAAGTCCATCATTTGAGATTTAAAATGATAGGTTTGCATGACATACTTTAACTTTTAAAAAAACTTATATTGGGCCCCTGAAGTCTTTGACCTTGAATTTTTTAGAAAACATATCATTAAAAATTCTGAAGAAAATTGAACGTGGAGTTGCCTATTTTTTTAATATTTGTGCAAAATTTCAACTTGGGACCATTACTAAATTATTTTAACAAAATAGCAATGTTCAACATTTTAACATAAATAATTTTTTCAATATTAGTAACATTAGAGTTTTGTTTTATAAATAATTATTTTCTGTTTTGGGTAATTACTTACAAAGAATATGGGTTAGATAAAACATTAATTAACAAATTCCTGTACGAGTTTTTAAAAATTCTAAAAATTATTTGTTAAACGTTGCCTAAATAAAATATCCTGGCTGCATTTGTTAAGAAGTTTTTTCAGTATTATCAAAACATATACAAATTGTTATCAACGATAATAAATTAAAATCACTATGACACACAATAAAGAAAATTTTAATTTGATGCACAGTATTAATGTAAAATACTGCATGCTAAGTCCACTTACTGATACTGTATGTGTGCAGCCTGTTGCTGTGTTTGGATCTACTTTGCTTAAAATCTGCTCATAGGATACTGTTAGGATATCTGGTATTTGCAGAAAAACAAATGTTGGTGCAGGACCAGAAGGATGTAGAAATGACACAGTGACTTCACATTTTGTACTATTTGAAGACATGGACTAACCACCACTTGCAGTTATATTGACATATACTAGGGTTCCTAAATATGAACTGAGCTGTGTGTTATTTAGAGTTAAGTCACGCTTGTCAAATTTTCCTAGTGACATTTAATAATTTGAAGATATTTATCAGAAAGTTGGCAATCATGAAAATTGGTTTAATAAATTAAACTGTCAGTATGACATTTATATAAATCTGAAATTTGGTACAATTAATACTTTATTAAAAACTGTTGTAAAATTTATGTATATACTATAGTAGTTTTAAAAATTCTTTACAAACAATAAATAAATGATAATGTGCACATTAAAAAATTTTACATGCATAAAAATAAACATGACAGCATAACCTAAAATTTATACCTGACAGCTGCTGAATGTTGTCACTAAAGTAAAAAGAGAGAAAAAAAGTATCTCTGTTTCAGATAGCTTAGTTTTGGCCTAGAAAGAGATAGATTTTGACATCCGTGTCCTAACTCTAAAATAACACAGTTGAAGTTTTCATTTAGGAACTCTAACATATACCACTGTAATTTCATATATTTCTAATGTAGGTCTAATTAGTTCATCAAATGTGGATGTATAAATGTCTCATCCCTAGCAGAGTAGAATGTTGTTGATATTTTATGTTTTTGAGATAGGTATAAAACAGCGAAATTTCTGGGTCCCAACAATTGAGGGTACTAATATCAAAGGTGGCAATCTCAACATATTTTAAGATTGCCGCTTTTAAATATGCAGTCTCTATGGTCATTGGAATTCTTTTTTTCTAATAGTCAACTTCAAATGGACCTTTACATGGTATATTTCCAATTTTCATACCAACTCATAATGTAGTTCAAGAGAGCTTGAAAACAGGCACAATTTGAGAGATTGCCGCCTTTGACATTTGTATTCTTAATTGTTTTTGCTTTATCAAACTGTTCATGGGAAATTAAGATTTACAGGTATTCAGTATGATACATACTATGCACTATTGATTTCATAATGATCTAGGACAGCAACGCTAATATGACGCTATTTTTACATGAAAAAAACAAATGAATAAAAAAGCATTATATTTATTAATCTTACTGTCCTAGATCATTATGAAATCAATAGTAATACTGTCACTAGGTACCGAACAGTGGTATGTTTTTAAAAAAGATTATTAGTAATGATGCCATTGAGATCTCAAGCAGAAGTTTGGCAGACATAGGTATTTAAAGAATTTGCGGTTTTAAAAAATCATCCAGGAATTTGTTAATTAATGTTTTATCTAACTCAGATTTTTTGTAAATAATTACTCAGAACAAAGAATAAACATTCATAAAACAAAACACTAATGTTCCCAATGTTGAAAAACATATACCGTATTTACTCGAAAATAAGACCCCCTTTTTTTCTTAGATTTTTGCTCTAAAATGTGGGAGGGTCTTATATTCGAGTCGGGTCTTATAATCGAGTATAAAAAGATATTCAATAAAATGTGAAAACAATGAGTGTAACTGAGTAATGTTTACAGTATTTATAACAAAAATTGCATTACAATACAATAACATCTAAAATAGCGTTCTGTTGTTTAATAATATAACATCTCGCCCGGTTGTCTGCATTTTAGCCGATATTGATGCACGTAAACCTATGCCGCCATTGTGAAACCCGCGATAAGCAAAGTTTATTGACTGCAACAACTACAGTAATTACGAAAATTATAAAATCATATACAATTATTGTTAGCTTAGCACCTAGTCAGAATTGCCGTTGTCGTCATCACCCTCTGTAAGATCGTTATTAACCTTTATAATATATTTTTTTATAACAATGGTTTTACAAATTAAGCTTGACAACTGACAGGGTCAATTAGTGAAAAAACCCAGTGATGGCAAAAACATTTCTAAGAAATTCATTTAAGCGTTTCATAGTACCGACGGAAGAATTGTGATCTCTTAAGTACCTCCCTAATTGTTAACAATAGTAGCACCTTAATCTTTCCAGTACGTGTGCAAAATCTTATTATCTATTGGAGTGACATCTGACCATTTTTGAATGAACTGCCTACAATTTTAGTTTTCCTGGAATTCAGGTAAACTGCTTCCACAAAGGCATTGTTTCCGCGAAGAGATAAAGGGTAGATTTTTTCCATGAACATAACTAACGGAATTTGTTAACAAAATAAAACTGAAAAATGTTCAGTATCTTATATTACTTATATTTTTAGAGGTCCAATATTCGCATACAAAAGCTTTTTTTAAAAATTCGCTCCAAAATATAGGGGGGGGGGGTCTTATAATCGAGGGGGTCTTATTTTCGAGTAAATACGGTATTTAAGTTAAAATATTGAACGTTGCTAATTTGTTAAAATAATTTAGTGCTGATCTCATCGAGATCCCAAGTTGAAATTTGGCACACATATTTAAAAAATATGCAAATCTATGTCCAATCTTTCTCAGAATTTTTAATCATACGTTTTCTGAAAAATTCAAGTTCAAAAGTCTCAGGGGCCCAATATAAAGTTTCCCATCATCTTAAAACCCAAATGATGGACTTTAACACAGTTTTTGTTTCATTTCTTTATCTTATTTCTATCAAGAGTTATAAAAAAAAATATAAACGCCAACATACTCAAAATCACTCATTTTAGTACACTTTAGAAGAGAACAACTCAAGAACCACTTGAGTTAAAAATATATTTTAGATTTTTTACTTATCTTTAGGAGTATAACAGTTGTATCAAATTTGAAAAATCAAAGAGGGTGATGATCAAAACGTGGGAAAAATAATTGGATCACTTGATATAGAATTCTCAATATTTAAAATTTAGTCATCTTTACCTAAACAAGTATCCTTTGTAGATATAACTGCATCACCAAATGGCACAACAGTCTGACCTGTTACAGATGCGATCATTCTAGGTAGATGGTAATCTTCTGTTTGACGCAGCTTTACAAATAAGATATTATGATCTAAGTTATAAATAACATCAATAAATTATAAATCTAGTTTTAGAATTTTAAATAAAACATTTTCTAGAATTCCAGTTAATAAGTTTTTTTATTACATTGCAAATTTGTTTATAATAATATACCTTTTTCCATCCTGAAAACCATCGTGATTCCCTGTAATTGCCATCATCACACATAAACAGCTTTGGTCTTATTAATAAAATCTTTTGATTTAAAAAAATAACTCGACAATTATATGCAACATTTTTGTGCATTACAGGCATACCAACATCGATTAATATATCCTTACATAAAGGCGCTACTAGTAACTCTTGTAAAACCTCCCAGCTGTGTAGGAATGTATCACATTCATAAAAGTGGTCTTCACAGCTATAACCACTGTAATGAAATTAAAAACAAGATATTACGACTTAAAACAAAAACAATTTGATGTTAGCTACCAAATTTCTAATTCTGGCCCCGTTCGAAAGGTAGCGCCATACTCTTTTGCTTCTAGAATCGACTCTAAGATCCTCTCACGGTTCCCATCGAAATCTAAAGCCCACTGGTTTAAAGTTGAAACTGCTAAAATGACTTTTCTACCCATTTTTTTTAAGTGAGGTTAAGTAGGTATTATCTAAAAATATAAAAAAGTAAGAAAGGCAATTAATAGTAAGTAGTATTAATAAGTTGTACGGTTAAATAATTAATTAATAGCTCCACTGTTTACAATTCTTTCATTAAGCACAACATTTATTTCCACATAAAAATCGTAAAGCTAAGCAAGGTTAAGTGCGTTTCTTGAACCGACTACATCAACAATTCCTTAATGTGACATTCTGTAACCATAACAACCGTGATTTGGCGCGTTTTAACAATCCTTTTGAATTTACATCGATAAAATTAGTTTCATTAATAAAAGTCGTTCGTTTGGAATTTTATAACTCAATCCGCAATATAATCGTGTATTATTCATATTAAATAGGTTAATTTAATGCAGATATGTCTGCTGCACCACAATATAAAGATACCCATCTGTATATAGTACTTTAAGGGGTAACAGGAGAATAATAAAGTTAAGAACTTAGCCGAAAAAAGGAAAAATCGATAAACTAAAATGGTAGTGCCAGGATCCATCGTAGCATGTTTTTATGAATAATAGCAATAATTTATAGCAAAGCACTTTACTTGAGAAGTTCGTTGTCAAAAGTTAATTATGTATCAATCATACTTAAAAGTTCTACTGGAAATAATGTTTAATTATCTATACTGCCTTTTCACACACTTAAATATGTGTCAATATCTGATAAGATTTTCTTATTTAATTAAAGAAACTTATTATGCCCAAAACATCCATTATTAATTTATTACCTCACTTACACCTTGTAATATCTACTGCTAGGAGTGCTAGGCTAATAAAAAATTTCAGAAATAGTCAGTTATACAAGTTTTAACAAAAACATTTTTGTTATTTCATATAAATGGTTTTTTACAATAGTTTGCAAATTTTTAGATTTATATGATTTTATCACGTTTCCAACCATTACATTTTTGGATGGTACAATGCGCGCAAATGGAAGCATTCACCTTAAAAATATTACGATTCAAAGTTTTTTTGTGCTATAAATGAAATATTGCGGAAGTCTTAGAAAAACATAGTATTAAAGTAATGTGCTAAAATAGGAAATAAAAAATACAATCGGAATGGTGAAGCTCGAAAAAACTAGAGCGATTATGGATACTGATAAGAACTACATAAATGTGGATTTTCACACTCACCAAATAACTATTCAAGAAAATTTAAAAATCACAACAAAACGCTTCGATGATCTAAAAGAAATAGAATTAAAAAGTAAATGTCGCTTCCTTGTCTTGCAAAATTGCAATCGCAGCTCATAGATAAGTTAGGGAAATCCCCTACATTAATTATTAAAATACTTTTGATTGGTTGTTTTAAGGCGGGAAGATTTAAACATGAGTTCACTTTTATTATAAATGTATTTAGATCGTTATATAAATCATGACTAAAATTATTTAATTTTGTCCCAAAAGGACGAACTTCTTTCAAATCAATAAATATGAATTATTGTACCTTTTCCGTTATTTAGAGAATTGTACGGGAATGTGAAAATTTTTTTTGTAGTCGCGGTCAGTGCACACGAATACGCGGGGCGACTCAGTAGAATGGAGCGTATAAATTCAATTTAATTTTTTCCTTAATCTTAATTTTAATGCACTTCTTAGAATTATGGTTGAAGTTGCTTAAATTCATTGAACGTTTTGAACATTTCCTCGTATTTACGTTTTTTGCTAATATTAACAAACAAGTAATAGTATATTGTGTTACAAGTGCAGAAAAGTGCCAGTTTCTCACGAGTGTGAACTAGTTGTGGCATGAGACGAAGCCGAATGCTGTAATCACACGAGTGTGAAATTGACGTTTTTGCACGTGTGACACACTATACTTTATCTACGACCACAAAAAAAGTAATCAAACACTAAAAGCTAAACTAAATATTTAACCTAGAGTTTATACTCGCATTCATATTTTGACGTGAAATTAATAAATCGAGGCAATGAATTAAGAGATGTAATGTGAGCAGCTTCTATTTTCCTATCATCAGATTCACTCATAATAAATCTAAAATTTCAAAAACAAGTAAATATTAAATTTTTAAAGATAATTTAATTTCAGTCAATCTACTAAACCTAAAAAATCATGTACTCGAAACTTTCAAAAGTAGTTTTTTATAAACAATCACAATTCTATTGCCAATGTTATTTTTCAAAGCAAATCTTTAAGATTATGGTTTTAAAATGAAATACAAAATAGGGCTTTAACTAATATAATAGTTAAACAAGACGTGCCATCTTTTTCTGTCGCCTACATCGGCATAACACTATCTTTTATCTAACCCCTTTTCTGTGAAACGTAAACATATTATTCTAGCGTGCATGCAGGTGGAATAAAAAGGAAAGGGAGTTTTAAGTATAGACATCCCGCTTGCACTTGTGAATTATATAATGAAATGTTGCAAATTATAAATGTTTTTATTGTAATTTAGCAATAATAAATATTATTAATAGATATTAACAATGATATAATGTTAAAAATTAATGAATTTTATGTTAATTCAACAAGAATTTTATAGTAACTTTATATAGTAACTTCTCTAAAGCTTTTGATAAGATTAACCACGAAATCATAATAAACAAGTTATTAGACTTTGGATTTAGTGATGCTTATTCGTCATTTTTTAAGTCGTACTTGCGGAATAGACAACAGTATGTTACTTATAATGGTTACAAATCAGTTCAATACCTAGCAACTTCGGGAATTCCTCAAGGCTCTAACCTAGGCCCTCTGTTATTTATTTTGTTTATTAATGATATTTGTAAAGGATTAAAATCTAATGTGCTAATATTTGCAGATGATGTAAAAATATTTCTTCAAATAAACTCCTATACAGACTGTGTTATTTTACAAGCTGATTAGGATACAATTTCGAAGTGGTGTTCCCAGAATAAACTAACTCTAAACATTTCTAAATGTAAAGTCGTTTCATATACGCGTAAAACTGCACCAATAACTTTTTCTTATATTATTAATGGTACAACTTTACTGCGGTCTGATAAAACTTAAAGATTTATTTTGATAGTCAACTTAATTTTGTAAGTTACATTAGTCAACTGGTATCTTCAGCATATAAAATGCTCGAGTTTATATTTCGAAATTGTAATCAATTTAATAATTTTAACTCCTTAAGAGTTTTATTCTATGCCCTAATTGTTTCTAAGCTAGAATACGGAGCAATAATCTGGAATCCTATTTACGATTGTCATAAAAATGCAATTGAAGGGATACAAAGAAGATTTTTAAAATATCTATAGTATCAAACTCACGGTACATACCCTACTAGAGGGTTTGATCATCAAGTTCTTTTGGATGCTTTTGGATTTCAATCTTGTGAATCTAGAAGAACTCGTCAAGGCATCGCATTTCTATACAAGTTGTTACATGGATATGTTGATTGTCCATATTTACTAGATATTTTAAATTTTTTAGTTCCAAGGCCTAGTAGTAGGGAAAAAACTACATTTTACCTAACACGTAGTAGAACAAATATTTTTTTGAAATCACCTGTTTATACAATGTGTAATAATTGTAACATTATAAGCAACATTTGTGATATAAACGCCGATGCCTTAAGCAAAAATCTTGCAATTGCAAATAAATATTTTACCTAATAAAAATTACGTCATCTATTTATCTTACTTATTTTATTATGTGAGTTTCGTTTGTGTTCAAATGAAACGAGTTTTTAAAAAGATTTTTTGTTTTCCCTGGATCTTTATTGTAAACCAGCGGAAATAATGACAATTATAATACACAAGAATATAAATGCTCGTTAGAGCTTAGATGTAAACTTAACTATGAACTGATCAAAACTTAATGAATCTACTGTCTAACACACTATATATATATATATATGATTCTCTTATCTAAATAAAATATTACTAAGCAGTTCTCACGAGAAAGGTAATACAATATTATCTGCATGATAAGCAATTCTCATGAGAAAGTTAATACTGCATACTAAGCAGTTCCCATGTAATATGATCTTATCTGCTTGCTGATAGTAAGCAGTATTTCTACGTAACTCCTCAGCGCTAAAATATTTTAATATAGTTTTTATTTAAAACAATATTAAAATTAGTAAAACAAAAATAAAAATTTTAATTTTCTGTGTTATTATTTATCACAACTAAATCTCTATTTAGAAAGTCAATGAATTTTATTTTTACAGGGTCAAGGAATTGGAGTCAAGGAATTACGTTTACAGTATAAATATACAAAAATACTTATAACTAAAATTATAGCAATTATGGTTAATATAATAGATGATATGCTTAAATGATTAGCAGTCACATGATCAATTGATTTTAGTAGATAACCGTTATCGGTAATTTTGATTTGATTATCAATTAACTTTTGTGTATCGATCGGAATTAAGTCGACTCTCGAGATGTCAACATGACTTGATTCAGATATTACTAGTTGGTCAATATTTGGTAATTTTAGGTCGATAACTTTGTTTGACGTAGTTTTAGCTACAAATAGCATTTGCTCGTGATTAAATTAACGCAGTGCAATCAGGATTCAATGTAAAATTTTATAACCATAAAGTTCTTTTCGAAAATTTTGATTTTTACAATTAATATCTAGAATTGCTTTGGAAGGTACAGTTGCTAGCCAAGTGGCAGTGTCTATTTGAGAGATTTTAACATGAGTTAGATCAAAAAGATATAGGGTACATGTTTGGTTACTATTAAAAGAAAGTGATTGGGTTTTACATAATTTATCGTTTGGAATTTCAAAGTGATTATTTTAGTTACAAAAGTAAGTGTCTATTATAACTAATTTGCAATGATCGAGTTTGATAGGGATACTCATTTTAGTATTAAACAATATATTATTGTAGGTTGGAATAATCATACGGATATGACGGGTGTTAATAAATATTGGAAAAGGTATCAATTGTATTTGTTGATATTGGTTGGTTTTAGAGGTCAGAGGAATTTCAAAGATGAAGGTGATTCTATTTGAAATTTGATAGGCTTTGATAATAATGATACTTTCATTTAGATGTAGATATTTTTGATCTGCGGAATAGGGAATGGTTAATGTTGTTTGGTGGGACAAGTGTTTAGAAATATCCTTTAGATTTTGAATTAGTTCAATATTGTCAATTAATGACATATGCATTTGTTGTTTCTGTGCGAAAGTTAATGCGTTTTCGAGTTCAAAGTAGGTATTTATAAGAAGTTGTAAAGATTGCACGGCTTCGAGTAAAACTGTTTTTTGGGATACTGTGGCGACATGTTTTTTCACCTGTTCGTTTTCTAAAATAATTTTGTTTAGGTTTTCATTGAGTAGCATTTGATTGCTGGCTAGATTCTTTATAGTGGAAATAGTATCATTAAGAATTTTAGCTTGTTCTAATATGACGTTAGTTTGTGTTTAATTAACTTTTTGTAATTTGGAAATCAATGTTTCATATCTTTGACCATCTTTGGAATCTAGATTGCCAGTTAAGAATTTAAAAATGGTTCCTAAGCCATCTACAAGTCCTCGTTTTTGGATTGTATGTTGTGTTTGAGGGAATAATTGATCGATAAGTTTGTCAGCTTTGTCTAAATATTGTTTAATGATTAATAATATATTATTATAACTAATTAATATGTCAGTAATATTAGTGAACTGCCTATGTTCGATGGGGTATTGTTGATTTTCCAAAAGAATAATGATTTTTATTAAATTTTCTTTAAGCATACCATATTGAGTAATGATTGGTGTATAATCTATAGTCTTAATTAATGTAAATTCGCTTTCTTTTAGGATAGCGTTACCTAAGTTTAATGGATAAAGTTCAGGATTGTCATCTAAGTTTTCGATAATTACGTCACTGGTCACAAATTGGGTTGTGAGGATGTAGCAGGCGATAATAGTTAACCTGAAAATGGTAATAGTTCGTTTATATGTCGTTTAATTTGAGGTCCTTCATTAGGGGGTGTTAATTCATAAGTATCATGTTCAAAAATTTGGGAAATAGTGTATGGTCCAGAAAATTTCGGGTCCTTTTTATTTCTAGTGTTAGTCGTAATGAGAACTTTACTTCCTACTTCAAGTTTTTTGTTCCGCACTTTAGGTTTAATTTTATATTTCGTTTTTCTTTGGTGTCCGTTTGTTCTTTTTGCAATGATTCATATAGATGGCGCATTCTTGTTTTATGTTCCGTCATATAATCATGATAATAGGTTTTTGTATAATCTAAGTCGAATGGGTTTTTGCTTTCTGTGTGCCCGAACATTATTTCAAAAGGTGGTAGCTTAAGGTTTGAACAAATTGTGTGATTGTAAGCCAAGATACAGTATTAGATTTTTTGATGTTCTGGTATATTAGTCAATAAACGATAATGTTCGATGATAGTGGAATGTAGACGTTCTACAAGCAAATTTGATTGGTGGTGAGTGGGGGTTGTAGTGTGTAGTTGAATTTTGTGAAGAGTTAGGAAATCTTTAAATATGTTTTTATTAAATTCTCCATCAGCAATAATTATATTGGGGGCTGTAAAGACGCATATATAAGTTAGTAATTGTTCAATAACATCTATCAGGTTATGAGATTTAATAGGATAAGCTTGAGCAAATCGGGAAAAGGCGTCGATTATGGTCAAATAACTTTTATTGCCAATTCGAAAGATATCTAAATGTACGGTATGAAATGGTCTATTAAGAGTCGGTGTAAGTTGAAAAGGTTGCTTAATCGGATTACGATTATATTTTTGAGTCTTACAAATTTGACATTTATTAATAAATTCAGTGATGTCTTTATTGATAGATTTCCAATAATACTTGCGTTTAATATGTTCTAAAGTTTCGTTAATTCCGCGATGATTGGTTTTGCCTAAATGGTAACTTTGAATTTGATTTTGTCTTTCTTCGGGGTCTGCAACATATGTAACTTGAATGGTACAGCGATGGAATTTGGGTGTGTTTTCATTAGTTATTTCTGCGATGAAATTTGAGAAATCAAGGTAGTAGGTATTCGGGCAGTTGAGTCCAACCCCTCCCTTTTTATGCAAATGACCTGCGAAATTAATTCACGATATCATTTGAATATCTCATCTCTCATTTACATATATCATCTCTCACATGCATACGCGAATTAAATTAATTCACGGTATCATTTGCATATCTCATATCTCATTTTTCATCTCACCTCTCTCCTCTCTCATTTGTCATCTGTCATCTCTCTCTCATAAATTTATTTCAAAATAAATCTTATGTTGTCATTCCTAATTGATATTTAAATATAGATCTATACGCCATATGATTAACATACGTGTAATATAATTAACATGTAGAAACATCTAGGATAATAATACGAGAAAAATTTACTTAAATTTACAAGTATACAAGGTACCTCTAAAGGGTTACTTTCAATCACCTGTCGGATTATCTCTATTGCAATCTGACATGTTTAAATCCAAACGTCATAAACATTTAAAATACAGTCTACAAGTAAATCGATAATGGTCATGTAATTATTATCTTAGCATCTTTTCATTTACAATTATCTAGTGAAAAATGTATTGTTTCATACGATTAACAAATATTAACAGATTAGCTTTCTTTTGAAATTTCTTGAAAGGTTTTTAGTTGATTATTTCTCAGGAACGTAAATTCTATTTGAAAGAAAACAATTAGGGTCGTTTGTTATGATTTCTTAAAAATTTATTTAAATGAAACTTTTTAAAATACTGTATAGCATTATTTTAAAATTCAAAAACATTTTCCGTAGCGAAAATTGTTTAAGAAGTTACTTTCAAACTAATGTTTTGCATGAAATACATACAAGGTAATTAGTCACGTTGTTTTTCAACATTCCTTAAAACTGCTTTCAGCTATAAATAAACAAAACGTTCTTACAGACGACTGAACAATTCAAAGGAATTTAGATTTTCTAAAAATTTGTTAAGAGATGTAAAAGCTATTAACAGGTTAAAATCTTTGAAGTTATTTTGCTAAAAGTTGCATTAATCATTGTCATCTTAAAAGCGGTATAAATTATTGTTTTAAATGACAATTACTCACCCTTGTGTTAATCTGTATAAGTTAGATGTGTAGAAAATTTGAATACGGAAATAATTTGAAAGAGACATAACATTATAACGTACTATATATGTTTAATTGTATTGTTTCAGAGCTCTGAATCATACAGATTCGATGCACGCTTCATTAACTTTTTAACAGAGAAACATATTTATTATTGTTTACTTAAGATTAAGTCGAGTTGTTTCCATAATAATTAACAGCTTTCAAGAAAAAGTTGTTTATTAATGTTCGTGACATATTTTATTACGCAGACACCAAAAACTGGTATAAAAACTGAACGCTTTTTTAAAAATAAATCATTCCGAAAGTGTTCTCGAATCATCAAGATAGTTACATCAAGTGAATATTAAAATCAGGTATGTTTTATTTTTGCTTATGTTTAAAAAAAAACTATATGTAAATGTTTACGATTATTTTAGATCGACTTCCGTTTAGATCGTCTACAGTTCCTAAGAAATATAATTTATCGTTAAGAAATATTAATTTTTCTTATTTGAAATCAATCATGTAAGTTGCTTTTATTTTTAACGATGTTGTGTAAACTTATTTTGAAATTTGTTATAGACTGACTGCAGTTTCTATCTGCGTGAAATACACATAGTTTTTATTCCAACGGGTATCAAAGAAGTCGAAGACGCGAAATTATCAACGTTTGATAATTCTGTATCCTGCAAATTTATTTGAAATATATCAAGCAGGTATGTTTTATCTTCAGTTGCTTATATTTTAAAACTGCCTGATATTTAAATGTTTTACGATTGCTTACAGTAAGAAATGGAATTTTTAAACGAATTGAACCAATCAGCCGGAACAGCAAAACCCGTCCAGAAATTGCATGAATACAACGTGAAGGAAGTAGCAGAGATATCAGAGGTCAAAATTATCACCTGCAGGGACGGACGCAAAGCGGTGTTCATTGTCGCTGAAAAAACATATAACATATCTACCCAAAAGATTCGCCGACAAACTTACTGAAGATAAAGTGGTCGAGCTCAACCAGAAGATAGCGAATAAAACTCTGTCTCTAGGATTGGTTTACCTAGGTAAAGTAAAGACAGAAAGATATCAACCGTATGCTGACTGTATGTTTATCGAAACGAATAAGGTGCTAAGTAAAATAATAAACAGAAATTTTGAAAATTTTATGCATTCTTGAGAGAACAGGGTATAATATTTAAAACACACTGTAGAAAACATATCAGCAGAGAAAGGGAATACATAAATACAGTATGTTTTGTATGATGAGGTGTCGTCAGTTTAAAAGAAATGAGTTTAATGTTGCCCGTATTACATCAATTGTATCTGTACATAACAAAGGTATACATCCCTCTTATTAGATTGTCACGAACGTATGTAGTATACTTCTAAATTCATGAATACCCTATACAAGTATTCTAACTAGACAATAAAGGTTTACTGAGATTATATACTCGAAGTCGCATGAGTTGTTAGCGGCTCTTTAACAAGCGTATGTTACAATTCTTTAATTTTCTAGTTTCTAGACATAATGTAGTTTTGAACAGATTTTAGCCTTTTTCGTTATATCTACTACCTTGTGAACTGTTTCTACATATGTGTTCTTATTGTTTATGCATCATATAGATACTCGTCGCCATATTTAAACGTTATTTTACAATATATCATACATTTTCAATAGCTTCGAAATACGCAGATATGTAATAATATACTATATACTCTTGTAGGATATTCATCGTAGCTATAGTAAAGACTTATGATTAACAATAATCTGTAACCATTTTCGATACCTTCGAAATATAAGTCTATAACATATGTTTGTAATACGTCTTTATAACTTTGAAACATAGGGTAGTTACCTCTTGCAATATCTACAGTTATGAGAACCCTGAAGACTTAACCCGGAAAAATAAATCAGATAAATATTTTACTTTTTATTGAAACGACAACTTTGCATACTAATATATGAAAATAATATAATGTATATCGCCTGATAAATAAAATTGAAATTATTGTTATTCTTTTACAATGAAATGTGTTTTGAAAAAACACGATGAAACGTTATGTATATTAATGCAGGAGTTCTGTTAACGCATTCGTTATTTAGAAATTCACTTATAAGTACACTATCTATTTAGCTGATTCAATAAAAATTTCGTTATTTTTAAAATTTCTAACAAGGGTTCAGGGTTCTTTATTTTTTTTAGAATATTCAAAGACTATATATGTATAAATTATCGTGAGACTCCTGCTCTATATAAAACGTCATATATAAAATTAGAGATAAAAATTTATCCTGTGTATTGGTCAAAACTCAAATATTCACGGAAATATAACAATCGGTACATATGACGATACTAATCAGTCTGACGCGGAATATATATTTTATATTATACAAACGCAGAGGAAAGAATAGGTACAATCGGATTATGTTCATACCAGGCTCACCATGATTATTATAAACATCTTAACAGAATAAAAAGGGCGATATGAATATAACTTATAGGATTTAACCAAACTAGAAAAATATCGATATATATCCTGCGTTGAGAAAATAATTATACTATGCAAGCATAAATACGCTACATACGATTACGAGCCTAAGTATAAACATAAAGTGTTTTAAAAGTATACTTTAAGCGCTGACGAATACTATGCATATCTCGAATAGAGTATGCGGAAAACAGCATCAGTGAGGGATATAGGAACCTACAGACCGTATCAAACAGGATCCAACGAGTTGAGACAAGCAGAAATCGGTTAGTAGGAGAACCGTTGTATTAAATGTTTAGGTATAAAGGAAATGTAAACGTTTTAGTGATTCCTCCCTTCCTCTTTAGACGATAATAAATAACAGAAGCAGCAGACCTACTTATTTAGTCACGATTTATCGGTGTAGCTGTTTATTCATAGTTAAAATGTCATTCTACAAAGGTGAGCGCATTCAACATAATAGTAGATGTGAACCGTATAATGTGCCTAGGAAGTGTGATTCACCTCAATTTCAACGGAATAGCGATGATATCAAAACTTTTAAAAAGTTTGCAAAAGAAACATACGATATACAAGTTCAGGATGATGATGAAAAATTCTAAACTACGAAAAATCAAGAATTTTGTGAAATACAGCTGCCGTTAAAAAACAGCGGGTCGAAATATTTACATCTTGGACTGGATCCTTTCAAGAATTTTGATGTGTGTATAAGAATCTTGAAGAAAGGCACTGATCTAGGTGTGCAGTTTAACGAAGACTCATTTAAAGATTTTATAGAGGATGCTTCGTACATATTAAAATGTCTGAAACACAACGAACTTGATGGATACGTATTGACCGATTATACGCTTCATAGTGTAGAAAACAAGTGTCTCAAATTTGTTTCAAAAAAATAATTAAAGTTTTGAACTTTACATTTCCGAATTAAGTCTAGGGAGATTATACACGATGAAAACCTTTTTATGGAAAAAGATTGATAGTATTAAAACTATGCATCGCAATTACGAATGTTTCACCGAAGAAGTCCTGGACGAGGCTATAAAAGTTAGAACAACGCTTGTAGACAATAATATTTTATTAAAAGTGTTAAATTCTTGTTGTAGATATAAGGATGATTTATTTTTGAATGAATTTTTTTATAAGTTTAATAGGAAAACTATTGTAGATTTGCAGAACGACCTTGATTTAGATGATAGATTTAAATTTATTACATCTGGATATAATGTATAATAAATATAATATAATAAATGTCTTTAAAACTTATTGTGTTTTAATTGTATCTACATCTATTTATTCCAGGTAGTTTGATTGTATGCATATGTAAGACGTGGGGAAAACTTCTGATACTGCTGCCTCTGGTAATGCTATGAAATAAAACGTATCAAGATGATGCAGGAACTCAAAAGGATCATCTACCAGAACGTTTACTGCGCGAGAGAGGTAAAGAAATAAGAAACATATATACATATAAATAGCAATACAATAAGATCATCTTACATAGTACAAATTAAATATTTACTTATTCTATTATTTTTCTCGCTTTAAGCTCTGCGATGACTGAAATTATTTCATTTTTGTTTTCGTTTTCGAGACTGCTGCTAAGAGCTTTCTTTACAGCATACAACAGACGAAGTCGGTCCACTAGTTGATCAGGCGTACTCTGACGTATACAATCCGGTTTCATCTTGTTTAACTTTTTGGGAAGACTAATCCCAAAGTCTGTTATTCTGTATAAATTTGGCCTGATTACATTTTCGTATTTCCATTGTTTAACGCTTATTAGTCGACCGTTGCGCCTATAGTCTTTCTTATGAGCATTAGTGAGATTATTTTCATATAGTTGTCGATATCTTCCTCTGTTGGACTAGGAGAGCTTATTCGTTTAAGCGTTAGTAAAGTAAACAGACTGGATGTTCCATTGAAAAGTTTGTTTTTAATTAAAATATCTTTTCCCTGAAACTGTACTCGCGAACAACCAAATCGCCACTCATCGATGTCGTTATATAGAGCGTACCTAGTTTTGTCTACGTTTTTGTTTTCTCCGCTAGCTAATAATGCTCTATAATAGTTAGAGAATTCCTGATAAATCTTTAAGTTAGAATCGTATTCTTCTCCTTCTCCTTCTTCTTCTTCTTCATCTTCAACAGATGTAACTGGAGATGAGTGTTCAAGTTTCTGTGAGAGATTAACGGTCCCCGGTCGAGGTTCAGCTTTATCACGATGAAAGTAGGCTAATTTATTACGTATAGCATTACGAGCGTTTATTATTTCAACATCATCATCGAGTCTTATTTCTTTATTTGTGTCGCGGGGTTCATTGGTATGCATACGTTTCAGACTCGCGTCTTTAAATATTACATTATTGCTAGGTGAAGTCTTATTATCATCATCTAGGGTACTATGAACAATTTTCAAATGATTTCTGTAGTTATCGAGACGTGTAAAATACTTTAAACAAATAGAACACTGAACTTTGTGTCCACGGTGTATATTCATATGACGTGCAAACCCTGATCGTAAAACGCTCGTACGACACACATTACACTCACGTCGCCGTTCCATCTTGACTAATGATTGAACATGAACTCCTATTTATATATCACGTTCCGTTTAACTTAATTAACCCTGGCTAGTCACCCTTCACCCTTCACCCTTCAGGATCGACTGATGTCACGGGCCTCTTGTAGTAATAATATCTGTATATAGTTTTCAAAATAATTTTTTCTTTATATAGTTTAATAATGTTTGTATAGTTTCACTGTGTTATCAATTATTTTGTAATGTTATAACATGTATTATATTATTCGTAAATAATAGATGTAATATGATTTATTTCTTGTCTTTTTATTTCTGTAATTTAAGGTAAAAAATAAAAAACAAATATTTTATACAAGAACTTTTATTGAAAGAAGAAAATGCATTGCATATTGATATATAATACTAAATTATATCTAAAATAATACATAAGTATACTAATAATAATACTATAAAGGAGCTAGTGAGTGAGTAGATCTTCCTTTAAATAGAATGTAAAGTAATATATCCTACGACTATTGTGAGGTTCTTTGAGTAATTAACAAATTTTGTAGGTCTACGAGCGGTGATCTATCAAAATTTTTAGATCTAGAATCTGCTTTAGAAAGAAGCCATAAAGTTGCCCTAGACAGTTCTATACAAAGCGAGGTCAAAGTTTTAATACTATCACGTAGCGTGTCGTGACTGTTGTTAGATATCTCGCTATCCATATACCATTTTGTAACTGCATCCTATGCATCTACGGGGTTCGTTAAATTGATTAATCTTCGTTTCTTACAGTCAATAGTTTTATTTTCTAGTATTAAAGCATGTTTCTTTGTTACCAGATCTGAATCATTAATAGCGTGGCCTGCGTTTGTAATTCTTTTG
Source organism: Agrypnus murinus (assembly GCA_929113105.1). Classification (NCBI taxonomy): domain Eukaryota; kingdom Metazoa; phylum Arthropoda; class Insecta; order Coleoptera; family Elateridae; genus Agrypnus; species Agrypnus murinus. Next base: position 74,720,568 of record OV816029.1, read on the forward strand.
TTTTCTAAATCGAAATTCTGATCTTCTGTTAGCTTAAATCCTACCCTGGGAAGACCTGGAACTGTTACAGCATCTCCAACTATTGCACGTCCTAACAAATCTATAGTAGCATTCATACTGCGAATGATAATGGTAACGAACTGACTACTTACAACCGTGATGAAATATTTTATTCTATAATACCTTCTTCTTTTAACTCGGAAATAATTGAAATTATTTCGTTTTCATTCAGAGAACTACTGTTACCGGCTTCTTTTACAGCATATAACAAACGTAGCCTGTCGACTAGCACGTTAGCCTTATTCCAGTAGACGTATTCGACTTTGCAATCGCTTAATTTTTAAAATTTGACGATGATGATAGTCTAATGCCTAAACCTTTGATTTTGGGTAAGTTCGGTTTAATTATATAATCATACTTTCAATGTTTAACAGCTGTTAGTTTGCCGTGTGGTCTATAGGATTTTTTATGCGCATTAGTAAGGGCTATTATCTGCATATAATTATTGATATCATCTTGCGATGGTGTAGCCTCTAATTCTCTAAACTTGAGTAAGTCAAACAGACCGGGTGTTGCTTCGAAAACGTTGTTTTTAATTATGATGTTTGTATCACGCATAGTAACGGGGGAAGATGCAAATGTCCACGCGTCTTGATCAATTTTATATCTAATACCGAATCTAGTTCTATCTATATTTTTGTTTCCGACAGCGTTAGCTATTAACATACCATAATGAGTAGGTAGATCCTGAGTTTTATTAGATTCTTCTTCTTCTTCCTCATCTGTATCTGAAGAGGATGATGCTGCTTGTTTTTTAACTTTCAACAGGGGAATGTAACTAGCAGTAGTAGTAGTAGTAGTAGCAGCAGATGGTTGTGTTTTAATTTTCAATAGGGGAACGTTTACTGATTTAGCAATAGTTTCCAAAGGAGATATAACCTGTTTATGAGTATCATGATAAATACGTCTGCTTCTGCTCTATCACGACGAAAGTATGCAAATTTCTTACGTATAGCCTTGGGTGCGTTTATTTTACGTTTTAAACTTAAATCATATGAGCTCGACATGCTTTTAACTCTAGGAGAGAACTAAACGATTCCAGTCTAATTATAAACTTATATATGTATCAAAACCTTTCCGATATCTACCGTTGTTTAGGGAACAATCTTTAGTCATAACTAGGAAATCATACGGATCCTTCCAACACATACGACAAATGTTTTTGAAGTCCTCATAGCTAACATCTCCTACAACATGATCCCTATACACATGCTTTAAATTTAATTCGTCCTGTTTGAAAAGAATAACCAAGGTTGCATTATCCCTTATCAAATGTTTCGGTATCTTTGCATATGTCTGACCTAAATAAAACGAGTCAACACCCTTATCCCTACCCATACTAAAATATTCTCTAATTTTTTCTTGTTTGTCACAAATAATATCGTCGAAAATGAATACTGAATTAGGTTTGATGCTGCTAGGACTGATTACGTCATCGTTTTCACTAAACTCTTGATAACCGATGTTTTAATAGGTTTCATAACTTCCCTTAAGAATTCGTATTTCGGTTGAAATAAGGATTTGGCATACAGGTAGATGTTTTCAAATTTTAATCCGTTTTCACTAATCAGTAGACCTAACATAACATTAGTTTTACCGCAGGAAGAAGGACCGCTCAGAATTGCTCGACAAGACGTAGGTAATAAGTCACCGTGTTTTCTATCATTGTCAGATTGTAGAGATACATCGTTGTCTAAATTAAATATGTTTAGCGATTTCTTTTGTTTAACAGTTTTCATTATGGTATGCGTACGTGTTTAGTCACGGTTTCAGTGAACGGGTTATATTCTATCAAGGAGTCGTGTAGGATCAAACAGTATGCCTTAGTTGCATTAGTAAATGCAGCGGAAGATTCAAGTTCTAATCTAATATCCACGGTGGAATCCTTAAAACTCTCTACCTGTCTTGAATCAATTGAATGAACAATCAATTACAAAAACAGGGTATGTTTCAAATTTTGAATAATCGATTAAACAGCTATCAGTCGATCCTCTACCTATATCATAGTAACTCTCGCAAAAACGTGTATAATTTAAATAGGCAGGAATGTAATCCTTACTACTGAAATCGAGATTTAACCGTTTCTGAGGAAACACTTGCGAATTCAAATACAACTTAATATAGACTAGGTTCGAATGAGTAAATGTAGTAGGGTTACCGGTTCTTATACCCAAATGACGCTCGTCTTGTAAAACTAAAAGAACCCAACGCGGTTTTTCCAATTCATTTGAATTCTTTATACGCCAAACCTGATTTTTAGTAGTTCCAAGCGACGGTAGTTCGTGTAATTCCCAACGCCTAAATGGAATGATAATAGAAGAATTATCTCTCAAACTTTCAACTAAGTTCAACTTGCTTTCGTCCGATAATAGTATATGAGGAACCTCCCAAGACAGTCTATCAATCTTGATTTCTACATCAGTACCTGCATCTCCGGCGGCGCTTTTATAGCAATTAAAATCATTCTTAGAACGTATCAAAACTAACTGAACTCATATGAGGAATAACTTTCTTGTAATCATCTGCAAACCCGAAGATATCCTTTAAAGGAATTCTACACGTGAAACTGAACACTTTATTCCTCAACGAAATTTTTATTGAATCACCTAAATAGATAGTGTACTTATAAGTGAATCTCTAAATAACGAATGCTTTAACAGAACTCCTGCATTAATATACATAACGTTTTATCGTGTTTTTTCAAAACACATTTCATTGTAAAAGAATAAGAATAATTTTAATTTTATTTATCAGGCGATATACATTATATTATTTTCATATATTAGTATGCAAAGTTATCGTTTCAATAAATAGTAAAATATTTATCTGATTTATTTCTCCGGGTTAAGTCTTCAGGGTTCTCATAACTGTAGATATTGCAAGAGGTAACTACCCTGTGTTTCAAAGTTATAAAGACGTATTACAAACATATGTTATAGACTTATATTTCGAAGGTATCGAAAATGGTTACAGATTATTGTTAATCATAAGTCTTTACTATAGCTACGATGAATATCCTACAAGAGTATATAGTATATTATTACATATCTGCGTATTTCGAAGCTATTGAAAATGTATGATATATTGTAAAAAAACGTTTAAATATGGCGACGAATATCTATATGATGCATAAACAATAAGAACACATATGTAGAAACAGTTTACAAGGTAGTAGATATAACGAAAAAGGCTAAAATCTGTTCAAAACTACATTATGTCTAGAAACTAGAAAATTAGAGAATTGTAACATACGCTTGTTAAAGAGCCGGTAACAACTCATGCGACTTCGAGTATATAATCTCAGTAAACCTTTATTGTCTAGTTAGAATACTTGTATAGGGTATTCATGAATTTAGCAGTATACTACATACGTTCGTGACAATCTAATAAGAGGGATGTATACCTTTGTTATGTACAGATACAATTGATGTAATACGGGCAACATTAAACTCATTTCTTTTAAACTGACGACACCTCATTATACAAAACATACTGTATTTATGCATTCCTTTCTCTGCTGATATATTTTTTACAGTGTGTTTTAAATATTATACCCTGTTCTCTCAAGAATGCATACAATTTTCGAAATATCTGTTTATTATTTTACTTAGCACATATAAAAGTAGCAAAATGAATTTCTATTTTAACCTGTTAACTTTTATGTACTTTATCTTGCTATTCAACTTGACCCTAATTATGATGAAATGAGAAAACATGTTATCAATCTGTTCAAAATTCGAATGTCTAGAAAAAAAAATGTGTAGCTCTTACTGAATATACGAAGAATACGTTTTAGGTATGTATTGAGATACATAACATTTCTCTCATATATGAATTTGTATATATCGAGTTAAAGTTAATGAATGAATACAACATAAATCATTACTCTACGTGTTCCGTGATTAAACTTCAATAATCGAACGAGTTATTCGTACAATTAAGCAAAAGCTGTATATGATGTAGTTGATAGCTCTGTATGACATTCGAAGTTAGATGTTGACTCTATCAAGTTTTTAATTTGCTGATCTGAAGCTGCTGAAGACCTTCACTTCTGAGGGGTAGGAGCATTCTAGATCTTGCTACCGTATATGTTTAACATAAAAATAAATGAAAAACTATAAACTTGTTTTATCGTTTTATTTATAAAATTTTAATAATAATACAGCGTGGAAATAAATGATTTTCATCAAGTTCCCTTTGAAATCTTTTCACATGTAAATTTTTCTGTACCGCTCTACTCTTTTTGATTTAGTACTAAATTAGTTCTGTCAATAAATGAAATCAATCTGTCAAACAATTCATAGAATTTATTGAATTAATTTATTTTGAGGTTATGGTACTGCCTTCTTTTTTTTCGTAGAGCGGCACGTCGTGCTTTTAAATGAGGAATGCAATGGTAACTTGATGAAAATCATTTATTTCCACCCAGTATTAAATGTATACATTGTACGACATTTTTACGCATAGTTTTCGTTTTCGAGACTGCTGCTAAGAGCTTTCTTTACAGCATACAACAGACGAAGTCGGTCCACTAGTTGATCAGGCGTACTCTGACGAATACAATCCGGTTTCATCTTGTTTAACTTTTTGGGAAGACTAATCCCAAAGTCTGTTATTCTGTATAAATTTGGCCTGATTACATTTTCGTATTTCCATTGTTTAACGCTTATTAGTCGACCGTTGCGCCTATAGTCTTTCTTATGAGCATTAGTGAGATTATTTTCATATAGTTGTCGATATCTTCCTCTGTTGGACTAGGAGAGCTTATTCGTTTAAGCGTTAGTAAAGTAAACAGACTGGATGTTCCATTGAAAAGTTTGTTTTTAATTAAAATATCTTTTCCCTGAAACTGTACTCGCGAACAACCAAATCGCCACTCATCGATGTCGTTATATAGAGCGTACCTAGTTTTGTCTACGTTTTTGTTTTCTCCGCTAGCTAATAATGCTCTATAATAGTTAGAGAATTCCTGATAAATCTTTAAGTTAGAATCGTATTCTTCTCCTTCTCCTTCTTCTTCTTCTTCATCTTCAACAGATGTAACTGGAGATGAGTGTTCAAGTTTCTGTGAGAGATTAACGGTCCCCGGTCGAGGTTCAGCTTTATCACGGTGAAAGTAGGCTAATTTATTACGTATAGCATTACGAGCGTTTATTATTTCAACATCATCATCGAGTCTTATTTCTTTATTTGTGTCGCGGGGTTCATTGGTATGCATACGTTTCAGACTCGCGTCTTTAAATATTACATTATTGCTAGGTGAAGTCTTATTATCATCATCTAGGGTACTATGAACAATTTTCAAATGATTTCTGTAGTTATCGAGACGTGTAAAATACTTTAAACAAATAGAACACTGAACTTTGTGTCCACGGTGTATATTCATATGACGTGCAAACCCTGATCGTAAAACGCTCGTACGACACACATTACACTCACGTCGCCGTTCCATCTTGACTAATGATTGAACATGAACTCCTATTTATATATCACGTTCCGTTTAACTTAATTAACCCTGGCTAGTCACCCTTCACCCTTCACCCTTCAGGATCGACTGATGTCACGGGCCTCTTGTAGTAATAATATCTGTATATAGTTTTCAAAATAATTTTTTCTTTATATAGTTTAATAATGTTTGTATAGTTTCACTGTGTTATCAATTATTTTGTAATGTTATAACATGTATTATATTATTCGTAAATAATAGATGTAATATGATTTATTTCTTGTCTTTTTATTTCTGTAATTTAAGGTAAAAAATAAAAAACAAATATTTTATACAAGAACTTTTATTGAAAGAAGAAAATGCATTGCATATTGATATATAATACTAAATTATATCTAAAATAATACATAAGTATACTAATAATAATACTATAAAGGAGCTAGTGAGTGAGTAGATCTTCCTTTAAATAGAATGTAAAGTAATATATCCTACGACTATTGTGAGGTTCTTTGAGTAATTAACAAATTTTGTAGGTCTACGAGCGGTGATCTATCAAAATTTTTAGATCTAGAATCTGCTTTAGAAAGAAGCCATAAAGTTGCCCTAGACAGTTCTATACAAAGCGAGGTCAAAGTTTTAATACTATCACGTAGCGTGTCGTGACTGTTGTTAGATATCTCGCTATCCATATACCATTTTGTAACTGCATCCTATGCATCTACGGGGTTCGTTAAATTGATTAATCTTCGTTTCTTACAGTCAATAGTTTTATTTTCTAGTATTAAAGCATGTTTCTTTGTTACCAGATCTGAATCATTAATAGCGTGGCCTGCGTTTGTAATTCTTTTGTTTTCTAAATCGAAATTCTGATCTTCTGTTAGCTTAAATCCTACCCTGGGAAGACCTGGAACTGTTACAGCATCTCCAACTATTGCACGTCCTAACAAATCTATAGTAGCATTCATACTGCGAATGATAATGGTAACGAACTGACTACTTACAACCGTGATGAAATATTTTATTCTATAATACCTTCTTCTTTTAACTCGGAAATAATTGAAATTATTTCGTTTTCATTCAGAGAACTACTGTTACCGGCTTCTTTTACAGCATATAACAAACGTAGCCTGTCGACTAGCACGTTAGCCTTATTCCAGTAGACGTATTCGACTTTGCAATCGCTTAATTTTTAAAATTTGACGATGATGATAGTCTAATGCCTAAACCTTTGATTTTGGGTAAGTTCGGTTTAATTATATAATCATACTTTCAATGTTTAACAGCTGTTAGTTTGCCGTGTGGTCTATAGGATTTTTTATGCGCATTAGTAAGGGCTATTATCTGCATATAATTATTGATATCATCTTGCGATGGTGTAGCCTCTAATTCTCTAAACTTGAGTAAGTCAAACAGACCGGGTGTTGCTTCGAAAACGTTGTTTTTAATTATGATGTTTGTATCACGCATAGTAACGGGGGAAGATGCAAATGTCCACGCGTCTTGATCAATTTTATATCTAATACCGAATCTAGTTCTATCTATATTTTTGTTTCCGACAGCGTTAGCTATTAACATACCATAATGAGTAGGTAGATCCTGAGTTTTATTAGATTCTTCTTCTTCTTCCTCATCTGTATCTGAAGAGGATGATGCTGCTTGTTTTTTAACTTTCAACAGGGGAATGTAACTAGCAGTAGTAGTAGTAGTAGTAGCAGCAGATGGTTGTGTTTTAATTTTCAATAGGGGAACGTTTACTGATTTAGCAATAGTTTCCAAAGGAGATATAACCTGTTTATGAGTATCATGATAAATACGTCTGCTTCTGCTCTATCACGACGAAAGTATGCAAATTTCTTACGTATAGCCTTGGGTGCGTTTATTTTACGTTTTAAACTTAAATCATATGAGCTCGACATGCTTTTAACTCTAGGAGAGAACTAAACGATTCCAGTCTAATTATAAACTTATATATGTATCAAAACCTTTCCGATATCTACCGTTGTTTAGGGAACAATCTTTAGTCATAACTAGGAAATCATACGGATCCTTCCAACACATACGACAAATGTTTTTGAAGTCCTCATAGCTAACATCTCCTACAACATGATCCCTATACACATGCTTTAAATTTAATTCGTCCTGTTTGAAAAGAATAACCAAGGTTGCATTATCCCTTATCAAATGTTTCGGTATCTTTGCATATGTCTGACCTAAATAAAACGAGTCAACACCCTTATCCCTACCCATACTAAAATATTCTCTAATTTTTTCTTGTTTGTCACAAATAATATCGTCGAAAATGAATACTGAATTAGGTTTGATGCTGCTAGGACTGATTACGTCATCGTTTTCACTAAACTCTTGATAACCGATGTTTTAATAGGTTTCATAACTTCCCTTAAGAATTCGTATTTCGGTTGAAATAAGGATTTGGCATACAGGTAGATGTTTTCAAATTTTAATCCGTTTTCACTAATCAGTAGACCTAACATAACATTAGTTTTACCGCAGGAAGAAGGACCGCTCAGAATTGCTCGACAAGACGTAGGTAATAAGTCACCGTGTTTTCTATCATTGTCAGATTGTAGAGATACATCGTTGTCTAAATTAAATATGTTTAGCGATTTCTTTTGTTTAACAGTTTTCATTATGGTATGCGTACGTGTTTAGTCACGGTTTCAGTGAACGGGTTATATTCTATCAAGGAGTCGTGTAGGATCAAACAGTATGCCTTAGTTGCATTAGTAAATGCAGCGGAAGATTCAAGTTCTAATCTAATATCCACGGTGGAATCCTTAAAACTCTCTACCTGTCTTGAATCAATTGAATGAACAATCAATTACAAAAACAGGGTATGTTTCAAATTTTGAATAATCGATTAAACAGCTATCAGTCGATCCTCTACCTATATCATAGTAACTCTCGCAAAAACGTGTATAATTTAAATAGGCAGGAATGTAATCCTTACTACTGAAATCGAGATTTAACCGTTTCTGAGGAAACACTTGCGAATTCAAATACAACTTAATATAGACTAGGTTTGAATGAGTAAATGTAGTAGGGTTACCGGTTCTTATACCCAAATGACGCTCGTCTTGTAAAACTAAAAGAACCCAACGCGGTTTTTCCAATTCATTTGAATTCTTTATACGCCAAACCTGATTTTTAGTAGTTCCAAGCGACGGTAGTTCGTGTAATTCCCAACGCCTAAATGGAATGATAATAGAAGAATTATCTCTCAAACTTTCAACTAAGTTCAACTTGCTTTCGTCCGATAATAGTATATGAGGAACCTCCCAAGACAGTCTATCAATCTTGATTTCTACATCAGTACCTGCATCTCCGGCGGCGCTTTTATAGCAATTAAAATCATTCTTAGAACGTATCAAAACTAACTGAACTCATATGAGGAATAACTTTCTTGTAATCATCTGCAAACCCGAAGATATCCTTTAAAGGAATTCTACACGTGAAACTGAACACTTTATTCCTCAACGAAATTTTTATTGAATCACCTAAATAGATAGTGTACTTATAAGTGAATCTCTAAATAACGAATGCTTTAACAGAACTCCTGCATTAATATACATAACGTTTTATCGTGTTTTTTCAAAACACATTTCATTGTAAAAGAATAAGAATAATTTTAATTTTATTTATCAGGCGATATACATTATATTATTTTCATATATTAGTATGCAAAGTTATCGTTTCAATAAATAGTAAAATATTTATCTGATTTATTTCTCCGGGTTAAGTCTTCAGGGTTCTCATAACTGTAGATATTGCAAGAGGTAACTACCCTGTGTTTCAAAGTTATAAAGACGTATTACAAACATATGTTATAGACTTATATTTCGAAGGTATCGAAAATGGTTACAGATTATTGTTAATCATAAGTCTTTACTATAGCTACGATGAATATCCTACAAGAGTATATAGTATATTATTACATATCTGCGTATTTCGAAGCTATTGAAAATGTATGATATATTGTAAAAAAACGTTTAAATATGGCGACGAATATCTATATGATGCATAAACAATAAGAACACATATGTAGAAACAGTTTACAAGGTAGTAGATATAACGAAAAAGGCTAAAATCTGTTCAAAACTACATTATGTCTAGAAACTAGAAAATTAGAGAATTGTAACATACGCTTGTTAAAGAGCCGGTAACAACTCATGCGACTTCGAGTATATAATCTCAGTAAACCTTTATTGTCTAGTTAGAATACTTGTATAGGGTATTCATGAATTTAGCAGTATACTACATACGTTCGTGACAATCTAATAAGAGGGATGTATACCTTTGTTATGTACAGATACAATTGATGTAATACGGGCAACATTAAACTCATTTCTTTTAAACTGACGACACCTCATTATACAAAACATACTGTATTTATGCATTCCTTTCTCTGCTGATATATTTTTTACAGTGTGTTTTAAATATTATACCCTGTTCTCTCAAGAATGCATACAATTTTCGAAATATCTGTTTATTATTTTACTTAGCACATATAAAAGTAGCAAAATGAATTTCTATTTTAACCTGTTAACTTTTATGTACTTTATCTTGCTATTCAACTTGACCCTAATTATGATGAAATGAGAAAACATGTTATCAATCTGTTCAAAATTCGAATGTCTAGAAAAAAAAATGTGTAGCTCTTACTGAATATACGAAGAATACGTTTTAGGTATGTATTGAGATACATAACATTTCTCTCATATATGAATTTGTATATATCGAGTTAAAGTTAATGAATGAATACAACATAAATCATTACTCTACGTGTTCCGTGATTAAACTTCAATAATCGAACGAGTTATTCGTACAATTAAGCAAAAGCTGTATATGATGTAGTTGATAGCTCTGTATGACATTCGAAGTTAGATGTTGACTATCAAGTTTTTAATTTGCTGATCTGAAGCTGCTGAAGACCTTCACTTCTGAGGGGTAGGAGCATTCTAGATCTTGCTACCGTATATGTTTAACATAAAAATAAATGAAAAACTATAAACTTGTTTTATCGTTTTATTTATAAAATTTTAATAATAATACAGCGTGGAAATAAATGATTTTCATCAAGTTCCCTTTGAAATCTTTTCACATGTAAATTTTTCTGTACCGCTCTACTCTTTTTGATTTAGTACTAAATTAGTTCTGTCAATAAATGAAATCAATCTGTCAAACAATTCATAGAATTTATTGAATTAATTTATTTTGAGGTTATGGTACTGCCTTCTTTTTTTTCGTAGAGCGGCACGTCGTGCTTTTAAATGAGGAATGCAATGGTAACTTGATGAAAATCATTTATTTCCACCCAGTATTAAATGTATACATTGTACGACATATTGATAGGGTAGGTGAATTGCAGGCATTTAGCAGGCCCGTGTTTCTAACTGAGGATCCATAAGCTAGAAGAAGAATAAAAAAAAAGTATTAGGCAATGTTCATTGAATAGCTACCTGTTACATTTCATACCTTATTTGATTCGATAAACATACAGTCAGCATACGGTTGATATCTTTCTGTCTTTACTTTACCTAGGTAATCCAATCCTAGAGACAGTTTTATTCGCTATCTCCTGGTTGAGCTCGACCACTTTATCTTCAGTAAGTTTGTCGGCGAATCTTTTGGGTAGATATGTTATATGTTTTTTCAGCGACAATGAACACCGCTTTGCGTCCGTCCCTGCAGGTGATAATTTTGACCTCTGATATCTCTGCTACTTCCTTCACGTTGTATTCATGCAATTTCTGGACGGGTTTTGCTGTTCCGGCTGATTGGTTCAATTCGTTTAAAAATTCCATTTCTTACTGTAAGCAATCGTAAAACATTTAAATATCAGGCAGTTTTAAAATATAAGCAACTGAAGATAAAACATACCTGCTTGATATATTTCAAATAAATTTGCAGGATACAGAATTATAAAACGTTGATAATTTCGCGTCTTCGACTTCCTTGATACCCGTTGGAATAAAAACTATGTGGATTTCACGCAGATAGAAACTGCAGTCAGTCTATAACAAATTTCAAAATAAGTTTACACAACATCGTTAAAAATAAAAGCAACTTACATGATTGATTTCAAATAAGAAAAATTAATATTTCTTAACGATAAATTATATTTCTTAGGAACTGTAGACGATCTAAACGGAAGTCGATCTAAAATAATCGTAAACATTTACATATAGTTTTTTTTAAACATAAGCAAAAATAAAACATACCTGATTTTAATATTCACTTGATGTAACTATCTTGATGATTCCAGAACACTTTCGGAATGATTTATTTTTAAAAAAGCGTTCAGTTTTTATACCAGTTTTTGGTGTCTGCGTAATAAAATATGTCACAAACATTAATAAACAACTTTTTCTTGAAAGCTGTTAGTTATTATAGAAACAACTCGTCTTAATCTTAAGTAAACAATAATAAATATGTTTCTCTGTTAAAAAGTTAATGAAGCGTGCATCGAATCTGTATGATTCAGAGCTCTGAAACAATACAATTAAACATATATAGTACGTTATAATGTTATGTCTCTTTCAAATTATTTCCGTATTCAAATTTTCTACACATCTAACTTATACAGATTAACACAAGGGTGAGTAATTGTCATTTAAAACAATAATTTATACCGCTTTTAAGATGACAATGATTAATGCAACTTTTAGCAAAATAACTTCAAAGATTTTAACCTGTTAATAGCTTTTACATCTCTTAACAAATTGTTAGAAAATCTAAAAAAAGGAACGATGTTGTACATAGCTGATATACTGAGCAGAGACTGCGCAAAAAATGTTCATGATGACGAGGATGAAAACTCATTTGAGACATGTGTAATAATACCAATGAGTAAAACGAGATTGCAGCAGTTAAAACAAGAGACAAATACAGATATAGAATTGGTGGAATTAAAACAGCAAATACTTGTAGGATGGCCCGACAGAATAAGCGAAGTTCCGGCTTCTCTAAGAAAATACTGGTCTTACAGGCACGAACTAGCAACTTATGAAGATATCATATTAAAAAATGATAAAATAATGATACCTCCAAGACTACAAGAAGTTGTTCTCAAATGTTGTCACTTTAGTCACAAAGGTATCACTGGTACTCTCTGATTGGCCAGAGATTTTGCGTATTTTGGCCAAGAATGTCTGTAGACATTATTAAATTGGTGCAAAACTGCAAGATTGGTACGAAAGAACAAAAAGAGAATCCTAAAGAAAAAATTTTACTTCAAGAGTATCCAGAACGGCCATGGCAAATATTCGCTTCTGATATTTATCATTTGAAGGACAAGAAATACTTGCTAATGGCAGATAGCTATTCAGGTTATTTTGACTTCGTGCAATTATCAAGCTTAACCAGCAGGTCAATAACTCGAGCATTTAGATGTTGGTTTGCTACATTTGGAATACCTGATATTCTTCGTACAGATGGAGGAAAACAATATGTATCTGAAGAATTTAAAGAATTTGCTAGAAAATGGAGGTTTGAACATAGAGTTTCCAGTCCACAGTTTCCCAGACCGAATGGTTTAGCAGAGCGATATGTACAAGAAGCAAGATCGATACTAGATAAATGTATAGAAGAAGGTTCAGATATCCAGTTAGCCCTTTTACATCACAGAAACACACCAAGAGACACCCTAGGTTCTCCAATGCAAAGATTAATGGGTCGAAGAACTAAAACGTTCATTCCCATTAATACAAAGTTATTATTACCTGAAACAGTTAAAAATGTTTCTGAAAAGTTGAAAAATATTAAACTAAAAGAGAAGAAATGTGCAGATAGAGCAAAAGCAAATTTACCAGAATTTTAAAATGATGAAAAAGTATTAATTAGAAAGAGACACAAGGAATGGACTCCTGCAACAGTTGTAAAGAAGGCAGAAGAACCAAGCTCGTGGATTGTACAATAGGGTGGTCCAACAAAAAAAGCAAAGTCGGAAATCTTATGTTCTCACCCCCTAGGATTATTGTATATCGAAAAAAAAAGTACCCCTATTTTTTATTTTGAAATCGGACGATGTTTAGGGGTGCCTCAAAGCCCTTAAAGGTTCCAATGTATTTTATATGGGAAAAAAAACTCTTTCATAGGTTTGGTATAGAATTTTAGAAAATCAATATTTTTCAATGGGACTACTCTGTTTCTCTTCAGAAATGTTCAGAAAATGACATCCAATAATTTATTTATCAAAATATTTTATATTAAAAAATAGTAATAAATATTTTTTAACGATTTTTCTGTTTCTTTCATTTATGGGGTTCTTTGCGGGTCTGTAAAAAATAGTTAATATAAAAAATTTAACAAATAAATTATTGGATGTCATTCTCTAAACATTTCTGAAGAGAAACACAGTAGTCCGGTTGAAAAATATTGATTTTCTAGGATTCTATGCCAAATCTACGAAAACGTGTTTTTTTTCTCATATAAAATACATGGGAAACTTTAAGGGCTTTGAGGCACCCCTAAACATCGTTCGATTTCAAAATAAAAAATAGGGGTACTTCTTTTTTCGATATACAATAATCCTAGGGGGTGAGAGCATAGGATGTCCGACTTTGCTTTTTTGTTGGACCACCCTATTGTACAAACACCAGATGGTACACAATATCGAAGAAATTCATGGTTCATCAAAAGAAATCACTCAGAGCTACAATAAATAAATCATGGCGATGATGTTAAGCAGTTGACAGTAGTGTGTCAAATCAAGAACCAAAAGCACAAGCAACGAATGATCAATTTCTTCAACAACAATATACTTATATCAAGATATGGTAGAGTAATTAAGAAACCAAACAGACTGAATTTATAACTGCAGAATTAGTTGATGTGTTGTGATTGATATATGTTATTTGTTAAATGAATGATGTGTAATTTATTTATTTTATTAGAAAAAGAGAGATGTAATACAGGGATCTAGTTACAGATAGATAAACAAACATTGTACTAGTTTGACATTAGTAAATCGAACACGTTAATAAATTAATTATTTAAATAACATGTTTTATTGGGTAATTATTATTATAAATAATAACATAAAACATGACATTATTTAATGTCAATTCTACTGCTATTGAGAGACATAGTACCAACGACAGTAATAGTAGTAACTTGTAATAATGTAAATTCAGCTTTAGATACTTTTTATAACATCATCAATTTAATTTTTGACGATTGTATTCCAAAATCTAGTAATAACAAAAGTAAAAACAAAAGTAAATATCCTACATGGTTTAATAATACAGACGAAATAATACAGTTATTACAAGCAAACAACAGGTATCACAAACTCAAATATCTTTCAGACAATTATTTACAACAATATAAAGAATGCAGACGGAGGCTGAAGTCTCTTACTTCTATTGTTTACCATAATTACTTATCTAATATCGAAACTCATATTATGAATGATACAAATCAATTCTGGAACTATATAAAATATAAAAAAAGAAATAGTAGTTGTGTCACTAATTACACCCACAGAGGTGACAAATTGAACACTGCAGAAGTTGCTGACGCATTTGCGAATCATTTTCAGTCTGTTTTCTCTACTTAACCTTCTACCTACAATGTTCGAGATTTTGATTGTCAATCAGTTTGTACCAACGATTTGTTCACACTTACTGAATTACTAGAAGTTGATTACAATAATGCTCTTAAGAATTTAAAACCAAAGAGAGCTGCTGGACCGGATAATATACCGCCATACATACTAAAAGCTTGTGGAGAATGGTTGCAAGTACCTCTTTTATATATTTATAATTTAGCCTTAAAAACTAATACGTTCCCAGATAAATGGAAAGAATCCTATATAACGCCGATACACAAGTCTGGTCCCAAAGAGGCTGTCGAAAACTACAGGCCAATTGCTATACTATCCGCTCCAGCAAAACTCTTTGAGCAGATAATTTACTCCAAAGTCTTTTCTCACATTAAACCTTACATTACAAGTCATCAACATGGCTTTGTGCCCAAAAAATCAACTACTACTAATTTATTGGAATTTTCAAATGATGTGCTCTCCAAATTACAATGTAAAAAACAAGTGGACGTTATATATACTGACTTTCGAAAAGCTTTTGACACCGTTGACCATGACATATTATTAAAAAAGTTATACAACTGTGGACTTGGACCAACTTTGCAATTTTTTAGTAGTTACCTTTGTTCTAGAAAAATTTATGTAAGATTTGGAGGTAACACGTCTGGGAAATACACAGCAAATTCAGGTGTCCCTCAGGGTTCAAATTTAGGGCCTTTACTGTTTTTAATTTTTATTAATGATTTACCTTTAGCCTGCAAATATTCCAAAGTTCTTCTATTTGCCGATGACTTAAAGTTTTATAGAGTCGTTGAGAATAATACTGATTTTCAATGTTTACAAGATGTCCAGGCAATATATAATTGGAGTATTGACAACAAATTATACCTGAATACTGACAAATGCTTCATTATGTGCTGTATATCCAGACGTTTACCTACCACAAACAATTATATTTTGGGCAGTGAGGTGTTAACACGAGTAGAAGAGATTAAAGATTTGGGTGTAACTTATGACACAAAACTGAATTTTAATCGTCATATAGATAATATTGTTGCAAAAAGTCAACAAAAATTAGGATTTGTGTTAAGAAATTCATTAAACTTTAATAATCTAAAAACTATAACCAAGCTATATCAAACTCTTGTTAGACCTCTATTAGAATATGTATCACCTATTTGGAATCCAATGCTCATGTATCAAATTGAAAAGATTGAGAAAGTTCAAAAGCGTTTTTTAAGATTTTTATATTTTAAAAAATATGGAACATATCCAGATTATCGAACTGTTCGTTCAGAAGATCATAAAACAGAATTTAATTACTTGAGCCTAGCAGCGCGTAGAAAATTTAATTCCGCTATTTTATGTTATAAAATCTGGAATAATCTTATAGACAGCCCCGAACTGCTAAGTTTATTACAAATAAAAGTTCCACCACGATCCATTCGTTCTTCTGTCATGTTTCGCATTCCTCTGCAATTGCGTAGTACCTTGCTTCCACCCATGATTACTATATTACGACTTATGAATGAATTATTAATTATTACAGATTTAGATTTATCAATATCATTAAATAGATATAAAAAAATTATATTTGACTACTTTAGTAAGTAAAATTACTAATTATACAAGTTTAAAGTAATTAGTTTGGTATGCAGCTTCAACAGTTAAAACTCAAAGAATACTCAATTCATGTTATATTGAACTCAATACTATTATTACTATAGAATAGCAATCAATTTAGGATTATTCTTATTAAGCAATCACTATTAATTTCCTTTTTATTAGTGTAAGAAAAATTATTATTATTATTATTATTATAATTATTATTATTAAATTAATATTAACATTGAGCAAAGCAAATTTTACATTCATTAATAATTACATTATGTTATTGTTCTGTAAGAAGGGCAGAGCCCCTGTTGAACAATTAAGTTAAATAAATAAATACTGCCAGGTGCTTTTTCAAAGCGCTTGCGACTTCTGCAGAAATTACAGAAATTAAGACAGAGATAATTTATTAATAGATTTGATATTATGCAAACAGTTGCATGTTGATATGAAATAAATGTTGAAAAGCTCAAGACCATTCAACCAAGGAGACTGCAGAAAATGTTTATGGTACTCTAACTAACCTTCGAGGCATAAAATGCTGGTCCATCAAAAAGATACAGATGAACAGTTAGCGAAGAAGCGAGGAAAAAGATTTCAAGCTATTTAGAAGAAATAAATAAAGCTGAATAGTTAATTTAGAACAGGTTATCCATGCAAATCTTCCAGATAAGAAACTAATGAGAAAATTCTCAACTTATGTTTGGCATCTTCGAATCCACTTATAGCCAATTTTGAAGCATAGTCGAAAACAAAACTGAAATCTTCAAATCTTTGGAAATATCCAAACGTTGGAAACATTAATGAAAAAGAAGATTTAGATGAAAATTTCTCTGATGAAGAATGCTTTTCAAAATAATAATAAGAAGAAACAGTTTTGCATTCAAAAGGTTTTTTTTTGGGGGCAAAGAGAAAAATTTATTTTTCCCTTTGCCGAAAAACGCTGATAAAGTGTCCCAACTAGTAAGAGCACGTAAAAAAGAATTTAGTCTTCCAAAAAAAAGCTTACTAATCAGTTTTCAAAAATTAAAGAGCACATTCTTTTTTTACGTTGCCAGAAGTAGATGAAGAAACTAACAGTGCTTTACACAAGAAACACAAGTAAATAATAATACAATATTCTTTATTTAAATCTGACGATAACTAAAGTTTCAGACTTAAACGGAATCTGGTTAAATTATGGAATTCCATTCCATCAATTTGACTTTTAACTAAATAATAATTGCAACAATCTTAAAATTGTAACTACTATATTAATCCATCTTAAACAAACTTGTAGTAGAGATTAAACATTTTGAATTTTATTCATATTTAGTTTCGATGGCCATTTTGTGACAAGCATTTTGCATTTGGGTCAGTTTTTAGCTTAACAGCACAATTTGCTACTTTAAAAACCCCCTGGTACGATTTTTCATACGAAATTTCAAATATTAAGCTTTGACACCGGCGGCCATTTTATAGCCACCATTTTGCACTTTGGACCAATTTGGACCACGGATTCGTAATCTACGACCCTAAAAACCTATAAGTAGCCAACTTTATTCAATTATAATAAAAAATATTTAATTATTAATTAGCCCCTTATGGAAAAAATAAAAATTTGTTAACAACAATTAAACAGGGCATTAGCGGACAAATCTAACATTTAGACTTTGAAATATAGTCGATTACCTACAATTTAAAAAAATCATCAAAATCGGTGCGCAAAAGGCGATTTCCTAGGTAACTTAATATTCATTTAATCACGCATGTAGAACATGATCTGAATTCTAAAATGTAATTAATGCGAATAAGATGTGGCAAAAGCTTTTATTTTACTATACATACATCTATTTTATTCTTAATAATTAAAAATCATAACTGTTATCTTTTATTAATAGTAAAAACACCTTACATTTTATTCACATGACTCATTATTTTGTAATCAATCTTTGAAACAAATTGCGTGTAGTTTCTTCAATTTTATTTCATAATTACCCATTTACCAATTTTCATAAATTATCAGGTATTTTTTTCAAATAAAAACATTTCAATCTTCACTTTATTATTTAAAAAGTTAATTACAGCGAAAAATCTACGTAGCTAATTATAACTAATTATTGTAGAATTCTTACAAAAAGCCTGCATCACCCTATTTTATGAGAGATATTGTTCAAGAAATAAAATATGTACCTAATATCACCAAAAAATCAACGAAAATATAAAATGTATAATTAGAAATTTTAAAAATTCCCTATCTGCAACTACAAATACTATAGTGTGGGTTTTGTTTCTATAATAAATAGCTATACAAACTACCAAATTAATATAATAATAAATTAAACATTTTCATGAAGAAACGGAAACTTAGGAAATAATTTTAAAGAAAATACAAGTTTGTTACAAAAATCAATATTAAATGTGTGCAAATGTACAAATAAGCAGTAAACGAATTTGCGCGGGAACCAGTCCCCCTACATACGTTAACCACTCTTATGGTATAAAAATGTGTGAAGTTAAATAGAAAAATCAATAATCCAAACACTTGACTTTCAAGCCCCATTGCCAGATACTGGGACTCGTATAATGCGTGTAATTTGCATCGCGCGTAAGGTCAGTTTGATGTCTACAGTATATATACAACACCGATCGTTGGCCCCCTATATTTATTTCCCTTGAACTAAACGTGTGTATTTGGAGATATATGACGGTCTTTACCCGCCATTTCGAAAATCGAGATTCCGCATCTCCTGATGATGCTTAATCAAGAAAACACTATTATACACATAAAATTTACGAAGCCCAGAACCGGGCTACGTAAGTTGGTGCCGGGCTTCGTATAGATAGGAGAACACTCTGTTTTAGGCTTGGTAATGCCGCCTAATGTGTATATATATATATATATATATATATATATATTATATATATATATATATATATATATATATATATATATTGCTGTGGATGGTATTGGAAATTAGGAAATTAAATTAATTTGGTATTGGAAAATAGGTGGAAATTTTGAAAATTTTGTGAAAATCTAAAATCTTTGTTAAATACTAACACTTTTGAAATATTTTTATCAACTTTTCCGTTAAAAATAAATTTAAGTTATTTAATGGTGTGTCATTGATTACACAACCAATGTGTACTTTTTAATAAGGTTAAATAATACATGTTTCGTTATTTATTATCAAATAGCTTACTCACCGATTACTTAAGTGTACGTAACATCCAGTTGTTTGCAAGTTATTGTTATGATGTAATTCAATTATGTATAATTTCAAATGTGTATATCGACGGGTTATGTGATTCTTTAAGGTTTTGTTAATGTAAATAGATCGTTATTATTGCGTAAAAGTGTTGTATAATAGATGTGTCACTTTTTATAAAGAGTATTAATCTGCTATTATGTATTATATGTTGTAAATAGTGTGGTCATTGTATTAGATGATAAGGTGACGTCAAAGTGTGTAATATAATTATGTAAATAGTCAATAGTATATAAGCTTAGAAAATAATAATTTAAAGGGCAGACTGATAGAAAGCGACAGAGTAAAGTCGTGAAAAGACAATAGTAAAATGTAAATAGACACTTACCAATATAAAGCGACAGAGTAAAGTCGTGGTTGATAATATTATAAAATTGTAAATAGTCTAGAATTAAATAGACAAGTTAGTTGGTGATTTGAATACGGCGAAAGTGTAAAAAGTATAAATTGTAAAAGTGTATATGATTATAAAGAACCACCTTTAAGATAAATTACTTGCTAAAGTTAAGCAAGATAATAAATCTACGTTAAAACCTTAAACGGGTGTTTTATTTCATTAAACACAAAAACAACTATAAGTATCTTATGAAAAAGGGAAATTGAACCCGCAGTTAATAAACAAAAGTGAGTTCCAAAGTCAAGTGTGTGGATGATATTATATAGAAAATCCATGCAAAAGGAAGAAAGTCAACCCTGAATTGGAAGCCAGCCCTGTGTCAACATAAAGTGATCTACTCTGCCAATGGTTTGGGAAAGAGGACATTTATACTAAAAGGAAAAAAGAAGTATTATAAAAAGGTAGGAAGTTATTTCCTTTTTGTATTGGCATTTGCTGAAGAAAAGACTATCGTTTGTAAAGTGTAGTAAAGTGATTTGAACAATTTAGTAATAATTAAAATTAATTAAGATTTCAATGTTAAAAGTGATTTTAAATTTCAATTTGTATATTTTTTTTATACCACAAGAATCCACATTCACCCTGAGATGAGTCTTTATTAAATTTAATTTTGATATGTTAAGTTATTTAACTGGCGCCCAACTCTCTTACGTAAACTTGAGTTAGTCAAGAACTAACGTAACATTAATTTTATATAACCATTGCATTATTAAATCTATTAAAAGGTATTTTCAAATCATATTAGAATTTATAAAAGAGGGAAGTTGAAAAGCATTTCCAAAGTTCACAGTCATTTTAAAAAATCAATTTAATTATAAAGTAATTATCTACGATCGAACGGCAATTATTCACAGTTTCAAAATATTTAATAAAATTTTTAAAAATAATTTATTATTTTTAATTAACCAATATCACTGCAATATATATATATATATATATATATATATATATATAGAGCAGGTTGCATGTATGGGAAGAGTAAAGCGTTTGCAGTTGCAGTGTACAGTGTTACAATGGAAAGCCTCGCTAAATCAATCGAGAATGCGAAAGCGCAAGCTCTAGAAAAGCAGTTGATGGCTCCAAACGAGCTTCCTAAGGATGCTAAATGGGCACCGCTAGTGAATCAATCAGTGTTTTATTTAAACAAATCAAAAAGTAAAGTTGTATTTGTTGGATTATGTGCTCATTTGGGATTCACTCCTGTAATAAAAGTAGCTGGAGTAAAGAATCAGTGCATGCTGTTTGATGAAACGGAGTGGAACGCGTTAATAACCAATGAAGGAGTCATTAATAAGTACTTTAAAGCAGGAGAAGAGGTCGGGGTTCCTTTGAAAATTGGTACAAAAACTATCTCGTTTGAGCGTGTTAACAGAAATTACGATAAAACAAAAATCATAAAGATAACTGATGCAGGAGATGATGAATTGTATTTAGCGTGGGAGTCCTTATATGAGCTGTGGCAGTTAATACCGTTACTAACATATCGATTAAACCTTCTGAAGGGTTTGGAATTTTTCAATTTCTACCATAGCATAATAGATGGTGTTGTAGACATGCCGGGTGACTGCATAGTGAACATCACAAACATATTGGAACCATTAATGAAGATGCAAATCCCGAAAGTGTTTGGAATGCTAGAAGTTGTGCATTATCTACCAGAAAAAATAATAGTGGATGTGGAAGTCAAAAGGTGTATTGCGTAATGGAAGAATGAAGAGGGGGAAAGGGTGAGAGCGGGTGAATATAAGAACACACGATCTATTCGTAACGTAGTGAAACAGAATGGGGACGCGTAACAGTAAAAACGTATCAAGCAAAGCTATTGATAAACTGAATGCTGTGGAGAAACTACGGTGTGAATTAGAAGCGCTAGAGGAGGATGCTGCACACGAAGCTGTTCATGGTACGGGTATATTCAGTCCGCAATATTGTCAAGAGTTAGCAGAACGATATAGAAAAGGCGTGCAGTTGTGTCAAGACTTCATTAGAGGCGTGATTTGTGATGAGTGTTTGGTAAAAAAGCTCATTGAGCAACAGTTAAGGGACTTTGCATATGACTTAGTAGAGGAGGGATTAAATGGGTGGTTTAGTGACATTTGATGAAAGTAAAAACAAAATGCATTACGTGTTAACATGGGAGTATGCACATCGTCAAGCACGCAGAAGTCAATGGGAAATAATAGCAAGGGATAGGGTACGATTTCAGAGACGAATAAGCTACGTGGAAAATGTAATCGCTCCAGTTTTGAAAGAAGAGTATAGAGAGGGTATCTATAATACACGCTTTAAAAGTGGTGGGGGTATAGTTTAAATAGTCACATCAGTCGCTTACCCTCAGTTACAGAAATGGGTTCAATCAAAGTGGGTTGGCAACATTACTGGGTTCTTGAAACAACAGATAAGGGTGAAATTAAATTTTCGTGTTATAAAACGCACAATACCGGGTTGTTAATCGAAAGAGCTAAACTATCGAACACTGTGGTTGTACGTAGTGAAAACGATTATCGACACACTTCGTGTGCAGGTGTAGAAGTCCATTATTTGTTAAAAAATGGTAAACTTATAAATATACAAAATTCCACATGGTATTCCACATACAGAACATGGTGTAATCATATATTATGTTATCTGGATTGGGAATTAAAGTTTAGTAATTGTTATGTATTTAATTGTGAATAGTTATATAAGTTTGTAATAGACAATGAATAAATAGTTGTAATCATATTATGTTGTTTTAATAAAACCATTAAAGAGTTTAAAAAACTTTATTCTGAAAAATCCATTACATGAGTTTTATATAAGTAGTATACATTACTTAATGCACAATAGCACAGTGAATGATGATGATAAAAGCATGATGGAAGCATAGCCTGTAGAGCTGGTTCCTCTGGTAACTCCACCACCGGTTGTGATACGAAACGTCGAATGTAGTTGCTCTTTTCAGATCCCTTCACGTAAACGGTATCCGCCTGCTGAGTCAAGCGTTGCAGAATTACAGAAAGCATAAAGGGAGGAGTGAATCCTTCATTCCAATCGAGACAATGATGATTATGCATTAACCAAGTAGCTTGTTGACGAAACGTGGGTGGTAAGTTGCGAAAGGCGAACGGAGGTTTGAAAACGTAGTGAGACACACGCTGTCCATCAAACACGGCTAATTCCTTGGGTGCAAAGTCTTTTTCTGAAGTCTTGAAACCTTGCACATCGATAACTAGCATGATCGAAGCTTGCGACTATACTAATAAAGATAACAGGTCCTTGGACGTATATAACGATTTCCTTTACAGTTGACGTACTTGCTTCGTCAATGCATTATACGTAAATACACGATCGTGCAAAATGAGACAGTAAGCAGTAGTGTTCGCTGGAATGCTTTTGTGAGTTTCGAAAGTAACTCGAAGAACGACAGCTTTCCCTAGCAATGAATCTTTCTGTCGCGAACAGTCGATGACGATTAGAGGTGTAAGTGCCTTAAATCTATCAGGAGCCAGTAGAGGTTCGTTGGGTTTATCATAGTACGATCGTTGAAAATTACATACATTTCGTATAAAGTAGCATATCGATTTTCACCATAATTAATATTTAATTGATCGTAAGGATATCTTTCCGTATTTAAAAATACCGTCACGTTTTGAATATCACAGGCGTCGAATGCGCTCATATCTTTCTGCAACTGGCCATCACGATCGGTTTGAAACCCTATGATAACGTAACGGGGAGTTTCCAGAGTGGTCGATGTTTTAATAGACCAACTGCGCTTATCCGTTTGCGGTACAGCGGGGTAAATATGTGTTTCCCAGCTTCTAAATGCCACTTGAGTGTCAATATTTTTCCCAATATATTTTGTTAATGATAATTCTTCCGCTAATCCCGGTTGAATATGTGGAACTTTCCAATATATTTTTTGCAAGTTAACCTTAAGCTTTTCATTAACATCGGTGGATATTAGGGCATCGACATCCGAATTGCTTCTAATTAATACCAATGCTTGACGAATATTCATAATAATCTTTCCATAGTCTTCAAAAATCCCCAACAGTGTTGATAAAGGTATGCAGGCGCAAAAATTACCTTTACTATCTAGCAAGGTGCTGGTACCATCCGGAAACCAACCAGCGTTTTGTAACTTAACGCTTTCATTCGAATTGTGGGAAAGGTAAGCTTTCATGGTGGTTGTTAGACCAACTTTTGTTACCGAATCCACCACAACTCCATTCATTTCGTACCGAATCTCACTAAAAAGATATGCAATACCATTGTTTATAAATTTACTACTTGCTGATGGTTTACCATCTTCTTTCAGTACAGTACCTTCTACATATAGATTACTACGCGAAGGCAAAATGGACATATCCTCTTGAATAGGTATTCGAATTTCGTCATTATTCTCAAAACGAGTGGTATAAGGTTGGTGAGTGTGAAATTCAGCTCCAACAATCGAGTTATCGACGAGCACTTTTTCGTTTACATTTAGCACATTCATTTTGTGATAACAAAGCCTAAGGTTTGCAAGAATAAGCGGTTACCCCTTGTCAATTGAGTAGCGACCGATGCCTGACTAACCATTTTCCGCTTCCAACACGATCTTTTATAGCCAGAGCGATCAGTGCAACATCGAGGAGTGTTATATTTGAACACCATCATCCACGCTCTTCAAATGAAGTCCTATCGTCACGGTTTGCCCTTGGAAATTAACCAAATCCCCGTCTTGATCCAATATTTTAAGGGTAATGTTTGAAATAGTATTGACATTAATTGGTAAATAGGGTGCAGTCTCAGGTGCTTCTATTATTTTGAATCCAGGAGGAACACTGGGAAAGAATTGATGTATCACATGGGCAGGTGTACCATTAATGTAATTTCCTGTTATTATATTACATTCTATCATTAGTGAGTTAACCTTGATAATTTTAACTGGAAAATCAGATATGTGACGTTCCTTAGCTTTTAAGATTCTATTCTTAAACCCTAACAATGTTCCGATAGAGTGTTCAACTGTAAAGTCAATGTCGTGATCGGCTTTTATAATCGATCTTAGGGTATTATGATTCGGATCGATGTTAACAGACTCACCGTTTACTTGAGAATTAATGTATTGAGCTATATCAGTAAGCTCATATGACCCTGTAGGTATCTTTATTATCCTTTCACCCATTTTAAACACGAATTATATTAAATCTTCGGTGAAGTTTGTTTTTAAAAACTTTTATTCACAAGATTACAATATTAAGAGAATACAAATATAACTTTAATGTCTAAAAGCGAGTTTACAACTGACTAAAAAGGGCCAAGTGTCCTTTTTATATGAAGGTTAACGTTAAAAGGTTCTGAGAAAAAACACATTAAGATTAGGCACTTTTAACTTGAACAAACAAACAAGAGTAAGTACTATACCGGAATTATCAGGTACATATCTCCTCCCTTCCTAAATCGGAAAATAAGGGTTCACTTATTTTTTGAGGTAACGGATCCATTTTCTGCGTTCGGTGTCGGGGTCGAACGATTTTGAAGTAATATGTACCAATTATTACTCCAACAATTACCAGCAAGATTAGGGTCGTGTTGATCCATTTGTGCTCTGTGTCGGGGGCAGGTTGTAAATCACTGATGTGCAGATTTCTAGCTAGTGTTTTCACTTGTTTGAGACTGTCGCTATCGATTTGTTTTATGTGTACAGGATGCATTTTAGTTTTCTTATCATTGTTGGGAATTTCTATTGTAGGTAAATCGAAAACAAATTCTTCATGTAATGTCTCTTCGGTTTGAAATGTTTTTCCATCTATGCTTATCTTACAGCCATTCAGGGCGACGGTACAAGGTTTTGTAATTTCGTAGATCCCTTCTGATTCGCACTGAGATATTATACGTGTTGTTGTTGCTGGTATTATTAGTAATTCTTTTGCGTTAATTTGTGTTGCACTAGTTGTTGAAAAATGAACAGCGGTTCCAGGACATGAATTTTTTCCATATCTGACAAGTTCAGCTAGGCAGGGCTGGTGTTTTTGTAGATTTTGTTGTAAACAGAAGTAGTTGCTTTCAACTTCTGGGCATCTTTCTGAAGTTGTCCAGTAGTCTTCGGTGTCGAGTAGGAGGAATGGTTGTTCGGGAATAATTGTTATATTTTGGATAGGTACTGGATATATTTGGAGGTATTTAAATCTTGAAGAAGTTATAGGAGCGTGAATTTTAAATAAGATTATTTTATTTTGAATAACAATTTGAGTTGAAAATAAAGAGTAGTAGTTAATAAAATTTTGTAGTATAGGTAACTGCCTAATTCCGTAGCTTTTGTGTAATTTGGAAATAATTAGCTTGAGTTGAAAGGGTTCTATTATTGAGCTATGCAAAACATTCAAGCGGGCAAACGACATTGCAGTTTCTAGGTTGTTCACGAGGGTTTGAAGTGTTTGAAGTTGTATTAATAAGTTATCAATAATATTTGAAAATGAAAATGCTTGTTCTAGGTTAACAAATTCATTCACCTCTTGTGATAAACATTTTAGTTGATTCTGTAGAATGCTTTGGTTTTCTATAAGTTTTTGAAAGTTGTTACTGTAATTGTTAGTTATTTCTCTAAGCAGGCTTTGTTGTTCTTTGAGATTCTCGTGTATTTTGTCTTGATTCTTTTGCAGAATTTCTAGATATGAAGTTATATGTTGTTCGTCATCTGAATCTAAAACGCCAAATAACCATTTTTGAACTTTACCTACACCGTCAATAAGTGCTCTTTTTCGTCTTTGATTGTCAGAAAATATATTTAATTTTTCCGAAATAGTAGTTGTCAAGGAAAGTGCATGTGATACTTTATCACGAAGTAGAATGGAGAAGTGATTGGTTGATTGTTTTCTAAGAGTATCTTGCAAGTTTGTCAATGCGTGTTTTATTTGAAACAAGGATTCCTCGGGATGTGTTAGGTTAATATGGTATAGAAATGTGTGTTTTGAAGTAATTATTTTTGCTTGGCCGATTTGAACGGGAAGGATAGGGTTGTTAATAACTTTTACGTTAAGCGTCACCACTAGGTCCAGGCTGAGAACCAAGATCAGCAACAGGAGCATTTTGTTTCTTTCCTGAAACAAGGCGTTGTGGTTTTAACAATTTCTTGTGATAAATTTTACCTTTTGATTTAAATTTATTGTCGTCAATTAGAGCGGGATTGTCTACTTTTTCGTATGGGGTGTCCGTTTTTCTTTGGGAAGCATTGCGCTGTCTAGTTTTGTATAACTGTTGAGAAATATTTACGTTTACAGTTTCTTTTCGTTTTTTGTTGTGTTTTTCTAAATTCTTTTGTTGTTTGTCATGCAATTTACTGGATATAAGTTGGTTGAGCGTTTCTATATTTTCTGAATGATCGCGAATGTATTGAGTAACTTTTGACTGCTCGTCCAATTCGAGCGGATTTTTATAATTTAGTTTTCCACGAACGATTTGAAAAGGGGTGTAGTCTGTTGCATTATGAATAGAGTTATTATATGAGAGTAGGGCATAGTTCATTAGGGTTTCGATCGTTTCCTTAGGTTTGGTATTTTTTAGTGTTAGCAAGGTTTCCGCAAGCGTAGAATGAAATCGTTCAACTGGGCTATTGCTGTTGGGGTTGTACAATGTTGTATAATGAATTTCGATCCCGTGAGTGCTACATAAACTTTGCACAACATCATTTTTCCACTCATGACCATTGTCGGTTGTGATTTTTCTAGGAATGCCGAAATGGTTGAAGTAGTGAATTAGTTTGTTAGAAATTTCGATGCCACTTGGAGAATTTATAGGATAAGCTTGTCCGAATTTTGAAAAGCTGTCCATTAGGGTTACAAAATATTGTCCGTGGGTTTTATAGGTGTCTGTATAAAGATGGTCAAATGGTTCGAATCCTATTGGGGTTGGTTTGAAAACGAGTTTAGTCGGGTGCCTTTCGTATTTTGACTGTTGACAGATTTCGCAAGTGTTAATGTGATCTTTAACGTCTTGATCGATCTTGGGCCAATAAAGCAATCTTTTGATAGCTTTTAGATTTTCTTGAATTCCACGATGGCTAGTCTTTGTTTCATGATAGTATTTAAGTTTTAATTTTTGTTCGTCTTCGTCTGTAACGTCAGTAAGAAGGGTATTTGAAATATAAAGGGAAAATGAATTAATCTTGAAAAATTGTTGAATTATCCTAATAAATGCTAGTTCGAGGTTCTTATTTGAAAAGTACAGGCAGTATGATTGTTTTGGGATCATGTTTTCTTTTATGACTTTTATGAATGCTTCTTCAGTCTTTTTTTCAGGGACAAATACTCTTATTCTATTTTTGTCAAATATTTTTTCTCTAATTAGTCTAAATGAACTTGAAGGTGTAACGAGTATCTGATTTTTAAATATGTTCACACATTTTTCTGTGTAGGGAATATTGAGAATGGGATTCTCATGGTTTGAATGTACCGTTTCGTTGTCGGTGTTTTCCGATTTTTTATTTGCTGGGCGGATGATGATATTTTCATGTACGATTATTTTTGGTTCTGTTTTCTTTGTGGTTTGTCTTCGTGATGGACATGGATTAGGATTGCTGGGATCGAAGAATTCGTCAACTTCTTCTGCGCTTAGTGGTGGCAAATCGCTAGGGTCTGGAGGATTGGCGATAATGGAAATATTGTCTGTTTCAATGGGATTTATTTCTACTCGTGATAGGGCGTCTGCGTTAGTGTTTAGTTTCCCTTTTTTATATATTATTTGGTAATCATACTCTTCTAGTTTTAATCTCCAACGAACCAGTTTGGAATTTGGTTCCTTCAGCGAGAATAACCATTGAAGAGGTTTGTGGTCACTAATAATTTTGAATTTTACTCCGAACAGGTATGGCCGGAAGTATTTAACAGCCCAAACTATTGCCAAAAGTTCCTTTTCTATTGTACTGTAGTTTATCTCTGCAGGGTTTAGAGTGCGCGATGCATACGCAATCGGGAGATCTTTTCCTATAGGGCCTTGTGAAAGAATAGCGCCTATCGCGAAATTCGATGCATCTGTTGTTAGATTAAATGGCTTTGAGAAGTCGGGATACTGGAGGATGGGGTCGTTCATGAGAATTTTCTTACAGGTATTGAAGCAATTCACGAATTCAGCCGTGTGTTCGATCTTATAATTCTTCTTGAGACATTGTGTCATTGGTTTTGTGAGTTTTGCAAAGTTTTTTATAAACTTTCGGTAGTAACCTACGAGGCCTAAGAATGATTTAATTTCCTTAGCTGTTTTTGGGATTGGAAAGTTTTCTATTGCTTTTATTTTTTTTGGGTTTGGTTTAATTCCTTCGGGGGTAATTACGTGTCCTAGGAATTCGACTGACTTGCACAGAAATTCGGATTTATCTAATTGGATCTTGAGTCCTGCGTCTCTTAGTTTCTCGAACACTTGTCTTAAATTACTCATGTGTTCTTGCAACGATGTGGAGAAAATAATGACGTCATCCATATATACAAGACAAATTTTATTTTGGAGTTCTTTCAGGACATCATCCATGACGCGTTGGAAAGTCGCAGGGGCATTTTTTAGTCCAAACGGCATACGAACGTATTCTTAATGACCATGATCAACACTGAAAGCTGTTTTTGGAACTGAATTTGAATGCATTTCTACCTGATGAAATCCTGATGCCAGGTCGAGGGTCGTAAAATATTGGCATCGCCCTAACTTGTCTAAAATGTCGCTGATGTTAGGTAGAGGATACCGGTCGTCGATAGTTTTCTCGTTGATTTTCCGGTAATCTACTACAATACACCATTTCTGTTTTCCACTGGCGTCTAATTTCTTTGGGACGATCCAGATGGGAGAGCTCCAAGGAGATTGTGATGGTTTAATTATCCCATCGTTCAACATCTTTTCGATTTGTCTTTGGACTTCGGTTTTATGGACATGAGGATATCTGTACGATTTTGTGTGTACGGGAATCTCATCTGTAGTCTTTATTTCATGTTTTATTTTATTCGTAAACGTCAATTTTTCGTCGGGTTTATGCAGGATTTGTTTATATTTGATCAGCAGGGATTTTAGAACGGATTTTTCTTCGTTATTCAAGTGATTGGTCCGTATTAATGAAAAGTCAAAGTCTGGGTTTTCTAAATTTTGATTGGACGTTATTTGTTCGATGTTAAAGCACTCGAATTCTGTCTCTGAATACTTCCTTGCAAATGGTCGTAAGAAATCTTCATCGAGTTCAATTATTTTTGTTTGATTGGTGGAATTTGAAAACTGTAGCACAGTGAAACCATCTTGTATTTTTAGTAAGCTACCAGGAATGTTGACGGATTGATGAGATAATTCGGGAATAAAAATTTCACTATTAGGTAGGTTTGTTTTGATTTGTTTTAAGATTGCCGTGAAAGGGGGTATTTCAATTTTTTGAGAATTAAATTCTTGTCTATAGTGAAGCGGTATCGTGACGAGTTTGTTAAACAAAATTTTGTTTTGTAGATCTATACTAAGTCCAAGTTTGCGTAAATCTCTGATGCCTATTATGCCGTCAAAATAATCGTGAAAATTAAAAAGGACAAATTCTAAGTTGCCAGTAAGAGGGATAAATTCTCTAAACAGAGGAATGTGGGCTTTGAAATTAGCTTCTCTTTGCCCTGCGCAGGTAGTTATTGGAGTATCAAACTTGAAGATATTTTTCGGAAAATATTTTTCTGCTATAAAGGGCCGGATTAATGAAGGGTGGCAACCGGTGTCTATTAGGAGTTTAATTGGGGGATGATTTATTTGTATATACGGTAGTGAATTAGGGACTAAATTATTCAGATCTATGATTCGTCTATTGGAGGCTCGGTTTCCTGAAAATTTTGATTTTCATTTATTTGCATGCTTTCAAATGGTAAAGCATTATGTACATCGTCGTTATTTTCATTATAATTGTAAGTGGGATGGTTACTTTCGTAGTTATGGTAATTTATATCGTTTTGGAAAACGTCGTTGTCTACATCTTCGTAACAGGTATCATCTTCATAGTGGTAAGGTGAATCGTCAGCGTAATAATAGTGTGTGTCGTGATTTAAAGTTTCCACATTTGTTAGTTCCTCGGATATGAAATTCCGCGGTCCAGTATTTTGAAAATGGTTCGTCCTGTAATTTTGTGCATGCACTCTTGTAGAAGGTAAGCGAGAAGTAGTGGACATCGGTTCAGGTTTATTTTGTGGTTTATAAGAATTTTTTGGAGAAAATACGTTGTTGGGTTTACCAAAAACTTGAGCATTGGTGAAGAACTTCTGATGGACGGGGCGAGTTTTAATATCTATAGGTTGACTTGGGAATGGTCGTTTATAAGAAGGATTAAATTGAGGGGGTATATGATGATTAACAGCGTATGCTGAAGTTGGCATTATATTCTGATTGTATGGTTGTTTAAATGATGTGGGAGAATACGTAAAATTATGGGAGATTGGATAATATTGTGGTCGATTAAAATGATTATTAGATGGATTTTGATTGTTTCTAACGTTATGAGGGGGTTTTTGCATTCGATTAACATGTCTGAGATTGATTTGTTGCTCCATGAGTGAATGATTAATAACTAACGAAGTAGCTTCGTCGATATTTTTGGGGTCTTTTATCATAAGTAGCGTACGTAATTCGGCGTTAACATTAGTCATTAGCACTGTAACGGCGGTGGCTTCGTTCTGTTTTGTTAAAGAAAGTTTTGTAGCCGCGTCTAAACTGGAATCGGAATTAATTCTGAGATTTAAACGCATTTTCGAAATTTTTAATCTTTCTAGAAAATCTGCAATATTTTCATTCTTTCCGCGAGTCAGAAAAATGAATTGTTGTTGCAAAACGTGCCTATCTAATTTATCCCCAAATTTATTTCTCAGCGCATCTTTAATTTCGTCCCACGTATTTAAATCAGACCTACATAAAAGGAAATCACCTGCTTCATTTACAATCTTTGAACTAATCGCAGCAAAAACAAATTCACTAAGGCTATTGTCTGCAGTTCTACCATAACGTGAATGAAATTTATCAACTGAGTTAATAAAAGATTCGAGGTGTTCGCTACGCCCTGAAAAGTGACGTAGTGTATTTGCAATTTCTTTTGCTGCTTGAATCGTAGGTGCATTTGTTGTTGTAGAGTTAGTTAATGACATATTGGTTAAGGAATTAGCCAAGTCGTCTACACTAGTAAATTGCATATGATTCTATTAATCTTTAATTACACACTAAGCAAGTTTCCTAATTGTTTTCGAACAGTAAAATAACGTTCAAAGATATTCAACTTTGAACTAAATATACTATATATAACTTCAGTTATTTTATTTAATTTAGATATATAAGTAATTCAATTTCTATTAAGTAAGTAAAATTAACTTTTGCTTTTGTGGAATCAAAAGAGTTTTACACATTAATTAAATGTTTAAATTTTAGATTTATACAACGTCAACAAAATTAACTTTTTGTCTAATTTCAAAGAAGAATTTCGCACAATGTTTAAATCTTTTAAAATTCACTAAAATAAGGTAGGTTTAGGAGAATAGAGAAACTCAACACACTTACTACTTAAGATGCCCTCGGAGTTTCTCTTCGTTCCCAGGAATGAATGGAATTCCAGATGAATGGTTGAAACCAAAGGCGATTTTTCTTCCGATTTTCCGGATTTTGCGAATTTTCACCTTCTGGAATCCTACCGACTGCGCCAATTATATTAAATCTTCGGTGAAGTTTGTTTTTAAAAACTTTTATTCACAAGATTACAATATTAAGAGAATACAAATATAACTTTAATGTCTAAAAGCGAGTTTACAACTGACTAAAAAGGGCCAAGTGTCCTTTTTATATGAAGGTTAACGTTAAAAGGTTCTGAGAAAAAACACATTAAGATTAGGCACTTTTAACTTGAACAAACAAACAAGAGTAAGTACTATACCGGAATTATCAGGTACATATCTCACGTTGTTTTTATCCGTTACGTTCGGAATAGTATTAAACGTTTCGAAATTTGTCAAACGCATAACCCATTGTTTTGTAGGATCCAAATATATGGGAGGGTTAAAAGGAGAAGTTAAAACAGACGTTGTAGCGGAGAAGATGAATGTTTGAGACATCTCAACATTCCCAGTAAGACTGAGGAAATGTTAAGGAGTGTTTTCATATAAAAAGTTCAGCGCTAAATGTCCACAATTGTACGAATTTAGCTTCTGAAAAGCATCGTAGTTGTAACTAATAACGTTTAAGCTACCATCACCTTTAAAGTAATGAACGAGTTCTAGTGGGGGTTTTAACTGTCCAATACTATCAAAGTATAATATATTTCGACCACGTTTAACATACGATGTCCAATGCGTACCTTCCCCATCTGTATCATCCAAATTCACAATTCCACATTCGTTTTTACGGATACGTTTCGGTAACCCGTTTCGCATAAAAATACCTCTGAAGTATGGAATTTTTAACTCGTTTAAGTACTTTGACAGATCGATATTGGTCAGTGGTCGGTGTGGTAGCTTTAAGGGTAGTTTTTTGGAGATCGTAAATACAATCCTAATCCTTTTTTGTTCGGTTTCAAATATAATCCTTTTCCTACAGGCGCTTGCTCCATCGCTATATTGTGTCGTTTCGTTTCTTCGAGCGCTGATTTCGCTGCTTTTGCTTCATTCACTGCTTTGGCAACCGCAGCTGCTCCAGTTCCTAACGAGCCTATAGCTCCGAGAGCGGCAAATAAAGGAATCAGCGGTAGGAAACCACCTTGTTTGGGGATAGGTATAATCCGACCTTTGGGAGCAATGATACGTTTACGTTTCAAGGCCGCTAGGGCAAGGCGATCAGACCGTTTTAAAGATAACTTTTTTACTTTACCATAAATACGTTTTCTAGGTAATGTGATGGCGTTGTTGAACGTTAAAGTACCCCTTCTTTTCACCTTAGATCGTCGTCGTCGTCGAACACCCATACCCAATTTTCTTTTTCCAGACATAATGCCGGCCACAGTAAGTGCAGCCGCTCTCTCTCCAAAACGAGCGTCCTTAGAACGAAACCTAGTCCACGCCTTATGTCCTAATATACTATCGGCTTTATGACGTTCACCAATATCGTTAGTTTTTGAATAGACTATGTCGTGCTCTTTACAAGCTTCATCCAACGGGTTTATTCCTTTGTCTCCACGAGCAAGCCTTTGATGTAAACGGGTGCCAGGTCCACAGTAGTTATACCCTGGTAAATGTAATTATAACGGTAACTTATTAATGAGAGTGTTGATCACTCCCTTCCCCTTACGAGTTGATTGGCGATTATCCGCTTTTCGCAGAGTACGTTTCATAACACATTACTCCTCCTATCACAGGTGAAGAGTGACTGTAAGCTTGTAGTGGTCAGACCTACAGACAACCAAAATTATCAAAGTAGCTGTAGCAAGTCTATTTGTCACAAAACAATTTTCATAATAATCAATTTACCTAGTTCTGTTATTACATACAAGTTCAGGCAAAATATGTAATTTATTTTAAAAATAACAACTGTTTGCTTCAATATAACATGTTGGGGGTGTTTATTACAGTTTCTTTGGGGTTGGTAACTTGATTTTATGTTTAGGGATGTTTATTACAGGTTCTTTAATGTTGGTAGTTGGTGTTGCTAAGAGGGTAGTGAAGGGACGTTTGTGTTTTTTTTTAAGAAAAACACAGGTAGGAGGATTTTTTGGGGAAACAGAGAGGTAGTAGCTATATTGGAGTGTTTTTGTAAAATGGAATATAAAAGGCATGTAAGTGTATTATGTTAATTGAATAGATGTTGATTCTAGTTGTGTGGTGTAATTTTTGTATTGTTTAATTAATCTGAAACCCAAATCTCTCGTTTGAATCTATATATATAAATATCGAAATCGATACAGTAACTAGATTTCTTTGATACCATTTGATATTTGATAAATTTGTCCCCTTTATGTTAAATACTATTAGAAAATAATGTTTTTATAACGTTTGTCGTAGCATTACTGCTAAGTATTGCCAATTTGATATTTTATTAGTGTTTAAATACGACTACTGCTGTTATGTGTTTTACTGTAAGCTCTCATAGAGTTTTAGGTTAATATTTATAACCTAACAAAACATTTTACTTTGTGACTAAAAAAATGAAGGGATAATCTTTTGGTCCGGAACAAGAGATTATGT
This sequence comes from Agrypnus murinus, assembly GCA_929113105.1. Classification (NCBI taxonomy): domain Eukaryota; kingdom Metazoa; phylum Arthropoda; class Insecta; order Coleoptera; family Elateridae; genus Agrypnus; species Agrypnus murinus. The sequence goes on from OV816029.1 coordinate 74,756,017, forward strand.
AACCCTAAGGTTAGAATTATTATTATATACAAGTGTATTAATCTGCACGGTGGTAATAAAACCCATGATAGACCGTGTAAGAGAAAATCTGATTTAGTATTTAAGAGACGAAGGCTCCACGGTGGCTTAAGTCCATTGATCAGCCGGGTTGTAGAACCGTCCAAAGACTGTTGGGTACGAAGGCTCCCCGGTGGCTTAAGTCCATTTGATAGGCCGTGTCGTAGAACCGTCAAACTGTTATTTAAGAGACGAAGGCTCCACGGTGGCTTAAGTCCTTTGATCAGCCGGGTTGTAGAACCGTCCAAAGACTGTTGGGTACGAAGGCTCCCCGGTGGCTTAAGTCCATTTGATAGGCCGTGTCGTAGAACCGTCAAACTGTTTTGTTTTGCATATTTATATTATTTATATGTGCTGTTATTATTTTTCAGTGCTTATAACACACTCTCGCTTATCTAGATACGAGCTTTCCCTGTTGTTGACAGTAAAACTATGTCTTGCAAAAGACATGATATAACCATATATGGTTTGGTCACAACGTATATGTTGCACGTATATGTTATCATATTATGTCAAATATGACATAATTTTTGTTCAGCAGTCCTTGTGTATTCATTTTAATCTGGCACGTTTACCTTGCCTAGTTTATCTGTAAATCTTTTTGATTGACTCTGTTTCATTCATTTTTGATGTTTTATGTCATTGAGAGATTTGTGTTTGTCTATTTATAAATGCCTAGTATAATCACACAACTGTATCAACTTGATAAATTGATTTATTGACCTGTATTGTTTAATGTAACCAAACTAAATAATCATTTGATCACATATAAAACTTGCATCGTGTACGTATTTAAGCTGGGCTAGCATATAATTTCAAGGAGGTTTTTAGAGAACTAGCCATTATTTGTATCAGTTTAAATACGTCCCTCCTCGCTCAAGATTAAGAATAAATTAATAAAATAATACAATCATATTTAATTGTTCTTTTATTTGTGTTCTTTTACTTGTGTTTTCTCTTTCTCCGTCCGTATGAAGCGGATCAATCGTTATCAACCTTGGTCACGTGGTATAAAAAAATAATCACAACGTAGGATCCAGTTTGTTAAATATCAAGTTTGTTCTTTTTGTTATATTTATCTTTATAAAGTTTGTCATTTGTAAGGTTGGTAATACTGTGTCAATTTCCGGTTTGTTAAATATTTGAATTTTACGCGGGTAGAGTAAGATGGGCCGTGATCGTCTAGTGGGTAGGGAACCCGGCTCATTACAAGCTTGCTTCACCGTCTACATATATTTATATATCACACACGTGTGCTCCTCCCTCACAACGTGTCCTACACGGAGCGGCTAAAGTTGGTGCATCAGAGGCACAGATTACCGGTTGTAAATCGGGATAATTGTTCACCGACGCCGCAAGTTTTTAAACATAGCGTATTGTTGGGTGCAGGATGCAAACGCGGTATAATAGTAGGCAGTTCCAGATGTGGTAAAACCAACCTAATGATAAGTTTACTAGAACATCCAAACGGTTTACGCTTCGAAAACGTATATGTCTATAGTAAATCTCTTTATCAACCGAAATACGCATATCTGCGCGACCTGTTTCGATCATTACCCATCGGTTATTTCGAATACGATTCTTCTGAAACTATATTACCGCCTAAGGATGCAAACCAAAACTCGGTTATTATCTTCGATGATGTAGTTTGCGATAGTCAAAGCACCATACGTGATTACTTCTGCTTCGGGAGACATAAACACATCGATTGTTTTTATTTATGTCAGACATATTCTGCGATACCTAAACAACTCGTAAGAAATAATTCAAATCTCATTGTCGTGTTTAAGCAGGATAATACTAACTTAAAACACATATTTAACGATCATGTTAGCGGGGATATGACTTTCGAAGCGTTTAAACACTTGTGTTTACACTGTTGGAAGGAGAAATATGGCTTTTTAGTAATCGACAAAGATTATCCACTTAATGGGGGACGTTATCGAAAAGGTTTCGACTGTTACTTCACCATAAATACCGAAGACACGAACTAAACGTTTTAGTAAACATGGACAAGCGTGTAGCAAAAGACTTGGTTAAAGCACGACGTCATGTTAAACAGAAATACAAAAGTCTCAAGTCTGAAATTGCACGGTCACAAGTGGAACTACAACGCCGCTATCAACCTATCACTCTACCATTGCGTGAGTTTATAACCGGAGTTAAAACGGAATTATTAACTCCGAAAGAAGAACCCTTAAAAACGGAAGTGTCTTCTCCCATACCTACCTCGACCCCAAAAAAATTTTATAAACGACTTCCACCCGCAAGACGAATAGGTATGCCTCGCGAACCATCACCTATCACCCAAAGAATGCGCACTACTAGCGTTCCCTCACCTGATATCTCGGTTTTTGAAACAGAAGTCCTGGAAGAATCTGGGATCCCAACATTGGATCAATTGAAAGAACAACTTGCTGGTGTTGGGTTCAGCCCGGAATTCCAAACTTACATAGATGAGACCTTTTCTGGTAGAGCTAAAATGTATATGGAAAACATGTTCAAGGATACTAAGAACGAGTTCGATCATCGTTATGGAGTACGATTCCATCCGGAATCTCACCAGTACCTAATCGGAGACGCGGTACTCACTTTTGACGAGAACGACTTTATTATTAAAAAACCCTCAGGTACAATTTTTAAATATACAGGCACTCCTGGTTTTTACGAATTAGTATTTAAAAAAGCACCTATTGGATACACCCAATCAGACTTGCAGAAGTATAAGGACCTTCTTACACGTACCAATGCTACCAGAAGAGGTTACATTGAGGGTGCACAGCTACACGGAACCGGAAAGAAATATTCAAATATAATTAGACCCCTTCTAACTACTCCTGGGGCAAGATTCCGAAGCGAGTCTACACCTACTACACCGGTCACGCGATCGAAAACTCGCACATTACCAAAACGTGGCGGTGGTGATATGCGCGTTCTCAACTATAATAATAAACAGGTGGAATTTGTACCTTGGAAAGATCCTAATAAATTAGTGGACAGATTGAGACTCCTTTTAAGTTCAAAATCAGCTGGTCATACCGGTCACACTAATGAAATCATATATATTATCGATGAATTGAGAGATGCTAAAATTATCGAATAAATCATCACACGCGTATCGATCCGTTTCATAATATTGCTAACGTTAGTGCAATCATGACGCTCAATAAATTCGGTAAACATCTTCACAAAACCCCTGTCCGAGTGAAACTCGACACTCGTTCGAAAGTGTACCTATTAGACGATATACAAAATGTAAGGTACACAACAATGATGTATATATGGGCGGACTCCGAGCCAGGGTGGACTCCGAGAGAACTTACTGGTGTATACACAAGTCCACCGAAATATTACAATTTGAGAGGTAGCAACAGTAAACGGGAATACACAATACCGTTTACAGAAGGGATTGTACAAGAAGTTTGCAGCTCACCACTAAGCTTTATGTTTGTAAACGATAAACGAGTTGGTGCTGCTACCAACTTAATTGGGAGACGATTGAGAAAGGCGATAAGATTACGGTGAGAAGTACGTCGATAGATCCGTCTGCAACCGGTCCATTTTACTTCGAAGCTGTTATTAATCATCCATATCACCATATATCATCATTACCTCAAGACGATTACTCTGGATAAGTTCGGTAAATATCTTCACAAAACTCCTGTCCGAGTTAAACTCGACGCTCGTGCAAAAGTATTCCTATTAGAAGATATACAAAATGTAAGGTACACAACAACGATGTATATGTGGGCGGACCCCGAACCTGCGTCGAACGAACTTTCCGACCTATCGGACTATTACAATTTGAAATGTAGCAACAGTCAACGGGAATACACAATACCGTTTACAGAAGGGATTGTACAAGAAGTTCGCAGCTCACCACCATGCTATATGTTTGTAAACGGTGAGCTAGTTGGTTCTGCTGTCCACTTAAGTGGGAGACATTTGAGAAAAGGCGATACGATTAAGGCGAAAGGTTTGCTATATCCGTCTACAACCGTCCCATTTTACTTCGAAGCTGTTATTAGTCAGCCATATCATCATTACCTCACGACGATGACTCTGGATAAGTTCGGTAAACATCTTCACAAAACTTCTGTCCGAGTTAAACTCGACGCTCGTGAAAAACTATTTCTTTTAGAAGACGTGTCTAATTTGCACTACGAGACAATGTTGTATATGATGGGAATATACAATCATGAAAACGGTTATGCACTTTTGAACTCCACCAACTTCGAGTATGTGGTTCCTCTAACAAAAGGTAGCATTAAACAAATCAAATACTATCCCACAGATGCGCAAATCTCTTTAAACGATACGTTATACGATGCCGAATCACTCATTGGAGTGTCATTGAAGAAAGGGGATAAGTTTAAAGCGAAGAAGCCTGGATCAAAGGACATATTTATTTTTGAAGCTGTTATTAGTGTTCCAGCATTTTTTAAATGAGTATCAAACGTCAAATAATTGAAGAATTGCATAAACCTGCTCGTAAACGATTTCGACGAAGACGCGTAATCGTAAAAGGCTTGAACTGAGGCTGGAAATGATTCCCTATGCTAAAATAAATAAAGGTTTTCGATATATTTTAGTATTGTTGAATATGTTTAGCAAGCGTGTTTGGGCGTGTCCACTTAAACGAAAAACCGGTGAAGACGTCACGAAAGCAATGAAAAAATTATTAACATCAACAGGAGGTACTCCGGACAATTTACAAACGGATATGGGGAAGGAATTTTACAACCAGCATTTTCGTAAGCTAATGCAAACTTTCAACATCAACCATTACAGCACCTTTTGCACTTTTGCAAACAAGATGTGGAAGGAATTTTCAATGCAAGGGTCATATAAGTGGTTGCAGTTATTACCAAAGGTTGTTAACCTGTACAACGATACCGTACACCGCACCACCGGCTACAAACCCATCGATGTGAACCACAGCAACGCCACAGCAACGATTCTTTTACAAACAGTTTACGATTTCCAGAAAACCACCGATCTGCGAAGTGCTAAATTCACAGTCGGTGATCACGTGCGAATCAGCAAGCATCGGAAAGCGTTTGCGAAAGGTTATACTCCCACATGGAGTACCGAAATCTTCCAAATTAAAAAGGTTAATCGAACCAATCCCATAACGTATATCTTGAAAGACACGAACGGGGAAGAGATACGTGGAGGCTTCTACACGGAGGAATTACAGATGGTTAAACATCCTGAAGTATTTTTAGTAGAGAAGGTGTTAAAAAAAGGGGGAGATCGAGTTCTAGTCAAGTGGTTGGGCTTTGATAATACCCATAACTCGTATATAGCAGCACGTGATATAGTGCATTAAGTAGTATAGTGCATGCAGTGTATTGCAATGTTAATATATAACTAAGTATCATTTTATGTAAGCAGTAAACAATAATAAATCACTTTTTGATATCAATAGTATGTTTTATTTCGTCTTCTTTTACCTTTACAGAAACACAAAGTATGATGTATATAATTTATTCACAGTAGACAATACAATACCATAATGATTATAATACATGTAATATGTATGGAATGTAGCACAACTTACAATAATGAGTAGAACAAAACATAAATACTATTTACAATAATACATAACAAGGACAAGGCTGTTGTCAACGTAGTCGGGGCCTCTGTGATAATACTAATCAGTACCGTCGGTTCTATGAACAAACGAGTTTCAAAATTACATTTCGGCTTGCAGTAATTCTAAGAGACGTTCCAAATTCTGATAACTATCACGCCCGGATGAATGTCGCGGTGTCCCCATGCTAATGTGTTGTGCGACCCGGGAATAATGTAACGTTTGTTATCGGCTGGTGATAACGCTACTTTATTCCGAAGTTCTGTGTACATAGCATGTAAACGTGATTTGAATATAAACATTTTGCGGAAGAGCACAACACCATCCTCCACAACGTGACGGTAGTCCTCAACGGTGAGATCGCGCTTAATTACCGCCTTTTTTACCCCTTTCGGCTTTTTAAGCGCGATCTCACCGTCGCGGTCAAGCACGTTTACACAACACGTTTTAGCACCTGCACCGTAGAAACTGCAGAAGGGCACTCCACAATATTCATCTTTCATTTTACCAACCAACGAGGCCGTGCGCGGAATACCGTGAATGTTGTCAGGGCGGAATTTTGAGGTGTCAAATTTATCTAAGTGCTGCTTCATATCAGCATAAAAATTTTCAGTACGAATTTCTATAATGAAAGAGTCAGTATCTGTGTACAGCAAGCGCACGTTATCACCATATAAAGGTTTGAGAAAATCATAAAAAAATTCATACATTATCGTTTTAGAAAGATCCAAAATAGTAAAACCCACGTACACCGGTTTATTGTATGTAACGGGCACTTTTTGTAATTCTATAGCGGCCAAATTTTCCGAAAAGACAGCAACGCTTTTGAATTGAGGCTTTGCTACTAACGTCTCAGCCCCATGACTTTCTACCATGACGTTCCCAGTGACTGACCAAAGGAACGTCTACCCTTTTATCGACATTTTCCATTGTCTTACCAAATAAACTGTTAACCATTAATTTGAAGAAGTCCCTGTCCGCTTCGTTAGTCGCCTGATTACGTAACGTGGTGTTCAAATCAATATAGGAACGCAACCAGGGTGCTTGATGAAATTTTAACACGCGATGAATTTTGGTTAATTCGAAACCGTGCTTAAGACACTGTTGTAAATTTCTATAGTGGATAACGTAACGCGTTTTATCGAACAAGTTTGGAATTAATTTTGGGTGACGCGCGTTGCCCGTAGGCTGCACCAGAGGTTCGGGGCAGAAAGAAAAGTCATTATGTAAATCGTGCAACCGCGTTGGGTAGTGTAGATCTACTTCCAGCACGTAGCCCATATCGGCGTGTTCCGCCACGGAACTGTTCAATTTTGTACGGACTAGGCCATTCAAAGTTGCGCTGCGGCAGATACTGTCGCATACTGTAACCGTAGAGATTGGTAGCATCGAGATACATAATAAAAAAATGGGGCTTGGACGCGTCATAATTTGGAAGAAACGTATTATTCGCGAAACACGTCCTGCTAACACAGGTACTGACACCTCCCCGAATGCCTTTCTTAAAGAAATGGAGCATGTCCAGATCCGTGAGCAGCTCCAGTTCTACAGACGTGCGTTTCAACATAGCATCCCAACTTAAACCCGGTGCAGTAAAATACTGCGCCGGATCTAACTTGTAATGTTCAAGACATACACGTCTAAAGTTTTCAAAGACATCAACCAAAAGTAAGACATCGGTTTTCAAATAGAGATCCGAATAGTCGCCCAACGTCGTGCATCCAAACGTATTCCACACCTCCACAGCGCGAGCATACTGCGATCGAGAGACGTGTTCCCCTGTCAAACGATCGAAAAAGTCCTCGTACGTCGGCAACGTGTCCTGTTCGAGTTTGGAGAAGCTGTCGACGTACGAATAGGGAAACACACCTTTCTGTCGCTGTAAGTCGAAGCTAAGCCCATCTCCAAAATACTTTTTTATAGTTAAACACTGGTCGGAAGTTAGATTTTGAGACAACTTATCCAAACTAGAATTTAGAAATCGTAAACTGTCCAGAAAGCGCATTTTAAGACATACCTGTTGTCGTTGGGACCCGTTCCTAATTTCATCTACCAAAAGCCTTTTCGAAAACGAAACGTATTTCTCTTTATTGAGCGCAATCACGTCGATTGTTTTTTTTTCTAATGCCAATTGCTTTATGAATAGATGTGAATCATATCCGGTCAAATTATAGAAAAATATCGGTACGAAGTCGGGAGTTTGATACAATAGATTGCACACGGAGTGAGCCGCACCGTGGTACTCGTCGCTGAGGTGACGGTGATCTTTCACCTTAATGTCGTTTTCACCAAAGGGTCTGCTACAAATATGACACACGGTTGCATTGTCATAGTTCAACGTTTGTCGGCACGATAAAAGTCGCATGTCTTTAACATGTTTTAAATGATCCTTATACAACCTTCTAACATCCCCTTCTAAGCGCATCATAAACTCACTTGCTGCATTCGGACCACGGTACAATTCAAATTTAGATAACGCGTCATCGTAGGAACACTTAATGTAATACGCAAACGAATGTGGTTCGTGTTCGTACGATGTCATGGTAAATTTTCCCCGAGGATCTAGCTCAACCGTGTCCAATGGTTTCAACACACTTTCAAAATCCGCGTAAACGACAAAAGGTACTGTAAATTGCTTTTGAAAATTTTCAAACTTCAATAGATTACCCTGCCGGTCGTGCCCCAATTTATCGCGTACGGGTTCGATAGTTGGTAACTTGGTGTAAACATGATTGCAATCAAAACGGGTATGTTGTTTTAATCTACTTTCACTTGGAAAATACTGCAAGCAGCCGTCACAAAAGTGTTTTTCTCCATTGTGAGCCGACAGTTGTGACGACACCAAACGCGAAAAGTTTTGTATCCAACAGTAATGACTATTACCCTCCATATCGGAAATTAATAATAAATTTAAATGCAATTCTTTCTTTAGCTTAGAGTAATACAGAGGCCCTACAACTTCTTGTTTCATTTTTCCGTCTTGAAATACAGCTTCCAAACCATACACGTTAATGGATAAGCGTGGATTACGCGCTTCAAATTTCGAAATAGCATCCAGTTTGACAGGAAAGGTGATACCTTCAAAATCAAACAGTTGCGCAAAATTTGGATACGACGTTGTCCTGTCGGAATGTCTCCTCGGCGGATACAAAGCGGACACCAAGGCCCAACCAAAACAGTACTGATCGTTATTTTGCACGTTGATTATAGCCTTTTTATGTTGTATCCACGGCGGAAGTGGAACATAGAAGGAAGCACGGAGCGGGTTGTATTTATTGACGTTGACTTCTATAAATAACCGCTGCTCCAGTACCAACCTGTAAGGACCCTACAATTAGCAATCGAATCGTAACCCATAACTATTCATTACCTGAGTTCCGATCATTAAAGTCAGACATCTTCGTATCCAGCACCTCAACGAAATCATTCACACTACGAAAGCGCCGAACGTTTCTTTCTAATAGTGTTAACACATTTTCGAGGGTCTCATCAGTAAATTCTCTGAGATTTATGTGATGATTTCGCACCGAGACTCGATAACTGGCTATACGAGCCTTGAAAGCCGTCTCCTGGACCACCACTTCCCCCGACTGCACTAACGCGGCATTACGATGATTGTGGCGGTTGCTTCGTAGATGTCCAACGTAGCCATGTCGTGGAACATCCACCTCTCACACATCGCAATACACCGTCGCGGAGGTATTTCCTGAAATAATTGCACAGATCACTAACACTAAAACCGTTAACAATGTGTACACGTACACTCAAACGCAAAGAAAATGTCACCCCTATAAACTCGGGTCTCTACCGCCGTAATGAGTTTATGGCATATTGTAAATTATAACCGAGCGAGTTTCACATTCAGCTACTTACATTTTTTCGGTGTTTTTGAAAGGTTTTTTTGTAAGAAATAATAATATGCTTAAAATAGTATATTATTACCCAAGGTTTAGACATACGCTATTATAGCCCTAGCGTTGATTTTAAATCCCGAGGCGCGTAGCGCCGAGGGATTTAAGACGCGTGGGCTATAATCGCGTGTCTTAACCGCGGTTAATATACAATTTTTTCCACTACTAACATGTAAGTTATCCTGATCATTAAATTATTTTAAAAAATGTTGACCGGTTAATTCTTCAGCGAGTAAAGCTGGCAACGTCGCTTGGTGTTTGAGATGTCAAACGTGTAATTGGTTTTAGTCACATCTTCTGTTTTCAACAGTAGAATTCTTGTTTTACGACCGTTATTAAAATACAATTTAACTATTAACAAATCAACATTCTTTTAACTAATACACAGGAAACACACACTACTTCCTCAGGAATTGTAAATAACATAAATTATAACAACTGTACAATTAACTATTATTTTGCTTCTAATTAATAAGCTTTTGTTTTTTCATTATATATACTATTTACTTTCCGATACTAAATATAATATATCTTAAGTTCAAAATAATAAGTTCAAGTAATCATTTATTAAAAATACACCCTTCATACAAAAAATTAGGTTATGTTAGAAATGTAATTTTTATGTGTTATAATATTTATTTTAATAGAAGGCATAGACTTTGACAGGTGGTTTAGCATTGTTTTCATTATTAACCTAGGTCAATAATATATATAATAGAGGCTTCTGGCAAGGGGTTAAGAAAATCAATTTCTGCCCTAAACAACTCAAAGAGACACTAGAACATCGTACTCTTAGCCCCTGGGCTTTTATGAATGAACAACGTTAAAATTTCCTGTATCTTTTTGGGGGTAGAATAAGGAGTTTTCCAGGAATATTACATGCTTACTCATAATCTAGGAAACAGCCAGTTCATTGTTGTCTTAAAGTAGGTAAAATTTTCTCAGAATACCTAATCCTTTTTAAGACGAGAGCTTCAAAGGAGAATTTTAATCTCACATATTCTAAACTATGGAAAAAAATCTTTGTGTGAGTCAAGTTACTGTTAATATATCTACTGATCAAAAAATTTCTTTAAACAAAAATTAGTGCAAAAGTCAACGTACAAATTTTTTTGGTTGTTTTAACAATATTCTTGAAATTTAATGGTCACATGATGAAAGTTTTACTTGTCCTAAGTATTTCATCGATAGTTCTGTCTACCTAGATAATAACTCGCTCGGTTATAATTTACAATATGCCATAAACTCATTACGGCGGTAGAGACCAGAGTTTATAGGGGTGACATTTTCTTTGCGTTTGAGTGTACCTTGCGGGGAGTTTTTTTTTCGCTTTCTTAGGTGCAGGTCCTTCACCAGTATTCCCTACAGCATCCGAAGCTCCCCCAGCTGCAACCAACAAAATACTCGTATCACATCATACAACCTCACAGGAATGGTCACTTACCGCTAGTGGATGGGTAGTCCAGCGGTCCACGGCAGCTTTCTCTTCGGTGACGGGTTAAGGCATCCCGTCGGGTGAAGGACGCGCCGCAGCTACACACATGCATATTCTTTGTAATCAGTAAACGGGAACGCACTGGCAAACGATAAAGCTTTTACGTCAACTTTTACCACTAACATTCGCGATACTGATTTCCAGTCGCGACGACGAGGACGTGTTATGCAAACCCGACCGGGATAGGAAGAGGACTGGGTTATTGTTAGTGGGAGGTCACAGTTATACCAACCGTTAACGTCTTTGATGACGCAAAGCAGACAAGTTTTCCGCTTCGGTTAAGAGTGCGAGGCGTTTGCTCTCACAGGACCCCAACTTCGTCATCAGTTGTCGTAGCTGCTGCGTCTTGATACTCTTGATTTTGATCTCGTATCTTTCCACAGCAGCTAAGAGTTCCGCTTTGCGTTGAAGGAGAGCGGTGCGTTCACTCTCACACCCTCGCAAACCGGACGCCTATTCTCTTAACCGTCGTGTAATCCTTGTCTGCTGTGCATCATCAACGACAGCAAGCGGTAAAGACTGCTTCTCGCATGGTACACCATCTATGAAGACAATCGGTGAAGTTGTGATAGACGCTGTGTCATCAGAAACCTCCATAAGTGTCGCTGTGTCTATGTCCAAATGGTCATGCACCCCGTCATCAGAGGGGGTACCCGGAATGATTAACTCCTCATCGTCATCGTCAGGAGCGCTTGCAATTGATGTGGAACAGTCCGACTCCGTTTCATCAACAATTACATTTGCACTTGCGACAATCTCCATGGGCAGGTTCACTTCGTTATCGTCGGTTGCAGATGGTGATGCATCCCCCAAAAGGGACCCCCGAATTGAGATATCGTAATCGCTGCCCGGTGGGCTATTCAACAATTGGGAGTCCTACTCACGCGACCATGGTGATGCCGCAGGTGCTTCCTGGACCGTCACGATGGGGATTCCTCTCAAGTGCAAACTTCCAGCAGCGTAAAACACATTTGTCGAAGTCAACAGCTCTCGCAGCAAAGGTTGTGAACGCCCACTAAGCATGTCGTACTTCGGCTTCTCCACATTCACGGCTGCCGCCTTTACTACCACATTTTGCAGTACTATGATCTTCTTTGCGGCAGCAACTGGAGATGGTGTACGCTCGATAGTTGGCACAAGTACCGGGCACGCAGCAACTGGAGATGGTGCACGCTCGATAGTTGGTACAAGTACCGGGCACGCCGCAACTGGAGATGGTGTACGCGGCACATGTACCGGGCACGCTTTCCTCATCGATAATTTTGACCAGAAGGACAATGTCACACAACGACACTTATTCACTTCACCAACACTGGTAACACTACTAGATGATGTATCCATGATGAACGAAGACAGACTGACGCTCCGCTGCGTCGCCCTCCGGTTTTGTCGAACCACCCCCCACTCCCTAACCTTGAACCCCACTTTCACCCCCACTCCTTCACCTTGAACCCCTCCATCACCCCCAGAACTTTACGTTGCAATCGCGCAAATCCTTACATTTCCTCAATGTCATTGGTGTATAGACAGAAACCTTGCATTTTCTCACGGTCATTAGTGTATAGGTCGGTGTATAGACAGAAACCTTGCATTTCCTCAAGGTCATTGCTGTATAGGTCGGTGTATAGGTACCTCAAGGTCTTCCACTTCCCAGGGACCCCCACTCCCCCGTGGGTGTTGCTACTTCGATATAATAGGGAGTGTTTTCCACACCAGGTAACACATCACAATGTCCGACATCGCTCCTCGTATACCACATTCAGCTGAAGGAAGTTACGCGCCAGATGCCCAGCACTGGGATCGCTGGCACAGCCTACGGGCTCAATCGTTACGCTGCATCGCTGCCTCGTTGGGTCCACATGTAGCCATCGCCCGCCACCATCGAGAACTAATGAATCCGCAATCATCCATAGGTATAGGTATAGAACGCCTAGTGTTCGAACTATGGGTGATGTGGAAATGGTATTGGTATGCAACCGCTAAGTCCGCCCGACATTATGATGAAGACCGTTTCGGTGACATGGAGGACATTGCTTGTGCAAACCGAACCCTACGGTTTCAACAGGTGGCTACGGTATTGCAGGGGTGGTTTACCGTGGCAGATGTCCCGTATTGTCTGTGGTGGTCGTACTACACGTGGAAGGAGAAGCGTCTATGCAAGGGTTGCATACGCAGTGTGTGTAGTACGGCAATCCTACCGCAGGAATACCATACCAGGGTGTTGAGGTCGATTTACCACGTACCATCCCATTGGTGTGATGGCTGCATGAAACGGATGCTTTACAACACCTTCGACCCAATGGTGTGTTTCGAACGGTTGCATTTCAGCGGTCCGGTATCCCAATTTGGAGGCAACGATGCAGATGAAGACTGTAACTGTGATAATAATTGTCACGGAAGCCCACTGTTTCAAATATTAAATGCACGGTTGGAAATGGAGATGGATCAGCAGTGATGTGTAATTGTAGATATTATAGACATTATAGATAGTAATTTTGTTAATATTATTTCGTTAGGCCAGTACATTTTAAATAAAATAGCATAAAATAATTATTTTTCCTTTACAATTGATGATTTGATTGTATACTGTAACGTTCTTTTTAAAATAATAACAAAAGTGCTGTTTAAATTGTCTATTCACCAAGAAATATTTATTTACAAACACTAATAAATACACTATAAATTAACGCTATGATTATAAACCACTAAAACTATTATGAATTTTTAATATAACATTTATCTTTACATTTACTATTTATTTCGTGATACCCATTTAACTACTCGCTGTTGACTGATCCTCTTTTATCCGCGAAGTCGATTTTATACCCTCATATAATCGTACCAGAAGCCGCTGGAACCTACTATGTATTTCTAGAAGGCGCTAGATAAACCACGTCTGGTTTACATGCTTGGTGCGATGCGTCATTCTCTCGAATGCTGTAGAATATTCCATTTGTTGTGTGAAGAAGAGGTTCTTTCTTTTTCTCTCTTGTTACAATACAATAAGAGAAATTGTAGATATTATAACCGTAAACAAAAGTCACTAAAACCGTCTGGTCCAAGTGGCCCATTACTCACTATGTTGTTTAATTCAAAAGTATGTAGCCACCGGACAATACTCGCTGAAAAAAATTAAAAAAAATCCAAAAAAAATACAAAAACCAAAAGTTTGTAGTAGCCCGGAAATACTCTATGACCATTCAATTGTGGTCAACAGCATACCCGTGATGACCTTCATTTATCTCTACCTATCAAATCGAGCAAACGAAATCTTGCCTTCGTTAACCTTGAGAGCTAGAGCGCTGATTTTTCATTTTTCACCCACCCCCCCGTAAAATTAAAACGTAATTTTATTACAATAAACTAATTTTAACTCACTTATGTGCATGCCTCACACTTTTGATGCGTTGCTGCGTGCCTTACTACTTTATAATCCGGAGGGACTGTAATGTAGTTCTCCCGACATACGGAACACAACACGCGCGTGGAGAATCTCCCCCGTATTAGGACGGGCCGAGATATCGCTACCATGACGATGTCCGGCTATAAACATTAAAATAAAAATATATGTCTCATATCTATGTGTTTTATTTAAAAGTAATTTTGTTAAAAGTAATTTTGTTAAAGGTAATTTTGTTAAATTATTTAGTTAGTTACCAGCACTTCCATCGTTTCCTCGTTTTATTTAAAAGTAATTTTGTTAAAAGTAATTTTGTTAAATTATTTAGTTACGTACCAGCACTTCCATGGTTTTCTCCTCCTCCTGGTCTTCCCCCTCGTCCCCGTCCTCCATGGTTTCCTCGTTACCAACATCGTCGCCGATTACATCTGTCTCTTCGCTCCATATGGACGACCCTCTTGATGCTGGTCGCTTCACCTCCGACGACGAACTTTCTGGTGCACTTTGGTTGTTCATCTTCACTGTTGTTGAAACTGTAACTGAGTGGTGCAGCTTGAAGGTATAGATATATCTATGCCCCCACTCCTTTCTGTGTAAATACAATCTCGTTGACCTTGCCTTGTTTCGTCTGTTCTCAACAACGACTGCGGAATTTCTTTTGTTCTGCCTGCACATTCCTACCTGTCTGGCCACTCCTTTTTGTGTAAATACAATCTCGTTGACCTTGCCTTGTTTCGTCTGCTCTCAACAACAACTGCGAAATTTCTTTGTTCTTGTCTGCACATTCCTGACTGTCTGATGTAGTTCTTACCCTTGAGGTAGTGTTGACCTTTCCTGTGCATTCTTTTGTAAACATAACAACGTCTGCGGAATTTCTTTTGTTCTGCCTGCACATTCCTACCGTCTGACCACTCCTTTCTGTGTAGATACAATCTCGTTGACCTTGCCTTGTTTCGTCTGTTCTCAACGATGTCTGTGGAATTTCTTTGTTCTCGTCTGCACATTCCTGACTGTCTGGCCACTCCTTTCTGTGTAAATACAATCTCCTTGACCTTGCCTTGTTTTATCTGTTCTCAACGATGTCTGTGGAATTTCTTTGTTCTCGTCTGCACATTCCTGACTGTCTGGTGTAGTTCTTACCCTTGAGGTTGTGTTGATCTTTCGTCTGCATACTTTCATAGTTAAGTAAGAGTCTAATTGAAATTAAAATGGTATGGAATTTTTAAATCTTAGTTTCAATTTTGATTTAATCGTTAAATTAATGTCTAGGAGAGACGGAGATCGGTCTTAAATGAAACGATATAATGGGATAAATACGTGGTTTATTTAACTAAATACATATGCAATTGTTTACACTTTATGATTGACTTTGATATATCAGAGGATTACATTTTTCAAAATTTACCACCATGTATTTATTTATAGTGTACATTTATCTTTTAAAATTTATAACCTTGTATTTGTTTACAGAGTACATTTATTTCAGTAATACATTCGTTAAGCCCCGGCGTACTTTTCACTAAATAATGCGCTGGATGTTTCTGCACCTTTACATAAACAGCACAACACTTTAACTCTCCGCTATTAAGATGGTGAAACGACGCAAACGTTCCGTTCGATACTTATCCGGCTTATACTTGTCTATAAACAGCGCAACACTTTAACTCTCCGCTATTAAGATGGTGAAACGACACAAATGTTCCGTTCAAAACTTATCCGAATTATACTCCTCTATACATCTCATAATAGGAATTATATTTGCATCGTACCATTCGTGCAACGGCTCTTCCAACTGTTTCGGCGCTGTCCCACTTTTTCCGTCAAACCATATCCTTTCCCCATTTAAGTCCATTGAATATGCAAACGTCAGTAGCGCAAACACTAGATAACCAGCTTCAAGAACACGCTTCTCTTTGACGCGTTTAACTAATGCCTCTTTATGGTGGTCTAAAGTTTTCTCGACGTTTCCACCGTATAGTTCTTCGTCTCGCATTTCATCGTCGTCGTCCTCGAAATCGAATGTTACTAAAACGGTTGCCTCTACCACGTTCATGATGCTGTACTACTGAATTGTTCTTGCGTAGATGTTGTACTACTGAATTGTTCTTGCGTATGCTGTACTACTGAATTGTTCTTGCGTATGCGTTTATATATACTGAGTTGAAGGGTGGGATCCAAGGTCATGGTCTTAGTTGAGGGGTGGAATCCAAGGTCATGATATATACTGAGTTGGCGGGTGGGAGCCAAGGTCATGGTCTTTAATGGTAACGATAACGAGCGATACAATATGTTCCCATGCTTACACCAACTACTGCGATTAACAGGGTGCCCAAGGTCACCATGGAAACGTAACACGATTTGCTGCTGACTTTACATTGTTCCACCGTACTTTTCCCGAGGGTTTGCCACTCGCTATCCATGGTATATGTTGGGTACACGAATTTGACCCTGAATCGTACTTCTTGCGTTCTATTGCCGATTTTGTGTTTAAACATTCCCATTTGTTGCAACGTCACCGGTTGCATGCCAAACCAAACGCTCGTGTTGAAGTCGTATGAATAAACGCTGCTGTTGTGTCTAGAAGTTTTGCAACGTACACTACGCCCTCGTACAAGGTTGCTAATAATATTACTGCCTTGATTGGTAACATCTTCCCTCGTGTTATATTCTATGTTCTATCTGGTTACTTTTAACCGCAAACGTCTCTACCGCTTTCAACGTTTATGGGTGCTAACACGTTTGCAAACACGCAATGTGGTAACCATTTCAGGTGTTCTACGATTGGACTATCCGACGGTTCCCATTTGAAAATGTTCACTTGGCAATAAAAACATTCTACTCTATCTTCACGTCCCGTGTAGGCAAATCCGGCCTCAGCTAAAGATTTTGGGGTTTGTATACCTTTCCAGTTACGAAATGATAACACTCGTTCTGTCAAGCACGTATTCTGTAAGCTCGCTTCTACACACATTTTGAATTTTCATTACATGTGACCTGCTATATATATATATATCTACAGCTTGACCTTGAATGGTGTTTGATGACCTTGCGCATGGCCTACAATGGTGTTTGATGACCTTGAAGAGTGGTCTTGAGTTCAAGGTCAAAACATTGTTGTCATATTGTTGACCTTGGTAATGCGGTGTTGCCATATTGATGGCCTTGAGAATGCGTTGTTGTCATATTGTTGACCTTGAGAATGCGGTGTTGCAACGTTTACGTGACAGAGATTGATTCAAGGTCACCATGTGTTAGAGAGAGATAGGTTCAAGGTCAATGTCAGGAGTGGGGGTGGGTTCAGAACTCTCAATTTTTATCTACTGACCTTCTAAATGAACCCACGATCGGAGAGGCAGGAACAAGAATAAACGACAACGAACAACAAAACCCAAAAGAAAAAGACCTACAAAGAAATTACCCTGTATATTGTATTAATTTTAAATATTTGAAGATTTTTACCTTTCTATAAACTGAAAGATCTTTTACAATACAATTCCCTCAAGGTGACGGCTAGGGAAATAATATTACCTAAAATAAAAAGACATTTGTAAGATTTTAGCACATTGGAGCAAAAAAAAGAATTTACCTAAAATGGTTAGCACCAAAACGTAACCCGTCTAATTTGACGATTGATCGCATATAACTAATCAAGCGATCATTCTGTTGAATGCGAGATTTATTCCGCTATAGCTAATTAATATCCAAAATCAAATTTCTAACATATCTCGAACATTCAACTTCTACTGCCAAAAAGCCATTTTGTTACTTCAACTCTACTATTGAGAAGGAAGCGTAACCGCGCAGGAGCGACTTCACGATAAACCGAGGGAAGGGAAAACCAGTGACAACCAAACTGCGGAGAAGCTTGGTTTTAAACAGTGACCATCAAACAAACAATTGGTTGTGAATTTCAACGTTATACTGTATTTTAAATGTTTATGACGTTTGGATTTAAACATGTCAGATTGCAATAGAGATAATCCGACTGGTGATTGAAAGTAACCCTTTAGAGGTACCTTGTATACTTGTAAATTTAAGTAAATTTTTCTCGTATTATTATTCTAGATGTTTCTACATGTTAATTATATTACACGTATGTTAATCATACGGCGTATAGATCTATATTTAAATATCAATTAGGAATGACGACATAAGATTTATTTTGAAATAAATTTATGAGAGAGAGATGACAGATGACAAATGAGAGAGAGATGACAGATGACAAATGAGAGAGGAGAGAGGTGAGATGACAAATGAGAGATGAGTTAAGTAACTGAGAGATAAGATATGCAAACGATACCGTGAATTAATTTAATTCGCGCATGCATATACAAAATGAGCTAGTCAAATGAGATATGAGATATGCAAATAATACAGTGAATTAAATTAATTAGCGTATGCATATGAGAGATGATACATGTAAATGAGAGATGAGAGATGACTAATGGGAAATGAGAGATGACAAATGAGAGAGGAGAGAGGTGAGATGACAAATGAGATATGAGATATGTAAATGAGAGATGAGATATGCAAATGATACCGTGAATTAATTTAATTCGCGTATGCATGTGAGAGATGATATATGTAAATGAGAGATGAGATATGCAAATGATATCGTGAATTAATTTAATTTAATTTAATTAGATCAATTAATTTAATTCGCGCATGTTAATTAGATCACGCCTCATTTGAATATTAATTAGATCGCGGGTCATTTGCATAGAAAGGGAGGGGTTGGACTCAACTGCCCGAATACCTACTCAAGGTAAAGTTCGTTATCAGGAAAGTGACAGTAGTAATGAGTTTTAGGTTCACAATGTTCGATTAGTATTTTATTAAACATATCAGTTTTATTGTGGTCACTCAGTGTAATGCATGTTTCCATCATATTTTGTACTACGGATTTTTCTTGGAATTTGGGCTCTTATGAATTCAATTTGATGTTTAAAATGTTGTAATGGTTTGTCAGAGATATCTATTACTGGGGTTGATGATAATTGGGTATGTATTGTATCTGTGAGGGATTTACTGTCTTCGTCTTTGTTTTTAGAACTTGGTATGTTGGGGCGGTTATCGGGTGGTTTTACTTGTATATCAGAAAGTATTTTAATGCGAGGTTTATCTAACACAGGAGGATTTATGATTGGTATGTCGAATAATGCTGTAATATCAGGGATGCTAGCTCTGCTTGCTAGTCTACTATCGATATTGGTGAAAGTTTGTGGTTCGGGGGTTTCAAGTCTATCGGTTTCGACATTCATAGGATAAATTTGAATGCGTGATAAAGCATCAGCTACCTTGTTTAGTTTTCCTGGTAAATAGTTTACGTCAAAGTCATACTCTTCGAGTTTGAGTACCCAACGGGTTAATTTTTAATTTGGTTCTTTTAAATTTCTAAGCCAAATTAATGGTCTATGGTCTGTGTATAATTTGAATTTTACACCGTATAAGTAAGGGCGAAATTGTTGAGTTTCCCACACTATAGCGAGCAGTGCTCGTTCTATTGTAGAATATTTTTGTTCAGCTTCGTTAAGGGTTCTTGATGCATAACCAATAGGTTTTCCATCTTGTGATAATACTGAACCTAAGGCATATTTAGATGCATCAGTGGTTAATTCAAAAATTTTATTAAACTCGGGATATTGAAGTAACGGTTCATTAGTTAAAGTTTGTTTGCAATGTTCGAAATTTTGAAGAAATTCAGGGGTGTGTACAATTTTACTATCCTTTTTGAGACGAACAGTTAAGATTTCAGTTATTTTAGCAGTCTTTAACAAATTTTCTATAATATCCGAATAATCCTAGAAATGATTTTATTTCTGTTTTGGTTTTTGGAGCAGGAAAATTTTTAATGGCTGAAATTTTAGAAGGGTCGGGTTTTATTCCTTCCGAGGTTATTATATGACCAAGATATCTTACGGATTTATGTAAAAATTCGGATTTATCTAATTGAATTTTGATATTTGATTGTCGACATCGATTAAAAACATTTTTTAAGCGGGTTATGTGTTCTTGTAAAGAAGTAGAGTAAATAATAATATCATTAAGATAAACGAGGCATTGTTGGGGGGTTAGTCATATGAGAGCATTATTTATAGCTCGTTGAAATGTGGCTGGAGCATTTCTTAATCCAAAGGGCATACGAAATTGAAAGTGGACCTCTTCAGTCGAAAAAGCTGTTTTTCGCGGTCTGCTTCTTCTATTCTAATCTGGTGAAAACCAGATGCGAGATCTAAAGTGGTGGAGTAATTGGCTCGACCAAGGTGGTCTAAAACGGTTTCGATTCGTGGTAAAGGGTATTTGTCTTCTATCATCTGTTCGTTTAATTTACGATAATCGATAACAATGCGCCATTTCTGATGTCCTGAAGCATCTAATTTCTTAGCAACGACCCAAATTGGAAAATTATATGGACTTTCCGAAGGTTCTATAATTTTGTGGATGCACATGTGGGTATCTATATGTTTTTGTGAATATAGGAACATCAGACTTGGTTCTAATATGATGTTTAGTTAAATTGGTGGAAGATAAAGGGATATTTGGAGAATAAAAAATATCTTTATACTGATAACAAAGATTGGTTAATAATGTTTGTTCTTCGTTGAGATGTTCAGTTCTTAAATTTCTTTGTAAATTCTCATTAAGAATGGCTTTGAAGTTTAATTTGGAATTATGAACGTCTATGTTGTTGATTTGTATTGATTTTTCATTATTAGTCTCATATTCATCTAAAATTAATGGGGAGTATATATTTATTCTTTGTATTGCATTAGAAGTGTTTATTATACTAGTTTGAAACCAATTATTGTGTAATTTAATTAATGCGGAAGGGATCATGACATGTTTACTAAATTTTAATCTTGGGGTTATTTTTATTCCACTTTTACCAACGGCTGGTAAAGTTACAAACATTTCAGTACGTGGAGGTATTTCAATTTGTTTTAATTTGGAAAAATTACATTCATTACGTCTTTGGGTTTCCTGTTTAATCATGGATGGATTATAATAAAACGATATTGTAGTGCTATCGGTTTGGATATGCATCCATTTATAATCAATTCTGGCTGATAAATTGTTAAGTAGATCTGAGCCATTTAAGCCTACGTATTCAGAATGAAAATCGTATAAATAGCAAAAATGAAATCCATCTTCTGAAAAAAGGTTTGGGAGAGGTAGATTAGCAACTAAATTATGTTTGGTGGTTCCATGAGAAGTGGTAATTTCAAAGTTAAAATTATAAACAAAATTAGGGAAATGTTCATTAACAAATTTCAATCATTATAACAATCATTATAAAATTATGGTTTTAGAGCTACCAGTGTCTATTAGGAGTTTTTGTCCGGTGGACGGTATGACAATATATAGGAGATTAGATTTTCCGAGGCCGTTAATGAAAATTTTCGGCATCTTCATTGTCGTTATTTGATTATTGATAATAAGAATTTTCCAATTTTCCAGTGGGTATTTCTTCTTCGATTGATTGTTCAAGGTACTGTTCAAGGCACTGTTCAGACCTAGTGATAGAATCTTGATAGTTATATTGGGGGGTATTTCGAAGTTTCAGGTTCATCGTCATTATGATAAAATAATTCTTCGGAGATAAAAGTTCGTTGTGGACCAGCTGGAGTATGCAAATTCCTTATATTTTGAGAATTAGCTCGAAATTTATTATGGTTGGTTAATTGTGTAGTGGGAGGTCTTTTTACTATTGTGTTCGCTTCCATAGGTATAGGTTTATTGGTTGGCCTATAATTTTACCAAAGTCTCCAACTATTCCTTTCGTCTATCGAAAACAAGTAAATTGAAACAGATTGTATAATTAAATGCTCTTAATACTAGCTTAAATTAATTATAAAAACTACGTATTTATGATTTGAATTTAAATTTATTTTTTAACACTTTAAACTTTTCACTTTAAGATTATAAATTTCACTTACATTTTCTTGTAATGATGAATTATTGATCGCGATGATCAAAGTCGTCAGCAGTTGACGGGGGTTCTCTATGAACAGGGTCCTACGCAATGGACAAAGCGGTTGTTGTTGAAGTAGGTGCCGTAAAGATGCTTGGCCGGGGCGATGCGAGTCCTCGGGGTCCCAATGCAACGTCAGCGGCGGTGTCTACTTGGAGCGGATGGTTTCTTCAATTGACTCTTGAAACGGAAAATTAGGGGTACTTGGTTCCTCTAATTTTTGAAGATCCGGACGTTAACTGCGCCAGTTTCGTTTGTGTTCAAATGAAACGAGTTTTTAAAAAGATTTTTTGTTTTCCCTGGATCTTTATTGTAAACCAGCGAAAGTAATGACAATTATAATACACAAGAATATAAATGCTCGTTAGAGCTTAGATGTAAACTTAACTATGAACTGATCAAAAATTTAATGAATCTACTGTCTAACACACACTATATATATATATATATATATATATATATATATATATATATATATATATATATATATATATATATATATATATATATATATCTATAGAGGCCTACCATGCGTCCGGACCAAAAGCGTAGCGCCCAGCGTCCGGCGTATATAAGTGTATATAAATGATGGTATCAGTCAGCGTCTTTTGCAAGCTATAGGTTTATTCAGCGTCTGTTTATTTTATGCAAGCTATAGGTTTATACAGCGTCCATTTATTTTTTCAGTATTGGCCAGCCTGCTTGAATTCCTTTGCCTGTCTGCGGTGTCGAGTTACTCTCTGCATTTCTGAGTAAAGATTGCGTCATTTAAACTGGCAAAAATAATTCTATTTTATTAACGCTATGTAATAAATACTTTTAGTTTCGTTTCTGTATGTGTATGAATTTTATTTAAAAGGCTTTCAGATTTAAAATATTATATGCATAAAAACATCATAAAACTTGAAATATTATTGGATTTGTATGAAATTTTCTACAAAGGGGTTTTTCAGGTCGCTGATTTCAAATTTGATGTCAACGTTTGCAAATTTTAAAGGGAGGATGAAATATGGCGGCCATAATAATTAAAATTTGATTTATTTGCATAAAACTTAACATCTGTGAGTATATTCGAAATAGCGGGTATGATATAGCTCTCTGCGTTGCCAAAGTACTATGTGTATTTCTCAGTAAGGATTGCGTCATTTAAAGCGACAAGAATAATTATATTTTATTACAGCTACTTAATAAATCTTTTACTTCCATTCATTGGTGTCTGAATTTTATTTAAAATGTTTTAAATAAGTTTTAAGGTACCATAAACATAAAAATTTCGTAAAATTAGAAATTTTATTGGATTTGTATGAGATTTTGTACAAAGGGGTTTCTAAGGTCGCTGATATCGAGTTCGACGTTAAGATTTACAATATGACGATTATACTTGAGATTTGGCACAGTTATAGGAATTAGGATTCTTGTAAAGAAAAAATAAACCAATGTTATTATGACAACCCCCGTACCCCCTTTTAGGGGTTGTAAAGCTTTTAGATGACTTAGAAACTTGAAAATTGGTGTAATTATAGGATTTAAGATTCTTGTAAAGAAAAAATGTTATTATGTCAACCTCTGCATCCCGTTCGGGGGTTGTAAGACTTCTAGATGACATAAAAACTTGAAATTTGGTTTAGTTATAGGGTTTAGGGTTCTCGTAAAGAATGATATAGAAAAATGTTATTATGTTAACCCTCCGCAACCCCTTTAGGGTTTATAAAGCTTCTAGATGACACAGAAACTTGAAATTTGGTACAATTATAGTTTAAGGTTATTGTAAAGAAAATATATAAAAAAATGTCGTTATATCATCCCCCGCACACTCTTATGGGATTGTAAAACTTGCAGATGACACAGGAACTTGAAATTTGATATAGTTATAGGGTTTAAGACTGTCGTAAAGAAAAATATTTTTTTATTAAGTCAACCCCTGCACTTTATTTGGGGGTTGTAAAAATTCTGGATGACATTCAAACTTGAAATTTGAGATAGTGATAGGATTTAGGACTCTCGTAAAGAAAATTATTAGGTCAACCCCCGCACTCCATTTGAGGGTTGTAAAACTTCTAGATGACATACAAACTTGAAATTTGACATAGTTATAGAGTTTAGAATTCTTGTCAAAAGAAAAATAAACAATGGTAAAATTTCTACCCCCCACTCAGATTGGGGGTTGTAAAACTTCTATATGACATACAAACTTGAAATTTGGTATAGTTATAGTATTTAAAGTTTTCCTAAAGAGAAAAATCAAAAATACTAAAATCTCAACCCTCCCACCCCCTTTTGAGTTATAAAACTTCTAGATGACGTACAAACTTGAGATTTTGACATAGTTATAGAGTTTAGAATTCTTGTCAAAAGAAAAATAAACAATTGTAAAATTTCTACCCCCCACCCACATTGGTGGTTGTAAAACTTCTATATGATATACAAACTTGAAATTTGGTATAGTTATAGTATTTAAAATTTTCCTAAAGAGAAAAATCAAAAATATTAAAATGACAACCCTCCCACCCCCTTTTGAGTTATAATACTTCTAGATGACGTACAAACTTGAGATTTTGACATAGTTATAGAGTTTAGAATTCTTGTCAAAAGAAAAATAAACAATGGTAAAATTTCCAACCCCCAGCCACATTGGGGGTAGTAAAACTTCTATATGACATACAAACTTGAAATTTGGTATAGTTATAGTATTTAAAATTTTCCTAAAGAGAAAAACCAAAAATACTAAAATGTCAACCCTCCCACCCCTTTTTGAGTTATAAAACTTCTAGATGACTTACAAACTTGATATTTTGACATAGTTATAGAGTTTAGAATTCTTGTCAAAAGAAAAATAAACAATGGTAAAATTTCCAACTCCCAGCCACATTGGGGATTGTAAAACTTCTATATGACATACAAACTTGAAATTTGTTGTAGTTATAGTATTTAAAATTTTCCTAAAGAGAAAAATTAAAAATATTAAAATGTCAACCCTCCCACCCCCTTTTGAGTTATAATACTTCTAGATGACGTACAAACTTGAGATTTTGACATAGTTATAGAGTTTAGAATTCTTGTCAAAAGAAAAATAAACAATGGTAAAATTTCTACCCCCCACCCACATTGGGGGTTGTAAAACTTCTATATGACATACAAACTTGAAATTTGGTATAGTTATAGTATTTAAAATTTTCCTAAAGAGAAAAATCAAAAATTTAAGATGTCAGCCATCCCACCCCCTTTTGAGTTATAAAACTTCTAGATGACGTACAAACTTGAGATTTTTACATAGTTATAGTGTTTAGAATTCTTGTCAAAAGAAAAATAAACAATTGTAAAATTTCTACCCCCCCACCCACATTGGTGGTTGTAAAACTTCTATATGATATACAAACTTGAAATTTGGTATAGTTATAGTATTTAAAATTTTCCTAAAGAGAAAAATCAAAAATATTAAAATGTCAACCCTCCCACCCCCTTTTGAGTTATAAAACTTCTAGATAACGTACAAACTTGAGATTTTGACATAGTTATAGAGTTTAGAATTCTTGTCAAAAGAAAAATAAACAATGGTAAAATTTCCAACCCCCAGCCACATTGGGGGTTGTAAAACTTCTAATGACATACAATCTTGAAATTTGGTATACTTATAGTATTTAAAATTTTCGTAAAGAGAAAAATCAAAAATATTAAAATGTCAACCCTCCCACCCCCTTTTGAGTTGTAAAACTTCTAGATGACGTACAAACTTGAGATTTTGACATAGTTATAGAGTTTAGAATTCTTGTCAAAAGAAAAATAAACAATGGTAAAATTTCTACCCCCCACCCACATTGGGGGTTGTAAAACTTCTATATGACATACAAACTTGAAATTTGGTATAATTATAGTATTTAAAATTTTCCTAAAGGGAAAAATCAAAAATATTAAAATGTCAACCCTCCCACCCCCTTTTGAGTTATAAAACTTCTAGATGACGTAGAAACTTGAGATTTTGACATAGATATAAAGTTTAAAATTCTTGTCAAAAGAAAAATAAACAATGGTAAAATTTATACCCCCCACTCACATTGGGGGTTGTAAAACTTCTATATGACATACAAACTTGAAATTTGGTATAGTTATAGTATTTAAAATTTTCCTAAAGAGAAAAATCAAAAATATTAAAATGTCAACCCTCCCACCCCCTTTTGAGTTATAAAACTTCTAGATGACGTACAAACTTGAGATTTTGACATAGTTATAGTGTTTAGAATTCTTGTCAAAAGAAAAATAAACAATTGTAAAATTTCTACCCCCCACCCACATTGGTGGTTGTAAAACTTCTATATGATATACAAACTTCAAATTTGGTATAGTTATAGTATTTAAAATTTTCCTAAAGAGAAAAATTAAAAATATTAAAATGTCAACCCTCCCACCCCCTTTTGAGTTATAATACTTCTAGATGACGTACAAACTTGAGATTTTGACATAGTTATAGAGTTTAGAATTCTTGTCAAAAGAAAAATAAACAATGGTAAAATTTCTACCCCCCATTCACATTGGGGGTTGTAAAACTTCTATATGACATACAAACTTGAAATTTGGTATAGTTATAGTATTTAAAATTTTCCTAAAGAGAAAAACCAAAAATACTAAAATGTCAACCCTCCCACCCCTTTTTGAGTTATAAAACTTCTAGATGACTTACAAACTTGATATTTTGACATAGTTATAGAGTTTAGAATTCTTGTCAAAAGAAAAATAAACAATGGTAAAATTTCCAACTCCCAGCCACATTGGGGATTGTAAAACTTCTATATGACATACAAACTTGAAATTTGTTGTAGTTATAGTATTTAAAATTTTCCTAAAGAGAAAAATCAAAAATATTAAAATGTCAACCCTCCCACCCCCTTTTGAGTTATAATACTTCTAGATGACGTACAAACTTGAGATTTTGACATAGTTATAGAGTTTAGAATTCTTGTCAAAAGAAAAATAAACAATGGTAAAATTTCTACCCCCCACCCACATTGGGGGTTGTAAAACTTCTATATGACATACAAACTTGAAATTTGGTATAGTTATAGTATTTAAAATTTTCCTAAAGAGAAAAATCAAAAATTTAAGATGTCAGCCCTCCCACCCCCTTTTGAGTTATAAAACTTCTAGATGACGTACAAACTTGAGATTTTGACATAGTTATAGTGTTTAGAATTCTTGTCAAAAGAAAAATAAACAATTGTAAAATTTCTACCCCCCCACCCACATTGGTGGTTGTAAAACTTCTATATGATATACAAACTTGAAATTTGGTATAGTTATAGTATTTAAAATTTTCCTAAAGAGAAAAATCAAAAATATTAAAATGTCAACCCTCCCACCCCCTTTTGAGTTATAAAACTTCTAGATAACGTACAAACTTGAGATTTTGACATAGTTATAGAGTTTAGAATTCTTGTCAAAAGAAAAATAAACAATGGTAAGATTTCCAACCCCCAGCCACATTGGGGGTTGTAAAACTTCTATATGACATACAAACTTGAAATTTTCTATAGTTGTAGTGTTTAAATTTTTCCTAAAGAGAAAAGAGTTATTATGTAAACCTCTGCATCCCGTTCGGGGGTTGTAAGACTTCTAGATGACATAAAAACATGAAATTTGGTTTAGTTATAGGGTTTAGGGTTCTCGTAAAGAATGATATAGAAAAATGTTATTATGTTAACCCTCTGCAACCCCTTTAGGGTTTATAAAGCTTCTAGATCAAAAATATTAAAATGTCAACCCTCCCACCCCCTTTTGAGTTATAAAACTTCTAGATGACGTACAAACTTGAGATTTTGACATAGTTATAGAGTTTAGAATTCTTGTCAAAAGAAAAATAGACAATTGTAAAATTCCTACCCCCACCCACATTGGTGGTTGTAAAACTTCTATATGATATACAAACTTGAAATTTGGTATAGTTATAGTATTTAAAATTTTCCTAAAGAGAAAAATCAAAAATATTAACATGTCAGCCCTCCCACCCCCTTTTGAGTTATAAAACTTCTAGATGACGTACAAACTTGAGATTTTGACATAGTTATAGTGTTTAGAATTCTTGTCAAAAGAAAAATAAACAATTGTAAAATTTCTACCCCCCCACCCACATTGGTGGTTGTAAAACTTCTATATGATATACAAACTTGAAATTTGGTATAGTTATAGTATTTAAAATTTTCCTAAAGAGAAAAATCAAAAATATTAAAATGTCAACCCTCCCACCCCCTTTTGAGTTATAAAACTTCTAGATGACGTACAAACTTGAGATTTTGACATAGTTATAGAGTTTAGAATTCTTGTCAAAAGAAAAATAAACAATGGTAAGATTTCCAACCCCCAGCCACATTGGGGGTTGTAAAACTTCTATATGACATACAAACTTGAAATTTTCTATAGTTGTAGTGTTTAAATTTTTCCTAAAGAGAAAAGAGTTATTATGTCAACCTCTGCATCCCGTTCGGGGGTTGTAAGACTTCTAGATGACATAAAAACTTGAAATTTGGTTTAGTTATAGGGTTTAGGGTTCTCGTAAGGAATGATATAGAAAAATGTTATTATGTTAACCCTCCGCAACCCCTTTAGGGTTTATAAAGCTTCTAGATCAAAAATATTAAAATGTCAACCCTCCCACCCCCTTTTGAGTTATAAAACTTCTAGAAGACGTACAAACTTGAGTTTTTGACATAGTTATAGAGTTTAGAATTCTTGTCAAAAGAAAAATAAACAATTGTAAAATTTCTACCCCCCACCCACATTGGTGGTTGTAAAACTTCTATATGATATACAAACTTGAAATTTGGTATAGTTATAGTATTTAAAATTTTCCTAAAGAGAAAAATCTAAAATATTAACATGTCAGCCCTCCCACCCCCTTTTGAGTTATAAAACTTCTAGATGACGTACAAACTTGAGATTTTGACATAGTTATAGTGTTTAGAATTCTTGACTAGTGGACATTTAACTTCTATAATGGCATCTTCATTAACAGGTTCATCGGGGCTTGCCGCCAGAAATGAGTGTTCTTGATCAATAAATAATCCACATTCTCTTACTTCCAAGTTGTATTCACTTTCAAATTCTTTTATGGCAATTGGCTCATGTTCCAAGCCATAATGCGTTGCTCTATTTCCTGTAAATGCTGAGTACAGTATTTCCTTAACTGTGTTCACGCAAGATGTTTTGGCTTGCAATTTGCAGACTCTTCCGAAGTGAGATGCAGTCAATCTCAATGATCTTTCTTGTTTCCAGAGAGGGTTCCTTGACTGACCGACAGTATTTCGTTCTAGATGGGTAATCTCTTCTTTGGACTTTTTCAAGGTGTTACGGAACTCGATTTCTTGAATTTTATACTCTTCAGGTGATAACAGCTCAGCCTTTTCTGTGACACCATAATCTGTGTCTGGAAGTGCAGTAGTTTTCGTTTTGCGGTAAATTTGCCCCTTTTCCTCTTGTTCTTTTCTAGCATTTGGCGTTTCCTTTTCAATTTTAGAGCATATCTTTTTGTAAATACACTTTGATCTTCTTGTAATAGTTCGTGGTAGTCTGTCCCAGCATTAAATAATATACTAGCAGCTTCACATCTTGTTTGATAGGAACCTCGAAGGGAATAATTTACCCTTTTCCCCCCTACAAATTTACACACTAACGAATTGTAATGCTCTGCCAAATTGTTATTCATGTTTAACAGCAAACTATTAACATTTAAAGTTAACCTGTAAAGAGTTGCTTCAATATCTTGATATAGGCCACATTTCTTCATATCAGGAACGAAGTTTTGTTCTCCTTTTTTGTACAAGAAAAATACCCTATTTCTTGACATTTTGCATGCTCGCCAAAAACGTGCGAGGGGGCATTTAAAATGCCAGCAGTAAGCAGCTGCATTCAACAAAACTCGCTGACAACTAAATATTCAGATAGCAGTTTATAAATACAATTCAATAAGATTTAACATCTCGCTTTGCTTTATTCGCCGCTTAAATTTTGGCTGACATACTTCTAACTTGTGGATTACAATTATCTAAATTGGATAATGCCCCACTTGCTGATAATTTCAAATTCAATAACACTAAAGATCCGAACTGCTTGAGGATCATTCAACAACTTTGAAATTATGATTTTCAAACCATTTTTTGGTCGTTTTTGATGTGTGGTAAGAAGCACCATCTTGTTGTAAGATTAAATCGCGGTCAAGATCGATTTTTAACGATTGGTAACTAGTTAGCGTTAAGAATTTGCTGATACTTTTCAACATTAACTGTGCCGTCTATGGACTGAAATCATTCTAACCCTCCAGCTGACATATAGCTCTAAACTATTGCACCTTGAGGAAACCTAACCGTACGTTTTAAGCAGTACTTATGGAATGCTTCATGTTTAGCTCCGATCACTCTTTTGCGAGAGTAACCAACGAAAACACCAGACTTTGACTAGTCGCTGAATATGACCTTATACCAGTCATTCTCTGGAACATTGTCTAGGACAACTACATATTTAGTCCATGTCACTCGTCGTTGTTCTTGTTTCTCGGTTAGAAGTTTTACTTTGACTAAATACAAAAACCGTTTATGTTACAAAGATAGTTAAGGAATACTCAATGCATCAAAGTTTAAAGATAACTAATTACCTTATTAAAGAATGGATAGTCTATCTGAAAACAAATAAACTGTTTGGATTCTTGGCAATTGTTGCGACAGAAAGGTAAAGACAGGATTAAGTGTGCCCAAATAGCTGCAGGACATGATCTGGACTAGCAGAAATACATAGAACAAAATTAAATAATTTATCGGTATTTCCAACGTAAATGACTGCTTCTTCACGGCTTGCTCCAAAATGATAAGTCTGGATTTCTTCAGCTAGTTTGCAAGGATAATTTTCAGAGAAGACTATATGGAGTAACCCTTCACTCTTTTTCAGTGTGTTGTAAGCAGCATTTTTATTTCTAATGTTAAATTTATATTTATTTTTAAAGTTTTCATTTCTTCTTGAACCTCTCCCTGCAACTCTTGAACTTCTGCTGAACCATACCTAAGACTGATAATGGAGGGCAAGATTGAGGGTAGAAGAGAACTGGCAGGAGACAAGGCTCATGGTTGAGAAATGTGAGAGACTGCACTGGCCTAAACTCACAGTTATTACTAAGAATAGCAAAAGATAGTGAACGATTTGCCGAAGTTGTTGCTAACCTTCTATAAGAAGACAGCACCTTAAGAAAAAGAAGATGTAAAAAAGGCTGCAAAGTTAGAAAATATCGACTCTTTTGCCTTCTTCAACATACCAATACAAATTAGCTTGGGGCAACGTATGATAGCCTAATAAAAACAGGATGCCAATAAAACTGAAAAGTTTTTCCCTTGTAAATATAAAATCGTGTGTATTATTTATCATGAGCCTACTTTACAAAATATCGCAATACTATATCTTGAACTTCATCATCAAAGAGTTTTAGAAAAATATCCAGCGGTGATTGACCTGCCACATGATTTTTTAGCTGTTCAATTTTTTTGTGTTCTCTTCGTCGGGCAAGTTCAGATACAAAAAGAAACCTCTCTGTACTTGGGTTTCTGGTTATTTGTTTTGAGCAAACTTGAGAATGTGAAAAGAAGAAGAAAGCATTTAAGTAGAAAAAAACTGAAAACAATACAGTTATGAAAACACCTGAAGAAAAACTAATGCCCATCTCTGAATAAAAAAAAACTGCACGGAAACGTTGGACTTGGACCTGGAAAAGGGAAAAGCAATGAGAAATAAGCAATCCGTACTCTAGTTCTGCATGACTCGCTGGTGAAACCTTGGAGAGTTTCTGGAGGTCAAAAAACCAACGGAAAAGATTTTTAAGTGCTTTGTTGATGTCCATTGATATTCGACACTATCGTCTTTATAGTTTAGCAAATAAAACAATTGGCCTTGCACACAAAACAAAAATATCCTACAGTACATTCTCTCGATGCCATCCCTATGTTATTACCGTCTATATTATGTATGCAAACCTAATGAAATAAACAGAGCTACCTGTTTGTACAAGCAACGTGCAAACATAAGCTTCAAACTAGTGATGGGAACTTGGGTGTCGAGTGTCGTGATAATGTTCGTGGTCGTGACACTTGAAGTGTCGCGACACTTCG
Source organism: Agrypnus murinus (assembly GCA_929113105.1). NCBI lineage: Eukaryota > Metazoa > Arthropoda > Insecta > Coleoptera > Elateridae > Agrypnus > Agrypnus murinus. Next base: position 74,788,581 of record OV816029.1, read on the forward strand.
TGTCGAACAGTATCGCTCTTATTAGAGTGTAATTCGAAGTTGCTTGATCATTCTTACAAAGAAATTAAAGGCAGATTTGTTGAACTGGCCAACAATCATTGAATAAGACGTACATATAAAACTATTTTGTTGTAGATTTTTTAGTTAAAATTATAAATTCATGAATTATTTGCAAAACATTAATTTAAAAGCCGAAACCTGAAAAGTTGACGCAACGCCTCCGTGGTTCGATGGCAAAACCGTGGCTTGCTAAACTGCACGGGCTGGTGGAATGCACGATCGAACCCCGTTACAAGCATAACTTTTTTTTTAAATTTTATTTGTTATTATTCTTTTATTCGAAAAACGTACAAGAAATAATACATTACAAATAAAAAATAAAGATACCCAATTAATAAGACATTGTCTTATTAATTTTATCTTCTTTTTTGTGTGTTAAAGAAATCATGCTTTCTTGGCAGCTCTTCGAGTACTTGACAACGTTTCTCCATCCAGGTCTCCTTTGCCTCTCTTATAAGCCTTGTAATCTTTTTATGGATTTCTTTATATTTATTATAAGTCTTTATGTTTGTACTTCCTTCTTTCGTTCATCAATAAAAGGATTTCTTCCGTCATCCATCTCTGTTTTGCTCTCTGCTCTTGGTTTTCCAATTCATTTTCTTGTACTTCATGTTTACATTTTTAACAGACTGTCAAAAGTTTTCCATTGTTTCTGTTTCCAATTATACCGTTTCCCTAAACTTACTATTCAAAACTCGTGTTATTTCCTCTTTTATTTGTGGTTCCCCCAGTTTCTCAAAGTTAGGTCTTGTTTTATTTCTCTTCCAGATTTTCTTCAATTTAATCTCACGTTTTTCAGCTACGGGGTTCTGATCAGATCATATGTCTGATCCAGGATAAGTTCTTACAACTTTAATTCCGTTTCTATATCGTTTATCAATCAGTATATAATCTATTTGATTTTTTATGATATTTCCTTCATTGTCTCCTGGTCCTAAGTACACTTCTAAGTGTACAATCGCCTTTCTGGAAGTTGGAACCAGGTGTTTGCTACCATTAAGTTTTCTTCATTACAGAACTGTACCAGATATCTCCCCTATCGTTTCGTTTGCAAATACCATGGTCTTCAACAATATATTGCACTCTTCCTTTACCTATCTTTCCGTTGAAGTCACCCATGATTATATTCACTTCATTCTTTTTGGTAAATCTTAGTAGGTAATTTTTACATCATGAATGAAAAACTCATGCAGTATGGAGTATTCTCGTGCAACTTATATTACTAGATGAACAGATAGTTCCATATTTTGAACGGCACTCGCAACAAAATGCTTCTAAAAGTGAAACCGGTAAGATTCGGTTTCAAATTATGGTATATCTGTTCAGATGAAGGGTACTTATACAAGTTATCCTCCAAATAATAAAAAATCCAGACTTGGGTTGGGAGGTGACTTTGTTTTTTATCTACTATCTATTGTAGAGAATAACCCTAATCATAATATTTTCCTAGACAACTTCTTTTCTTCATATAAATTATTCGACAAGACACTATGGTGTTGGACCATTGAAAACTGCAAAAAATTATGACGCAAAGGAAAAGAAAAAAACTACTGTATTGCTCAAAAGCTACTGTACTATCAAAACAAAAGGAAATAGTGACGTTAACGAAGAAAATGAAGTAAAAACCTTCCCAAGGATCTTGTATGGTTTCTCTATTTCTTAGAAAATCAAATGTAACTGAACTAAAGGGTTCATTGTAATGCAATGAAGAAGTACATCACATGCTCAAATAAATTCAGTGTGTCTAACAAAAATCCCAACCTATTGCTTGGTCTTGGAGGGATTCATCTCCTAAAAGTGGTACTCTCATGCATTGGGCTATACCTCAAAGACAGTGGAGCTTCGAAAATCCTTGTTGAGACAGTATAATTGGAATGCTGTTTTCCATTTTGAAACGCTTACGGTGTTATACCAGTGTACGAAGATCAACGCTTGTTGGACAAATTTAAATTGCTATAAACTACACATAGTGACATAAAAAAATATTTTGAGAAACTCGTAGAAAATGACAGGCAGAAAAAAACTGGGGCCTGCGTGCATGCAGTATAAGAGAGTGTTTGCCACTTTCCTTCTTCTTTGATAGAAAAAATTATGCACCATGGTACATTTTATACTACAATGATTGCTTGAAGCTGGACGAAGGTCCTATAATTTATAATTCCATGTCAGTCTTTTAAACAAAAAATAATAATCTTAATTCAATCCTATTAACGCATTTAAAACAATAATTATTCAAGACTTTTTAACCAAAATTTGTTTTGGTGGTTTCAAGTGTAAACATTTAAAAAATTTCAGATTCAAGAATATAAAGAAAAATTTAAAATCTGGCAGCATAAATAATTAACATTTTAATTTGCATGGGCAACTAAAATCTTCAGTAACATGATATTTGATACGATGTTTGATGACGCGACGTCAAATTGTTCATCATACAATTCTGAGAACCTAGAGTGTTTACTTTAGAGATCAGCAGTCTGTTAAAATGCGTTACAGCATACACAAAATTACGTCACTTTATAGACTTGCACACCTGCAATCAGTAAATAAACATAGTCATTTTGGGAAATTTAATCTATGCTTACAAGGAAATATTATCTTGCTAACAACATTAAATTTTTATAAGGACGTCTTTTAAACTATAATATTGAGTTATATTCCTGATTATCTAATATCCATTTTTTTCTCGAGTCCTCTGACTTTAATAAAGCTTAATTAACTTTAGTAAAATATTATATTTCTAAATGCTATAGCTACTTTTGTTTTTATCAGACAATAGGTAATAAAAGGTACCCATTTTTAGGGACAATTTTATTAAAAAAAATTAGTTTTTATCTCAGAAAGTACATGCCATATATCTATGAAATTTTTGTAGGGGTTATAGAAAGAAACCTTGGGTTCTAATTTTCAGACCAAAAAGCAATTCATTTAAGATTTATATAAAAAATAGGGAATTATGTTTTCTTGTTTATTAATTTTTTGATTTCGTTTTGGTTAAATGAACACTTTTCATGTAGGCATTATTTTTCTCAAAGAAATGTTCCTAATTTTAACAATAACAGTGCAATAACAAAAAAACCTTGACCTCTAGTTTACGAAATCAGAACACATCTTCGAACTTGTGCTGGTGCTGGATTTTTTAAATGGAACGATTAGATTTGAAGTATGGAAATCGATAGCAAGTGGGATTCTGAATAAAAAAGTAATAAGGTACTACAGGTTTAAAGTGAATGATAATGAAATAATAAAGTGAATGTATTCTAATACTGTTTTCGTAAACAAGAAGCCGAAATCTACAAAGTTCTTTTAATTCCATTACTATAACCAAAAGCTTGTCCGGATGATTGAGTGTAGACTGTTAAATAGGCCAGAACCCGTTAAGTGGCTAAGTGTTTACTATTTTTTCCACATTTAAACATTTGAAGTGGTGACTCGTACACCTTTGAAATCTGAATTTTGCAAAATCTAAAAAGTATCTTGTATATTATTAACCATAAAACATGCGACTTCTTATGTTTTTTCATGATAACCATGAAAATGAAGCGCAACAAAAATCGTTGCTATTTTTTCACATTTAGAAATTCTAAGGGTTGGCTGCTACCCCCTTATATCCTGAATTTCGCAAAATCGGTGAAGCATGTGCGTTTTTATGTTCTTTCACGCAACCCTTTCAACAATGAAACGCAAATAAACTGCTTTACTATTTTCTCCACATTTGCAAATTCTAAGGGATGGCTGGCTACCCCTTAGACCCTCAATGTCGCAAAATCCGTAAAGTATGTAACTTTTTATGTTCTTTCACGTCACCCATTCAAATATGAACCGCAACAAAGATTATTTACTATTTTTCCCGTATTTCAAAATTCTAAGGGTTGGTTGCTACCCCCTTAGACCCTGAACTTCGCAAAATCTATAAAATAGGTGACTTTTTATGTTCTTTCACGGCACCCGTTCGAAAATGAAACGCAACAAAGATTGTTTACTATTTTTCCCGTTTGTAGAAATTCTAAGAGGTGGCTGCTACCCAAAACAGAACAAAATTTTGAAAATATAAATATGGGTTTTTTTAACGTTTTTTTAATTTTTCGCTAGACGAGAATCCGAAACTCTGTAAATATACCAAATTTCAAGTTTGTATGTACTCTAGAAATTCGGAAGTTATAAAGACTATTTAATTTCATTACTTAAATACATAAAGTGAAGTCCCGTTTTACAACCCCTAAAGGGCTAGCGGAGGGTTAACATAATAACAATTTTTTATATTTTTCTTTACGAGAACTCTAAACCCTATAACTAAACCAAATTCCAAGTTTTTATGTCATCTAGAAGTTTTACAACCCCCAAATGGAATACGGGGCTGGTAACAGCCTTGGTAGTGTAATGTCTGGCGTGCCGGACTTTCACCCAAGCGGCCCGGGTTCGACTCCCGGCGCTGGCAGATCTGGTTAAGGTTTTCTGCAGTTTCCCTTAGATGTAACACAAATGTGGGATTTGCGCTGTTAAATCTATAAGTCGGCTGCAGCCGCACATTGGGCCTACATAATAATAATAATCGCCCCCTCCCTCCCGCACTAGCTTATAGCTTCTGGGGCCTTGGTTAAGGTTATGGGTTGTAGTAATTATTATTATTATTATATTATTTAATAATTTTTTTAAATTTTTCTTTAGGAGAGTCCTAAATTCTATCGCTGTGCCAAATTTCAAGTTTGTATGTCATCTAGAAGTTTTACAACCCTAAAAGGGGATGCGGGGTTGACATAATGACATTTTTTTTAATTTTTATTTACTAGAATCCTAAACCCTATAAATATACCAAATTTCAAGTTTGTATGTCATCTAGAAGTTTTACAACCCCCAAATGGAATATGGGGGTTGATTTAATATTTTTTTTAAATTTTTCTTTAGGAGAGTCCTAAATTCCATCGCTATACCAAATTTCAAGTTTGTATGTCATCTAGAAGTTGTACAACCCCCAAATGGAATATGGGGGTTGATTTAATAATTTTTTTAAATTTTTCTTTAGGAGAGTCCAAAATTCCATCGCTATACCAAATTTCAAGTTTGTATGTCATCTAGAAGTTTTACAACCCCCAAATGGAATATGGGGGTTGATTTAATAATTTTTCTTTAGGAGAGTCCTAAATTCCATCGCTATACCAAATTTCAAGTTTGTATGTCATCTAGAAGTTTTACAACCCTAAAAGGGGATGCGGGGTTGACATAATAACATTTTTTTAAATTTTTATTTACTAGAATCCTAAACCCTATAAATATACCAAATTTCAAGTTTGTGTGTGATCTAGAAGTATTACAACCCCCAAATAAAGTGCGGGGGTTGACTTAATAAAATTTTTTGTTTTTCTTTACGAGAGTCTTAAACCCTATCACTATACCAAATTTCAAGTTTGTATGTCATCTAGAAGTTTTACAACCCCCAAATGGAATATGGGGGTTGATTTAATAATTTTTTTAAATTTTTCTTTAGGAGAGTCCTAAATTCCATCGCTATACCAAATTTCAAGTTTGTATGTCATCTAGAAGTTTTACAACCCCCAAATGGAATATGGGGGTTGATTTAATAATTTTTTTAAAATTTTTCTTTAGGAGAGTCCTAAATCCCATCGCTATACCAAATTTCAAGTTTGTATGTCATCTAGAAGTTTTGCAACCCCAGAACGGGGTGCAGGGGTTGACATCATAACATTTTTTTTATAATAATCTTAAATCCTATAATTACACCAAATTTCAAGTTTCTAAGTCATCTAGAAGTTTCACAACTCCTAACAGGGGGTGCGAGGGTTGACATAAATATATTTTTTTATTTTCCTACTTACAAGAATCCCAATTCCTATAATTGTGCCAAATCTCAAGTTTGTATGTCATCTAACAAATTAGAAGTTGTAAAAGTTATTTAATTTCCATATTTTAATGCATAAGAAGTCCCGTTTGAAATGATGTCACTGTCTGCCTCACAAACATATGAGTTTTAAAAATTTTAAAATATAATATGGGATAAGATTAAACAGCCAGATTTATTACTAGCTAACAGCATCAGTGATTGCTTAAATACTGAATGATAATATAATAATGGTTACGTTTGTTTCACTTAAATCAATAGAGCTTTGAATTAAATCTTATTAAATCTTACGATTTTATTAAAATTATCGCCCATTTGTAGGAGCAATTAAAACCGGTTTAAACGAAATTTACATGACGCATAAATGAAACGTATTAAAAGTGTTTCTTAAATAGCTTTAACAAAATATAATATGTACGAATTTTTGTCACCTTAAATGACGCAATCTTTACTAAGAAATACAATGCATAAAGTGAAGTCCCGTTGAAATGACGTCACTGTCTAGCCACAAAGGAATCAGTGTTACCAACACAATTCTTGTTAAATATGCGGACGCAGGGTAAACCTATGCCATAAATTTGTATACAAATGTATACAAATCCCGCGCTATTAGCGCTGCGTGTGGCAAACGCTCGAACTACGATTTTATACACGAATCAGGAATGGGTGTCAAACTGCGCACAGCTAATTTTTACATTTTCGCCATCTAGACACTTTAAGCTTCATATGGTGCAATTTTGAGGCACTAGTCACCCAGCGTCCGTATATCCGGACGCCGAGTGACTTCGGACGCTGCTTGAACCTAAGATTTTACATGGGGGGACGCATAGTGGTGCCCTATATATATATATATATATATATATATATATATATATATATATATATATATTGTAATGATGTTCGTCGACTTAACCAAAAAAAATCGACCAATTCTATAAAAACTAAAAGTTGGGCGCCAGCTCACTCAGATTGAGCATGATAAACATGTTACAAATTTCAAAAAGTTAATTGAAATTGTTGATCTCAGGTAGTGTCATGAAAAGTTCTCAAATTCCTTCTTTCCTAAGAAAAACTAATAAATTACTTTTATGATTCAAATAACGATCAGACTTTACATTCTGTCTAATAAAAAAAATAACTATTACGAGTATCATAAAACTGAGAATCTAGATTGTTGTCTTGTAGCTGAAAATTCTCTTGCACACACAAAACCAAAAGAAAAATGTTTCACCACACAATATTTTCCTACCTGGAGAAGCTCGCCGGAACATCAGCAGCTGAAGAGCTCATAGTTGATGCAGGACGCATGATTGCCAGGAAGCTGCCATCCAGGATGCCTTGGAGTAATATGGAACATGGATTCAGCTTACCGTTCTTGAAGATTTGTTGATTTATTTCTTTTATTTTATAGAGTAAGTCCTGTTTTGTTGTTTTGTTTACTAATCTTTTATTGCAGTATTGTATACGCAATTTATATCTAATGCTTTTTTATTTTTAATAAAATAAAAACACAATAACACTTTAGTATTTTTATTTTCCGCTATTCCAAACAAAAATATTATTTCCACATAAACAAATTACAAACATTAGGCTATAACTGTGATGAACGTTATTTTTACATTAATCTTTATTATTATTAATTTATTATATTTTTTGTGAACTTTGCTGTTTACACTTTTGTTTTAAATATTTAAAATTACTATTGCGGTGAACTTTATTGTTTACACCTTTTATTCAAATATCTAGTAATACCACGGTGAACTTAACTGTTTACACCTCAAGCATCTCTAATCAAGTCCCCTACATTTCAATTCTCTCCCAAAACCTGGCACATAAAGTGCCCTCTAGTAGAATTTTCAAAATTCTTCAAAATATTCCCATTTCTTAATATACAGTCTAATGCAATATTTTTGATTTACAAAATTAAATATAAAATAACGTATTAAATTAATAATGACACAATTTATAAATTTTTGATTAGTCTGATTGTTTCCAATATAATAATTTGAAACTACAATTTCAAAATAATAAAAATTTGCGTACAATAAATCTCAAAACCATTAGCGTCTCATAAAATTGGGCTTAATCACAAAAAGAAAATTCATATTTCGTTCTTTCATAACGGAAACTCATTAATGATCACCTAACATCACGAAAATTGACCTTAGCCTAAAAAAAAATATTTTCCTTTTAAGATAAATACTTTCAAAGGGCAAAATCCACTACAATATATATATAATATTCTCTTATCTAAATAAAATATTACTAAGCAGTTCTTACGAGAAAGGTAATACAATATTATCTGCTTGATAAGCAATTCTCATGAGAAAGTTAATACTGCATACTAAGCAGTTCCCATGTAATATGATCTTATCTGCTTGCTGATAGTAAGCAGTATTTCTACGTAACTTGTGTGTGTTATATAAGTTAATATGCTTGCCTGTATATAGAAACTAATATGTTCAATTTTGTTACTTGCATGCGATACAGATTTCCATTGTTATATTTTCTCTGTAATTGGCCTTGTGCTGTTGGGAAAATAAATACTATTATTATTACTATTATTATTATTATATAGTAAAATAACTAAACCATTTTAACGCGGCTAGGTAAGTGAACAGTGTGAGGTCTGCTTTAGTACGCAGGAGGCCCAGGGTTTAATTATTCTCCGAACCGATAATTTTTCTAGATTCAAAATATAATTTAATGTAAAACATTATTTAAAAAAATATATTAACGTTTATCTAAAATTTATAACATTTTATATTTCAAATAATTAATCATATTATAATATTGCAAGTGCTGACATCTAGGGCGTTTTAATAGAACTACTGATCGTGATAAATTATTTTTCAGGGTCATTACCGTTGAGTTTGGAGATTATGTGCAATTGGTCGTTTTCACGGTTACTAGATTGTGCGGAATGTGTAACTTTCTATGGTGATCGTAGATAAACAATTTGATCTATGACCACTATAGAAAATAACACTATGGAAAAATGGAGTGTACACTTATACACCTCCAAACGTGGAAGCTGCTCACATTACATCTCTTAATTATTTATTGCCAGAGATTTCACGTAAAAAATATGAATGCAAGTATAAATTCGGCAATGAGACCATTCTCACATGATGCTGATATGCCTGTACCAGTTTCACGTAAAGCAATGGTCTACTGTTGATATCGAATCTTAAATAGATGCAGAAATTGGCATTTTTAAACCATTATTTCCAAGAAACTATAAACCGCAGCTATTTTCTCAAGACGAACTATATGACTAAATGTTATAGATTTAACACATCCAGAAGGTCTTTTCTAGAGTTTAGGATCCATCTAAGCGAAACAATTTGCTTGCTCCAGGAACATTTTTTGGTATCGTATAAAAACTGAATATAGACGAAAAACAACGAAAAGAAACTTTTCCAGCAAACAGGAAAGGCTTTCCAAAAAGATAAAGAAATAATGTATGTTATTTTCTATTTTTTCTATCATTTTTGTAATTTTTTGTTGCCTTTTTTACTTTGCCTTTTTATGTTAAATGCATATAAAGATCTCTATTTTTGTAATTGTTTTTCTATTTTGTTCAAAAACCTTACGTGATAGAAAAAACCGAAAATATATTTGAAATCAACACCACTCAAACACCCAAAATCAGTTGGAAAACTCAATTCACATTTTATAAAGTATTAAAATGCAGGCAGTGTTATCACCCCGGCTGGAAATCGAACCCTGGACCTTCTGCTTTCCGAGCAACATCTCCATCTCTGTGTCGACTACTAGCATATTAAGTTATTACTACTATATAAAGTTATTATAAAATTGTTATTGAATTAACGTGAAATTAATTAATTCTAATATTATTATGTAATTGTTAGTATATATTAATATTATTCATTATTATTGCTAAATTACAATAAAAATAATAATAGCTTTTATAATTTGCTAATTCCCTATATCCTGAAACGTAAAGTGCGTACATACAGCGAACGACTCTCGGCCGCCCTAATATCTCGGCGGGTCACTTTGGTCGCGGCCATAATATGCACGTACTACGTGCACGTTCAAACACAATATTTCCTTCTAATGGCTTTAATCCATAAATTTAGAATAACCGGTTTATAACATGAAAATCTAAAAATATTTTGGGAATTTATTATTTAAGATTACATACAAATGAAGCATTAGGTATTCAATGTATTTGTAAAATTGAGGTTATGATTTACTTCCTTTAACAAAAAAGCAGCGGCGGAACAACACGACGTCCAAAATACATTTATTTCCACTTTCTATGTAAATGATACTTTACAGGCATTTATGGTAACTAAGTAAATGTACAAGTACAGCCCTGTAAAAATTTACGAGCTCGTACAAGAGATCTGTTAAATTCTACAATGTTTATCAACAAAAAACTATGGAAACTAATTTGTTGCTTAACCACAACGCCTAGCTATAAATTGTGCTACAGTCTTTGATTATAAAATGTCTTTTTATAAAAAATATTCAATTTATAAAAAAAGCTGGTAAAGGTAAAAATAAAACTTTGTACGCGACACGCTTTGCAATTAATCTTTATTGGGCTCACTGGATTATGGAGGCTCGCTCCTTCGTCGCTCGCCCCACAAAGTTTCCAGCTCACCCGTAAAGATTCATTTACAAAGCTTGGCACGTAAATAACTATTATCTACGACCACCATAGAAAGTTACACATTCCGCACAATCTAGTAACCGTGAAAACGACCAATTACAAACAATCTCCACACTGAACGTTAAAGACCGTAAGGAACAATTTCTCACGATCAGCAGTTCTATTAAAACGCCATAGATGTCACCGCTTGCAATATTTATAACATTATTAATTATTTGAAATATAAAATGTTATAAATTTTAGATAAAGGTTAATTTATTTTGTTTAATTAAGATTTTGCATTAAATTATATTTTGAATGGAAATCCATCTAGAAAAAATATCAACGGCAGAGCGGGTAATCGAACTCTGGATCGCCTGTCTACTAGCGGGAGCTTAACCATTGAGCTATGTAGACGTCTTTAGATGACTAGGTAATTTCTCATGATATAAAGTTACAAAGATTGTTATTCAATTAGAACATAAAATTGATTAATTTTTTACATTATTGTATAATTGTTAATATAATATTATTTATTATTATTGCTAAATTACAATCAAAACATTGAAAGCATTTATAATTTGCTACATAATGCGAGAATATGTGGACATTTCGAAGCAACGGGGTTAATAACCTTGACAATTGAATCGTGATTGTTTGTATAAAATTATTTTTTGAAAACGAGTACATACGTATGATTATTTAACTGTAAGTACTAAATAGTAGATTGACTGAAATTATACAGATTGTAAACGTATTATTACTATTGTCTTTAAATTGTTTTCGAAATTCTAGATGTATCATGAGTGAATCCGACGATGGGAAAATGGGATGTACACTTGTACACCTCCAAACATCGTGGAAGCTGCTCACCTTACATCTCTTAATTTATGTCAGAGATTTCACGTAAAAAATATGCATGCGATTATAAATTCTAGGTTAAAAATTTTTATTAGCTGTTGGTGGTTTATTACTTTTTTTTGTCGTAGATGAAGTATAGTGTGTAACGCGTGCAAAAACTCCAATTTCACACTCGTGTGATTGCGGTATTCGACTTCGTCTCATTCCGCAACTTCTTCACACTCGTGAGAAATTACACTTCAACAATATACTATTAATGGTTCATTCCAATAAATTTAAAATTGGAAAATCCTCTAAAATAATAACAAAGCAGGTTATCGAAAATTGTTTACATAGCATTCAAAAAAAAAACTTATTTTTAAATACCACCCATTTGATGATGGGAATAATTTACAAGTTTGTAATCTAACTAGAAATGATTTATTTAGGTAATAGAAATATTTGTTGAAAATGTCAGAACGTTTTGTAAAAATGTTTTCTTTTGTACAGCATTTAGTAAAGGATTTTCCTTATAAATACCGACCCTTTGATGTTTGGCATAACATCTTTACTAACAATAAGATATTGTGTTATTATTTTCTGGTGTCGAGAAGCAAATGTAATAGTATAACATGCTGAGTTGGTAAAGGACATCTTTAAAAGCCAAGCGATATTGTTTGACCGAGGCGGTACTGTTGGTTTCATAATGATCTAGAACAGCAAGGCTAATATGATGCTATTTTTTATTATTTTATCCAACACCTCTATATAAACACCATGTTTACTATGGTCATTTTTAATAAGGAAAGTGATTGTTTACTCTTATGTTACATTATAACCTACGTTGCCCCTAGCAACGTGGGTTATTTTTAAAAAACTCACTCCTTCAAAGATAACAACCAATCACCAGCTTACATTGCATAATATTATTAAAATCCAGTCATCGTGCTAGAGTATTAAATTTATTACTGTCAAAACTTCAGACTAACTATAAATTGCAAATTCGATGTTTAAACTTAAATTAAGAGGCGTTGGATAAAATTTTGTATGGCACGCGTGAGTTAAGGATATTATCCACTCAGAAAAATTAACCCTCTCGGGCCTGCCGGTCCTCGAGGGTAAATTTTTCGTTCGTGGATATCTTACTTAACTCACTTGTACCATAAATAACTATTATCCTATGCATTTACAGTGAAAAAAAATAAAATAGCATCATATTAGCCTTGCTGTTCTAGATCATTATGAAATCAATAGTACGTCGAGGTTAAATAATATCGCGAGGCTTAGAAATCCTACCAACGAAACATGTACACTATTTTATTCACCTACATTAGACTTAAATAATCAAAATAAAAAGTAATTATAAATTTTAAAATAAATTTTGTGTAAACTATCAATAAATAGAGTCACTGCATCTAGGCACCTAGGCCAGCTGGTCGATCAGAGTAACGCAAACCGCCGCCACATTGGGGCAGAGAAGGGTGATTTTTAATAATGGACAAATTAAAACCACGTTTTACGTGTTTGACATATTAGAGGTTTGATCTTTCAGAATAAGAAAAAGCTTTTAAAGTAAAAGTGGATTTGATTAAATTCAATACAGAACAAATAATGAACATTTTGTGCTTCGTTTGCCCCAATATAGCGGCGAGTTGCGGTACTCTGGTCGACCAGCTGGCCTAGGTAACTGGATGTAGTGACTCTATCAATAAATTCTAATCAGTGCCATCTATCGACCAAAAGAAATTTTAAGTAAGGTTTCATTGTTCGCCGCTAGATGGCAATGTACGCTTTCAGCAATTTATTAGTTAACGCTGGCGTCTGTCCTGGTAAATTTCAATCTGTAGCTGGAGATGGCGCGACGGTAGAAATTTTTAAATTTTTTGGATCGGTCATATTCGGTTTGAGCAGTTCGGTAAACAATCAACGCCTTCTAAATAAAAATACAACCTTGTGTTTATCAGACTCTGATATTATCTGTGATATTATATTACATAATTAAAATAAAGTTAAACCATTCTTTGTTTCACTTATGTGAAACTATAAAGTAAGCAAATATATCTCATACGAATGTCTGTGATAATAGCAAATAATATATGTAACTGTAATTATATAATTTACTTTTCATAAACGTGTACAAATAACGCTTCCCGACAAAACAATGATAGTAATTTAAAAAAAATAGAAACGAGAGAAACGTCCGTCTTATTATAGCTTGAAAGGCAAAAACTATAAGGAATTTGAACGTCATCATAAGATTATCTTTACAGAAACAAAAGGGTAGCTTTGGAATATTTCTGCTACACTGCCGTCCAAAAGTTTGGATGCACTTACTATTAGTATAAATAAGATTTTTACTAGGATCTCTGAATGTTGATGATCAGGTCCGGATATAGAGACCCAGGGCTCCTAGGCAGTTAACGGGCCTCCCCTTTTTGGTAATTCAGCAAAAAAGCAAAACTTTTCTTTAAAAAAACTTCGCTTTTACTTAGAATAGACAATCCGACATAGAAATGAAATGAAAGTACCAACTATACTTTTTTTACACATTATAATTTTTACATTTTCATACAATTACAAGATTACATTTCTACAATACAACCTTTCTGCAAAGGAACGGATGATCTCACTATAGTCTACAGACTGCATTATTTCTGACTGTACGGAATTAAGTCTATTTTCTTCTGTAGTAGATCATAAATAAATCTTTACTCTTTTTAGTGCTGCAAACGACCGTTCTGTCGAACAGTTTGACTCTAGTGTACACAACATTATCCGCAGCGCTATTCCCACGTTTGGATAAATGTCCAAAAAGCCTTCTCCAGGATGTACTTTGTATGTAGCTACAGTTACGATAACCCTTTCCCCTGTAACCTCTGCGAACAACAAATGAGATCGCAAGTATAGACAATGGTTTTCCAAAGTACCATCCCAATCCCCCGGATAGAAGGCTTACGGTTCCGTACTCTGCTACGGACGTCTTGAGATTCCAAACTATGTAGCTTCGTGAGAAACTCAAATCTTTGACTTAACTTCTCGTAAGTAGAGCCACGTCTCTGTAGCTCTGCAATCAACCTGTCTATAATGACGTTGAAGATTCCGAATCTGCCCCTGCTGGAGAGTTTAACCTCTTTTTCCTTTACTTCGTCAAACTGGACTTTTCGCTTACTTTTCCACCTCATATAGTATGCGTAGTTCTGTTCTTCGATTTTTCCACAGCTTTCGACTAATAACCATCAAAGGTAGCGACTTTCCTTATATCTTCTAGGTATGTTACCAAGGACTGATAAAGTTCAGCAAACGTACCCATTTGGATGTTCACAGATTGGAAACATTTGCTCACTTTGTTAAATCTTTCCAGGATATCATCCCACAACAGGGTCAGGAAGCACATTTCCAGGGAGTCGATTGAATTAAAAAAGACGTGGAGCCTCAGAACGCATAGATGGTTTTATTTGTTTCAGTGGCGGTTATCTGAAGAGCTGCATGAACTTACTCCAGGAGCAACAGAGACTTCTTCAGGCATCGCCCCGAGCATACCATCTTGTCTGAGAAAGCTTTACAACTGTTGAATTTGGTTTCAGTTCAGGTAACAAACTTGCCATCTGCGTGACGAAACGTAGAAAAATTGCACTATTCCTGTAAAGTACCAAAGAAAGATATAGCAGTCTCACAACATCCGACAAGATTCAGTGAGTCCAAGACGTGATTTTTCAAGGTCTGCAGAACGACGATAGCCAAGTCTTCAGCTTCATGTCTACTATTTGGTATGAATCTTATAAATCGTTTGATAGGAAATCCCTCAGCCGACACATATTGTACTATGAGTGAAAGTTGATTCACCTGATAGATGTCAGAGTCGAGTCGACAGCGATGGAAAAATACTTCGCATGCTTTACCTCAGTCAGATCGTGCTGATGGCCTTTTCTACCATAATGTTGATAATTTGTTCGCATAGTCTAGATGAAAGGTATGACTTTGTGCCGCATCATTTGTTTCCTTAGTTGTATGTGCGTGTCCAGAAAAGGATCGAACTTAGCCAAAAGTTCTACGGACATGACATATTAGTTTCCCACTGTTTCTCGATCTAAATCTTTTCTGTGGACCTATAAACGGCAATCCGCATGCAGACAATGACCTCACAACAGACAAAATATACCACAAAACCTCATGCTAGTATTTTATTTCTTCTTTCGTTTGAAGAACAAGACTCTTGTCAACTCTACCGCCAACCTTCTTCCTCTCTAAGCGGACCAGTGTCGCACATGCTGATCTGTGATCGTTTGAACTGACCTACATTTTTGCAGTCGTTGTATTTCATCATTAGCTAACAACCCCGATTTTACAAACAGCTTACAAGGGTCACAGAACACGTATATGAATAGTATTTTTACTCTTTAAAAATACTATTCAAGGCCGAGGTTGTTTCTCGCCATTAGGCAATGTTTGGCTAAAGAGTGAAAGGGATGGATATCTGGTTGTATCTGCGTACTGGCGGCGCTTCGAAGATAAATCGGCATTCATATTCTGTTTCACGCCGTTTTGTACGAAGTGTTGGAGTGTGGCACCGGCATCATCAGTATCCAATCGACAGGATCGTCACTAACAGATGGAAAGGATGGAATCGCAAAAACATATGTTCGCGTGAAATTCAAGATGTTCTCCAATGATAGCTGCGGGGTTTTCGGAAATTAAGCTTTGAGGATATTCAGGTAGCTCGTTACAGTTGCCTTTTCGATTGACGGTCGTAACTCCAATCGCCAAAGGCTGATGCGTACTAGGTCTAGAAAAGGCGAAGAACGAGTCCAACTTCGGAATATTACAAAAAAGCTCTTTTTCCTTCTGCAATTTCTTCTGATTCCTTTTTCTTTTCTAGACATCGGTAATTTCTAGAAAATAAGTGGATAATGAGTAATAGTTTTGTTTGTTTTTGACAAGGCAAAAATGGGAAAACAGAAATAAGCATTGAAAAACGAAGTACTATTAGCACTCTACTTAATGAAAGTCTGTTATGTCGAAAAATTGCAACAACAGTGAACGTTTCGCTAAAAGGTGCAATAGTCAACTATAGCGGAATTCAGAAGTATCGGTACTAATAATAATGATCGTCTTCGTATTGCAAGATCAAAAGTAACTAGCGCTTAGCAGGACAATCATATTGTGGTGACAAGCAAACGAGATAGACGATTAACTCTATCAAAACTATGTGCCCATATCAACAAAACGCGCTTAAACCCGGTATCACTCACGGCAGTGAGGAGAAGGAAGTTTATGAGATGCAGGTTTAAAAACCTTTGTTGTAAAAAAATAACACACTTTAAGAATATACTTTGGACTGATGAGGCTGTGTTTGGAGCTCGTCGACGTATTTCTGTCAGAAAACGCAGTTCGTTTCAAAACATGGCTGACAAGGCTCCTCAGTGTATACTACCCACAGTAAAAGACTGGGCTGGTTCTATTATGGTATGAGCTCAGCATAAGAATAGTGCTCTGCAAAATAAAAGCACTCTCGCAAATATTTTCAGCCGACCGAGTGCGATGTTGATTGTTAGCTGGTTACGCAGCAACAGTTATGCTGTAATATTCGCTCCTTGTTATTACCGCAGCATACGATGACGATCGGTAAGCCTCGAACTGATAGTGATATGTGTGCGATTTTCGGAACTAACTGAAAAACTTTAAAGTGTTTCTGAATCAGCTGGTTATTCTTTTGCTGTGGTGTGGGGATGCTCTTCTGACAGAAATACTGGATATTTTACTAAAATAGACATGAGGAAGGAGGGTTACAAAGATATATTCGCCAAACACGCAATACCATCTGTCTTAGAATCATTGGCCGTGGTATCGTGTTACAACAGGATAACGATCTGAAGCATAGTTCCCGTCTTTTATAGGGGTAACTTAGAGAAGAAAGAAGCAGATGGCGTACTTATTAACATGACTTGGCCGTCGCAATTGCTAGACATTAACTCTACAGAACCTTTTTGAACTTTACTTTCAAGAGCTTGAGAAGCAGAAAGGTGAGGATGTTCTGTCCCAATTCTCAAACTGGGTATAATTGAAAATGGTCTATTTCTAAGGTAACTCAATTTATTTTTTGCTTAAAAGAATTTTACACAAATGTACAAATAAGGTAATTGTAGATAATTACCAAATGTATAATATCTAAATGATGAACCTGACTGTTGTGATCTACTGCAAGACGTAGATATGATCTTTTCTTTAAATTTTCCTATAGCGGTGAACAAAAAGTCGTTTTGTTAAAAACAAAAAACTTACAGAAAATTGATCAAAGGGGGGATCAAAAAGGTTTTTCAAAACTTACTGCAATGAAGAGTTATGAGAGAGTCAAAATATTATATAAAGCCGATAGATGTCTTTATGAATAAAAACAAGCAAGAAAAAATACATTACAAAAAGATGAAAATTATGAAACAATATATGAGCACAGCTGGATGGTCAGATGACAACCTATGCAATGAATATATAGGTAACAAAGACATGAAGCAAATAAAACTGAAAAAGGAAAGAAAGAAATACTAGAAAGTATAAAGCGTATAAGTTATTGCATATGCAGATGATGTAATAATTATGAGATTATGACTAAAGAACTCGTAATAAATTAATAGAAACTTTCCAAAAGATAGAGAAAGAAGCAGGTACCATTCGATTAGTAAAGCAAATACAACCCAAGTATAAATGCAGAAGGGAAAGGAATAACCAAACAGAGTATACGACGATTGACCAAATTACAAGTTTGAAGAGATCAACATATCAATAGCGCAAATGATAGAAGCAAAATGAGTAAAGAAAGAATACTAGCTGGAAATAGAATGTACTTTGCTAGTAAGAAGACACCAGACACGTCAATGGATATCTTGTGCTTAACAAAAACTGAAGAGGAACATCTCGAAACTCTCGAATACTCGGATCAATCATTTCTTACTCTTGAAGTACATGCATTGTGTTTTCATTCATTCATTCATGTGTCTCGGTACATTTTTTCTGTGGAGACAGCCAGCGCTACCTAGCGCTGGATGACCCAAACCCTATTGAACTACGCGATGTAAGAGAGAAAGGTGAGGATCCGAGCTTGAATTCTTTTTTCGTATTTCAACAAAAGCAACAAGTTACTAAAGCTTACCCATTAGGGTAAGCAGTTGGCACCTAGTGAAGCATTCATGGTAAATACCATTAGAAAATAAATCATGAAATTCTAGAAGAAGTATGCAGAGAAGATGTTGTAAGGTTTATCAACTCACGGTAGATTAGACAATTCAGCCATGCATGTGGTGTCATATAAGAAGATTCAGAACAAGACGGCAAAATGAGATGCAACAGGGATGATAATGCCAACAATAATAAAGATATGGGGGGGGGGCAAGCTGGTCATTCCAGAGGTCAATGTCTGCCAATCCATTTGTTGGAAAATACTTTTCCAAACATTGCGCAACTGGAACTGGAAAATGTAGTGGTGCACCATCTTGTTGATACCGAATGTTGGTAATCTTGTTTTTTTAATGGTTTTATTCAAAAATAGTCACAGATTAGAATTCTGCATATAACAGTTACAAGGAATTAAAAATGATTTTTTTATATATGTAGTCTTCTATATTTTGTAAACATTTATTTCAGACTCCCATTATGATCAAATATTGTGGAACTCAATACCAAATACTTTTTGATTCTAGTGAAAAAAGATGGACTTGTAATTTAAAAGAATAGTCGATAACAAGCTCCTAATGTGTGGTGGGAAAAAAATATATAAATGAAGATGAATGATTCACCTATCACTTGTTAGTCAGCTGACTACAGGAGCACAATTTATGTAGCATTCTAATTAGTTTAATTTATTAGATATATGAGGTAAGCGCCGTAAATTCTCGGCCCGGCAGGCTTTTACAAATGCCAACATGCTCAAACTCGGTTTCGTCATAGTTGAACATGTAAGAGGCCTACACTATATATATTACGACTAGAAGCGTAATAGATTTTAGCAGCTAACGAAAATTGAGTTACCGCGCAGTCATTAAATTTTTAACAAAAGAAGGACACACGCCTAATCAAATCAAACAACGTTTAGACGGCGTTTATGGTGATTTCTCTCCTTCATATTCCACCGTACAAAAGTGGTCAAAATGTTTCCGTTTGGGGCAAGAATCTCTTGAAGATGATGAGTGCACCGGTCGGTCAATTGAAGCGGTAACGCCTCAAAAAGTTGCAATTATTGAAGAAATGGTATTAGAAGATCGCCATTTGAAAGTTAAGAAGTTAGCAGTGATGTCTGACGTCTCGGAAACAAGTGTTCGCCGAATTCTTCGTGACTATTTGGGTATGAATAAAATTAGTGCAAGATGGGTACCACGTCTTCTCTCTGCTGTTCAACGTCAACGTCGAGTCGAAAGTGCACGCTCGTTTTTAAACTTGTGGGAGACGACCCAAAGCCGACTTTGGAGTCCATTGTCACTGGAGATGAAACAATGGTTCTGTATTATAATTCTCTATCCAAAAGGAAATCGATGGAATGGCGGCGACCCGATGAACCTCGTGTCAAAAAGGGGAAAGTCGTTCAATCGACTAAAAAAGTTATGGCAACAATATTCTGATATTGTGACGGCATTTTACTGATTGATTTTAAGGAACGCAATATAACTGTTAACAGTACATATTATGCGTTTTTATTGCGTAAATTGAGAAACAATATTCGTGAAAAACGTCGAGAAAAATTGACAAGAGGTGTTCGATTATTACACGACAATGTACCCGTTCATACTGCCGCAATATCACAAGCTGCCATTCGCGAACGCGGCTTTGAAGCATTGGATCATCCACCGTACAGTCCGGATATGGCTCGTAGTGACTATTTTTTATTTTCCAATTTAAAGAAAGACCTTAGGGGACGTCGTTTTAAGGACGAGAACGAGTTGCAAGCAGCTGTAATTAAACATTTTGAAGGAAAAACTTTAGATTATTTTTACAAGGGTATTGAATTATTAATTCCACGTTGTAATAAGTGTATTGACATTAGGGGAAATTATATTGAAAAATAAAAATTATATTTTACCAAGTTTATTTTTTCTGTATCAGGCCGAAAATTTATGGCGCTTACCTCATACATATTTGTTTAATGCTTAGTCGTTGAATATTTCATTTTGTTTGATAACTACTTAAATACAAATTATTTAAATAAATATTTAATAATCTCTCACTTCATGGTGTTTCCAAACTTTTGACCGGCAATATATATAACAATACAATATTTTTGAAATTTGATACCTTTGTTCCTTATCGCGCTGCTTGGAAATAACAACAGGTACCTACAGATAAATTAAGGAAACGAACACAATTACGATTACTATATAGATTATACTATAGGACTTCAAATTAAAATAAAACAAACTCAAATAAACACAAACAATTTAATAACTTTGCTAATAGAGGTTAAAAATCTAACACATGAAGACACAATAAATTATTTTTGATATTTCTTTCCAGTTCCCTACGAGTCTTTCTTTAGCTTTTAGAAGAATATTTTCGATTCTATAAGTACCTGAAAGTTGGAAATGTACCTAGTATGTGAAAAAACAAAGTTATACCTTCTCTATATAGATTATCATCATTACATTTTCCAATGCATTTTCCAACATATCACTCCTTATTAGTTCTTATAACTATAAGATATAATATTTTTTAAAATCTCATACTGAAAGGATAAGAAACTGGTTTTCAAAACCGTCATCACGTTTCGATGATGTCACACGTCGCACAATTATTCTTGGCTGTTCCATTCGCTGCCATTATGGTCGTTAAGCGTTAATAGCTTTCTACCGAAGTCGAAAACTTCGCCTCCTAGATTTGAGCCTCCAAATTCAGATAAAACTAAATTTCGAAAGATATATAATTAAATAAAATGTTTTCTTGCAATTTCAGAATCACTATTTTATCAGACATCACATGACATCTTTTCGAAAAAAATTTCTTTTATTTTTTTTCTTAAAAACTAAAGGCACTAACGGCTTGAAAATACTTCAAGCCCGAGAAAATGTTATTTATTGCTATAAAAAATACAGCATTGTAGGTTACATCAGTCTCCATAAATTGGATCTCAAAGTTTACATTGACTAGCATAGGCAGACGGCAGTCTTAATCAGTATTTTGATTAAATATAAAATACAGAAAAGTAAAAATAAAGCTAATATTAAATAAAAATTTTTAGCGTTAAATACATTTATAAAAACCTAAATTTAAATCGGGTAAAATGTTCTTATTTTAAATAATTTAAAAATAAAAATCACCAAGACTTTACTGGTTTGTTAAAAATCGGTTTATTAACAGATAACACATATACAGTGGTATTAAATTAAAATGCAATATACTCGATATTGCATTTCAAATTGCATTTACTGTATGTTTAGTTGTAGCCAACAATACCCCACAGTTCAAAATGCGCTAGCCGTTTAACCTCTTTCATTTCATTTGGGGATAATTTAACATTGAGTTTAATATTAAAAATACAAACGTTCAAAATAACATTTATTGTAAAATAAAAGATGCTATATATTTATAAAAAACCACGTATGTTCGTGGTAAAATGCAAACAACTTGGTGGTGCTTGCAACAACCAACCAATTTAATCTCATGATTTTACTTGGTTTCTTTTCAAATGCAATATAGAGTAATATAGTACATATATTGCATTTTAATTTAATAGCACTGTATGTAAAGTGTTGAATAATAGCGAAGTTGTGCGACCACAATTTAATAAACATATTTTAGGCAAACTCTCACCCTATACAAGTAAAAACGAAAAGATCAATTTTTTTTATTAATATGCATATCATATATAGGTAGATATCAGACGTTTGTTTAATTTCCCAATTGTTCAGAATCATTAATTAATATGTGCATGAGATCGCTCATGATTTATTTATTTTTGTTGTTCATCGCAAAACTTTTCGCGATTTTCTCGTACTAAATATCCATATTATGAAACTTAAAAAATGAACATGTTGGGCGTTGAGGATCTATGCAAACGTTGTACGAAGTGATCTTAGTGAGCATCTGCTTGAAAAGTGTAGAAGAATAGCAAGTCTTGGCGACGAGGATGGGATACTAAATTGTTCGTATTTAAGTTACATTTTTAATTGATCCAATTAGTGATTCTAAGGAATAATGGACGATTTTTAATGGGACCATCTTTCGATTGTACATGTGCGCTCTTAGTACTCTGTTGTGTCTTGCAGTAATACGTGTACCAATTTATTGGTGATTCGCAGACCTCTTATCCAAAGGTTTATCTTATAAACAGACATCATTGCATATTTATTTATACTAATTATCCTGTAACCATCAACGAAGTTAAAAATTTTTTAATTGAATGCTTAAACAGGCCCATTACCACTTTTCAACTTCCTCTACTATCCTTATTTTTGTTGTATACCT
The DNA here is from genome assembly GCA_929113105.1 of Agrypnus murinus. NCBI lineage: Eukaryota > Metazoa > Arthropoda > Insecta > Coleoptera > Elateridae > Agrypnus > Agrypnus murinus. Next base: position 74,811,401 of record OV816029.1, read on the forward strand.
CTTGCTGTTCATCTTTATCCTCGAGCAGATTCTTATTGCGTGAGAGCCGATCATAAGGGAAACTTAGATAATTCGAATTTACGAGTAGATTACCCCCTGTTTAGTTAGATACGGGAAAACGATAGCAAAACAGCAAATATTATTATAGCTTGAAGATCGGAACCTTCAATATTTATTTATTGCTATATTAATAGTGTCCTGAATAGAAGTGTTCTACTTTACAGAATATCTTAACCTATTTTTTATATGCAATAATAATATTAACAAGCAAAACCGTATAAGGAAGCGTGTCAGTTAAGTTAAAAATAGGCTGGAGTTAAAATTTAGTTCTTTAATAAATTACTTAATCGCTCATTAATTTCCATTATGTCCAAAATATGCCTCTAATTTTTAGTAATAATAAATTTCAAATAGCAAATTTATAGCTTCCACCATAGAATGAAAGTTTATTGTTAAGATTTATATTAACTTTTAAAATCATTAAGCGGCCTGTCCCTAAACTTATCAATAGAATGAAATTAATTAAAATTCATTCAATTAAAAGAAAGAATAGGGCCTAAATATAGAAAATTTTCAATGCCGATGTCTCTAAAATAATTTGTTAGAAGTTCTTGACACAAAAGCAAAACACTGATAGAGAGTATATTGATCAACCCCTATCCCCATAGCAATGCTTTATGTTTACCTGTTCATTGCTATCATTTCGTGAGTTCCCTTTCAGTGTCTGAAAGCAAGAAGCCCTTGAAGAATCATGCCGAAATTTAGCTGATAATTATTTCATTGTTTTACATTCTGTTTCTACAATGGATTCGGATCGTGAAAGTAACGAAAAAGGTAAATAAACAAATATTAGAAATTTTAAATTTTCGTAATGTGACGTGTGTCAAAAGTTTGTACGTGTAATTTATTCAAGCATTTCTTAAAGAATGTATTTGTTTAGCTCAGTTAGAATATTTGCTGTTTTTTTGTCGTAATTTTTAAGTACTACTTAACTTTTGTAATTTTAAAAACTTTAAACAATGTAAACCCTTGTCTAACAAGAATAAAAATAGTTACTATAAATAATTTTTGTTACGTTTTATCTTCAATGCACATTTGTAAAAACATGGATCTTATATTTCTAGAACCTCGCTGTAAAAGTGGAGAAAGTGGAGTGAAGCAACTTCAACAAAATCTTTTCCCATCAGTCACAACTCCGAAAAGCATAACACCTCCTGGAGGATTTTTTATGAACTTTGTCTTGAAGGCTAATCATTTTGATGATGATGAAAATCAAGAACAATATCTGGTCAAAAAGGAATCCAAAGAACTGTTTGCGGTTGTTAGAGATCCTAGTTCAACAATTCAACCAGCTCGATGGCCAACGGAATGTCAGGTAAAAATATTAGTAATGCATGTAGGTATAATAAACTAGACCAAACATTCATTTTACAGTGCATTTTCAGTACAGTTGCGACCATTCGGCAAGGAACGATGAAAAAATCATGCACCTGATTTTTCAAGTTCTTGTACAATGCATGTACAATGAATCTAAGTTTATTATATGGAAATCAAAAAGATGTCATTTTTCAACATTAGCCATAAATCAGGTCGAATTACAGCGTACATTGTACAAAAAAATAAAAATCGTTCATCGTTCCTTAGCAAATGATCGCAACTGTACAACTTAGGAATCAGTATTTGCTATTAGAGAATAATAGTTCTATCTATCTATACGGAGTGCTATTTATATCTGGACTAGCAGTAGATCTACTTCCAAAAAGAAATGAATTTTACTTTATATGAACTAGATTATAAATAAAGATCTCCCAAAAGCGGACACCCACTTTGCATCATTGATCGATCAATCCCATATATATATATCATAGGTCCCATTTTGACGGTTTCGGGACGATACTAGATTAATGGCTATTGAGTTTACCTAATATAAACATTGCCTTTTATGTTTAACATAAGCTATACTATTTTCAATCTTGAATTTTCAATCAAAACTGCACGGGCATGGGTTTGCACATTGTTCATCAGATCAAGATCTACAACCAACCGCCGACGTCAATCAATGGCAAAAAGACTCTGGTTATATCAATTGCATCCAGGCTCTTTTTGAAACCTAGACAAACCTCATATTAACAACTATTACTACCTTAGACGGCTAAATATTGTAATTATTTTTATTACCATTTTCTGTTTTATTTGTTGAGTTTAATTAAATATTTAAGATGGTCAGTTTTGCCATTGTGACAAGCATCATGAAGGTCGGGTAGTTCTGATTTTTGGATATGCTTTGTGTGTTGGAGCTCTTATTAAAAATCCAAGTTTTCGACCTTGGCGCGCCGCACAGTGTTTCAGAAACGTATAATGGATTAAAAATCTAAAACTATGTCAGTTTTAACTATTTTTAGTTTATTTTTTCTTTGTGTTGCTATAGATAATTAGTATCTCGATGATTATGATAAATATAAGTATATATAAGTTGGTAAACTTAATGATAATTGTAATATTGTGTTTGCTTAGTCATTATCCAATATTATTAACCTTCTGCATCTATTATTATATTTGAAAATAAGACAAGAATATGCTAAACTTATATTTATTATTGCTTTATTTAGATAAACATAAAAGGAGGAGACCCATTTTTCAATAGAGGTTTTTTGCATCTTTAATGTCAAATAAATCAAAAAGTATTAATGATAGAGTTGTATAACATACAGCACTATTCAGTTAAATTGCAATAGGTACATTTCTCTATTTTGCATTTGAAAATAATCAAGTCAAACCAATTATGCGCACATAGACAACCAATTATACAGCACGCTCTTTTATACGGTTTACATCCCAAGTAGCACAGAGTGATTGGCCCCATATTGGCTATAAATTTTTACTATATCATTTAAATATTGTATTTTACTTTGCCCCAATATTGAGATGTTAACGCTTTGCAATATAGTTTCTACATTGGAAATATTAGTAGAGCCAATGTAATTTTTAGTTATTGATTCAATATACAGTGGTCAATATTGATTTTTCGATGTTGATTCCACATATTCTACTGACATTGAAACTATGTTGAAATGGAAATCTAAGGCCAATATTATAACGACAATGTGGTTGCTATACCAATATTCTACATTGATTTAATATAGAAATAAACCATATCAAACCACAATACATTTTAATCATCCTTACAGATGTTACTAATTAGTAACATGATTTGGAATAATTATTTGTTCCTGTAAACCCATTGAAAATGTTTTTCATAAAAAATATGGGGATTTCTGCTTGTTTGTGTAACTTACTGAAATTTAGACTTACTATTAACTTTCTTTTAAATTAATGCTCAACTTTTTTTTATTCAATTATTTATCATATATAACTGTTATCCCTCATTATTAAGATTGGAAAATGGACTAGTGGACAAATATGTTCAGCAAAATGTGCACAAAGAAAATCATAAACTTACATATATATTTAATTTATTACATGCTGTCATACACTAAAACTATTTTCGATAAATCTATACAAATTTAGCAAACATTTTAACAAACTAGGAGTGATATATTGCTTTTTTATTACTATTGCTCTTGATCATCAGCTGCAAAAACACATTGAATTAGCCAACAACTTAAATTAAATTTGGGTTATACTTGTACCTTTTCTATTCTTCCTTCTCCCGTCTCTAGCCATTGCTATAGCTAAAACTAAGCTGATATTTTTAGTTACCTCTTCTTCCGTGGAATCAGGAAACTTCATCCTAATTGCATCTAAAAATATCAGATAGTTAACAACCGCATATGCAAATTTTAACAAATGATTTACTACTACCTATTACAACCTTCTAAGCAGCGATTTTGAGAATGTTTTCTTCTTTTTTTACCCAATGCTGAATAGTATTGCAAACTGAGATTCTTATTCATTAGGCAGTGCATAATTTTAAAACACATTTTTTTGTTGTCACCTCCCACCAGTGACAAGGTGGTGACCTAAAAAGTTAATATAAAATATTAAATATTAACTGTATTATTATTATTATATTTAAAATCTAACTTATTACCAATTTATTAAAGATTGTCTCATCTTGAATTCTTTTTTCAATATCTTCCAGCTGTGCTTCCGTTTTTAGAGACAGATCCAAAAAATCTTTGGATGGTAATTGCACAGTTTGGCAGCTTACTATATTCTCTACAATCAAGCCTCTTATCTCGAGTAGTTTCCTTTTCACTTATTTTAGCTCGAATTTTATTTCAGCAATGTGTTTAGATATATCGTTGTGCAATTTACCCGTTTCCATATCTACAAAAAATCATAAAATTCAAGCACTAATTAACAAAAACATGTGATCCATATTCCTTATCTTTTCCTTTTGTGACTATTTGGGACTGTTGAGAGTCGTTCAACAAATGCGAAGCAGTGTCGATGTCGTCTGTAGCATCATTTGATGTAGTTTCTTTGAGAATATTTTTAATTAAGTTATTGGCTTCTTTGAGGTTAGAACTCTTCCTTTGAACTTTACTGGGTTCTCGCTATATTCTAATGCTAGATCTGGTGATTCACACTCATTCAACATTTCTTGTATCCAGGAAACTGTTCGAAGTTTTGGCCATAGATAGAATGAATTACTTTCATTTACAGACCAAGTAGATGGTACATATTCAACCGACTTATCGGTATCGAATAATACTACATTCCAAGAATTACACCCTTCTTGGAAAGAACCTTGGTGGAGTATGACATGTCCTAAAATAGAATGGTAAGTATGGGTACAAATAAATACATTTTATTCGTGTAATAAACCAATAGCAAATGTTTCAGAATTTAAAGAAAATATGATGCATTTGCTAAACATATCATCTTGTAATAATAGTGATCTTAACTATTTAAAGGATCTTCTATTTTACATTTTTTTATTAATAATACATAAATAACTTCCTATGGATATCGCTTTTTGTCAAATCCAACAGAAGTTCAACTTCAACAGAGCCCCGTCCTGAGTGTATTGGCTTTTTCAGATTTGGTACAGTGGGTACTACTGTATTTTCCAAAGTGATCGATAGAAAATTTATTCATTTAATATTAATTTAAAAAAATAAAATTGTGGAGCCTTTAAATATTAAGGTATATTTTTATTACAAATATTTTTAGGTTTGGGCACTACTAAACTTTTCAAATAGCGATATCGATAGGAAATTATTTATTTAATAAAGTATATAAATAAACAAAAATCGTGGATCCTTTAAGTAGCTTCTGTTGTTTGATAAACATTTTGTTTTAAGGCTCTTACACTTCGGTTTTAAAGCTAAAGTTAGAACAACCCGTAAAAAATAACAGAGCGTCAAACATTTTTTGGGGCATTTAAATAATCTTTAAAGAGCCTTTAATTCATCCATTACCTTAAAGCATCCTACCTAGCTAGCAGAACCCGTAATTTATAAAAATAATAAGAGCTCAATTTTTTAGAAGTTGAACTTGTACCGAACAAAAAACTACCTTGACTGTCAGAATAAATTAGGCTTTTAAAATAGAAAAAAATAAGAGAATTTCAATAGCTAACTTATTTACTGAATTAAAAGTAAAAAATCTAATCTTAAACCATTTCCGTAGTACTAAGTAATTTCCACTTATTTACGCTAAGAATAAATTAAGACTAAGAAAAGTACATGGAACTAATAATTTTTCCCGTTTTGAAGTTTTTCCAAAGTAATTATAATATTAATTCATTATTGTAGATAACTAATATATCTATAACTATAATACTTACTGAAAAATAGTATCCATAGAGTACCTACCAATCAAAAGTAATCCAAAAAATTCACTAAATAACACTATTAACCACAAAACAACTTCATTAGTTGGTAGCAAAAATCACAATACGTAGACTTCTACTGTTTTAAAACAATTTAATTTAATGCTTTCTGGTGTAAGACGCGCTGACGAATCAAACTTTCAGTAAAAAGGAAGTTTCAGGTGTCCTATCATATACTAAAAAATATTCCTGGAATGGAAACTTGAGTAGTTATGCGATAAACTAAATCATTTTATAGGCATAACATTACGTCACGTCGAGCTCCCAAAATTCAAATGCGTAGGTGGCTACAATAATTACATTTTTATATTATTATTATACGTCATTATCATTATTTAAGAATAATAATAACATAGACAAGCAATTCACTTGGAACCTTCAATATAGAGTACCTAATAAAACAAAAACCTGATAATTTATTACATCGCATTACAGTAACATTGGGTCTAAAGCCCTAAACGAAACTTGTTTTATTGGTATAATATGGATGCAAGAACTACAGTACGTTATTGTAACCACCGTAATTGATTATATATTAAAATCACCAAAATTGATATTCCAACCATTAAAATACACTATCAGAAGTACGATATCGGGCCTAGACTCAACCATTTTTGTTGGTACAATGTAGTTCTTACCTGATTCCACAATATTGCATATGCCTTTATTGTTCCAATATCAACAATTAATATATTGAGTTTCTTAACATTCGACCAATGTTTAAAAACACAATATTAGAAATAACAACGTCAAATCAATATTGCGCAAATCAATCTTTGTAATTGATTATCGAGCCAATATTGAACAGATATTCACATTCAATGAACAATGTGCAACCAATATGGCAATATTCAGCCAATATGAAAATCATGTTTACCCAAGATTATGTGCTACTTGGGATATATTGCATGGTAAACAAATAGCACTGTATATATTTAGATTCAGGGGGAAAAGGGCTATTTAAAAATGCAATAATATACAGGGTGTTCCATTTAAAAAATATATCTATATTCCGTATCATGTGACTTATATATGCAATTCTTTTTTTGATGACATTTAAGAAAAATACTGGGACAACAATACAACTTCCATAGAAAACTTCTCTTTTATCTACAATAATAACAAAGATAATCGGATAGTCAAAATATAATGAATGGCCATATATATATTTCCCATGAATTTCGAAATACTTCGTTTGTGTACCTAAAATAATCATAAATTTACCTGACTTTAAATAGTTCTGAGAAACTCATAGGCAAATCTTGGCAGTTCATATTTTGTTATGTGATAAACAAAATATTACAAAATAGTATTAAACAAAAAACTGTTGGCGAGTAAGTACCGATAAAAAGATGTTAAAAAAGCAGGCTACATTTATTCAGTTTTATGTCATTTTTGCAGATCAACTGTTTACAGCCGTATAGTTTCCCTAAACAAAACTCTGGCATGTATTTCTGCTAGTATAGTTATAGAACAACGATCGTAGAAGAGTTTAAAAGAAAAACCTTAAAAGTTACAATTATTATTATAAAAAATAGCATTTCAAATATAGACGATTCTGTTAAGTGCAAATAGCCTCACAACATACCCGAAATGTAAATGAAGTACAATAGAAAATTACATATCCCGAATAATAGTTTGTCGATATCAATTCATGAAAAAATCATCATAGTTGCGATTTTTGATCACGCTGGAAACACTGTGCGCCGTCATAACGAAACATTTCGAGCTTTTTTTTTATTTTCGCAGAATATCTTCGAACGATTGTTTTACGGCCAAAGTAATGGGTTAATGTTAAAGTAGACTAAATTTGCTACACTTTGAGTGCAGAACGACGTTTATAAACCCAATAGTGCCGAGATACAGCTCTCAAGTTTGGATAGTTTTCAAATCAATCGGTTTAATAGCTAACAAGGATTATGTATTATTAAACTATAACAAAAAAACGCAATAACAGGCATATTTACAATTGCAGTCACTTGGAAGGACCGGGAGTGATCTCTTTTAGTTCTCTACTCACTGTATCCTCCTCAACTGTTCAATTTTGAAATCATTACGTTCTGCTTGCTCAATCGTTGATGAAATCGTGTCATTGTGGAGTATTCATGTCTTCGGTGTCATTATCGAGAAGACCTTAAAGGGTACATTTTCGCACGATTGTCTGTTATAAACTGTGCATACCAAGAGCAGTTCAGCCCTGCTTTTCTACACTCGCGTTGCTGCATCCTTTTTTGCAGCTACATGAATTGCATTTAAGGTGGGATTTAGAAACTAAATCATTTTCTGTTTTCTGAGGAGAGAATCCGAGTGGGATGCGCACCCAGCCTCATACCATTTTCTCAGCAGAAAAGAATCCAGCTCCTGAATTAGATGACCAAACAGAAGGCGATGATTTCGTGATTGACCAGCTTGAAGATTATATAGTGAAAAGAGATCTTGAAGAGGTCACCTCAGGTCCTTTCAAGCGAAAGAAATTATATATTTTTCTTACTGCCATGTTTTGTTATATTTTGATTATAATCTCTTTTGATTGAACGGATTGATTTCAAAGCTACCCAATCTTTGAAGAGCTGTAGCTGAGTGGATTTCGAAACGTCATTCTGCATTAAAAGTGTAGCAAATTTAGTTTACTTTGAAATTAAAACTAACCACTGTTGCCGTAAAACACATCGCTTCGGAGATTCTGTGAAAACCAAAAAGAGCTTGAAATCTTCATCGTTTTTTCGATATGACCGCGCGTGCTGCATTCAGTCAAGGTTGAAAACTTGAATTTTTAATAAGGATCCCAACATACAAAACAACCAAAAATGAGAACTGTCCGACCTGTTTTGCAAGGTAAGACCCTTTTTTCAGACAGATTGACTTGACTAATAGTGACAGAGAAACAAAACGGACACTCTGGGGTAGGTATTAGTTAATTGTAGTAGGTTGGTGTAAATGTAAATTTGTGTAAATTTTGAGTATCAGTTCGGTAATTAATCTTATTTTTATCTTTTTGTATGTAAATCATTTCTTCTATTGCTCTTTTTTGGTAATTTTTTTCTGTAGTGGTGATTTTTGTACTATTGTAATTAAATGTGTAATTTTCTTCTATTGTGTGTTTAGTCAAGGCAGGGGGTTTGACTTTTATGTTTGACTTGTGGCTTCTTGGACGATTCTCTAGATATTGTTTTGGCTTTCCTAAGTAGTTATCTGGACAATTATTACAAGGTATTGAATATATAACATTTACTTTTTTTAACTGTTTTTATTTTACTTTTTAACTGGTTAAAAAGGTTATTTAGGCAGTTGTATGATTTATGGAAAATTTTTATATTAAATTTGGAGCAGCTTCTTTTAATCTTTTCGGATAAGTCATGTATGTATGGCACTGATACAAAGATATTAGGAGTGGTTTGTTTATTTAGATTTTCTTTTGGCTTACTATTGTTGTATAGTTTATGAATTCTTTGTTTTATAAGAGTGGTTATGAAGTTATGAAACTAAGGAATAATTTTATGTAATTATTCATTTTTATAAATATTATATTTATAAAAAAATTGTTTATTTATAAAATATATTGAATATTGTATTAAAAAGATTAAACGAACCGGAATTAAACCGGCGTTTTGAACTTGAAAATGTAACGCGCCTTCCAGTCGACCATGTTAGCTGTTAATATATTTTTGCTTCACAAGATTGACCCTGTAAACGCGGAATAAAAAAACAACAACTGAAAAACATTTTTTTTCAGTTTCTCATTGAAAATAAACTTAAAACCACTTTCCACTCCCAAAATAAACTGGAAAACCAACTTTCCAGGCGGATATCTAAACAATAATTTTCTTTCTCCTAAAGCATTTGGAAGTAGGCTTTTTCAGTAGTCAACGCGCAAAAAAATCTTTTCCGCTTGCTCAACAACAACAATAGCAATTTTTATTGTTTTACCAAAGCAACATAGGTTGATTTTACTAGTTTGGTTTTAATGTGCTGCTATCAAATAGATGTAAAAATCATACTTCTTTTCTATCTTGTTTGTATATGCATATCAACTTTCTCTCTCGATCAGCAATCTAGCACCTTCGGTTCTCAATACACAAATAGCTATTTAAAGCAACTTGCAGTTTTAAGATTTTACTGGAATGATTCGTAAAAACGGGGTAAAAACGAGTACTAACTCTTAATTACACTGCTTACACTAAGTCATTTTGTAAGATAAGTACTGGCTTCTAGTTGTCAGTCCTGTATAGCACATGTCTTAGCACATTCTTTCTTCGGGTTGCTTCTATTTTCATAAGTAAATACTATTTCCAAATGATGAAGTTTCCTTTCATCAGTATTAGCAAATACTTTAATATTATTAATGCCGGAAACTCCATATACTTTAGCATGTCTAAATAGGCGACTATAGCCCCTTTATTTAATTCAAATAGTAGCAACAATAATTGATTTCCCCGCTGCAGTAAAAGCACCAGAACGATATTGGCGACATTGAATATTACCATATTTGATATTCCACCTTACAATAAATCTTAGGTTTAATAATCATGCACAAATCTTTTCACAATTTAACATTAATTTGATAATGGACATCCGTGTTCTGTAAAAACGCCATATTAATATATATACCTCCGTAATTGTAATTGCTCAACAACTTTTTATTGAATTTCCGCAACAGCATGCATCTAGCAATTTTTTTCTTTATTAAAGTTTGTGTCAGGTTTGCTCCACATGTCGCTACTATTTAAAATAGAGGCGCTATATGAGCGGCATTTTTGAAGCCCCATCTTCGCAGATGGGTGTGCAACTAATACATGTTTTTTCGCTCAGAAAACTGCAGCTAATTAAAAAATAACACTATTTTTGATAGGCAGTGGTTTATTATTTTTATGCTAGCCTATATCAACTTTTACAACTTATCTAAACTATTAAATATTTCATTATAATGACTAGGTATATTTTAATTACTTTCCAAATGTTTTAGAAATGTCAGGTTTTGTTGCACACCACACAGCAAGAGGCGCTATTAAATCTTGTCTCCCACTTTTCAAAATTACTTTCTGGTATTAATAATATTAAAGTATTTGGTACTAGTAAAGTAATCCATTCCTGGCGAAGCATGTATGTTTTATCCCCATTTTTTAACAAATGAGGGCAATACGACCAACCAGTTTCTTATCAGTTTCTTTGTAGTCTTGTCATATCTTATACATTCCGAAAACGTTCCACCGACTGCCTCTTCCTAATCTGGATGTAGCATTCTAAAATACAACCAAAATGTCTTATTAAGTTATCTGCATAATTATTTATAGTTTAGATAGGACTTTTCTTTATTTTTCACTAGGCACCGAATGATGATGTCCTTTGTCATATTTTTCGTTTCCTTTTTCTTGTACGTTCTTAAATTTGCTGCAACATTTTTAATGCGTTTAGTGGAATCCCCCGACTAATCTTATAAAAATATACGATACTATCCTCTTTGAGCTTGGATTAGTTTTGTGTATTGTATAACATGCAATTACCGTTTTTAACACGAATAGTTTTAGACAAAAAATCCATTTTGTCAATTTCTCAAATATGCTGGTAAACTGACGACAATGTCGATTTAATTTCATTAATTTTTGCTTCTGTTAGGTTCTTATTTACGCAGACTCTACGGTACATTCCACTCATTACATTGTTCTAATTACTGAATTCTAACGATAAATCTTCTCTTGGAGGATGCAGTTTGTAGTACAATTTCTATGTTATATTACGGCAAAACTTATTGTCATTGTTACTATCCATCTTATGAAAATAATATTATTATTAATAACTTATTATTAATAATAATAATAATGAAAAAAAATATTTTTATTATTATTATTGGGCCAACGAACATTCGTCCATTTCCTGCTCCAAACTGATGCTCGCCAAATAGCCGCATGTGTGGAGCAGCATGCTTGGTATGTGATAAATAATTCGGCAAATAGTTCGCCAAGTAGCAAACATTCGAAATTCGGCAAATACCTCATGTGTGGGAGAGTTCTGCTATTCGCTTTTACCGGTGGAAAGCTCATCTTCCCCACGGAAACATTGAAGAAGCAACTTTAAAATTGTTTCGAAGCATGTCTAACCGTTTTAGCTAGTTACGATATTAGGCCAGTAGCAAAGTATTTATGGCCGAGCTAGCCATTACATTGCCCTAACAAGCCTGCTAGGGTGAGACATATGAACTAGCAAGGGCAGAAATGCGGGTACCAGTCGTGCCTCAAGTGTCGTCAAGGTTGTCGTCGAGTGTTGCTGCCAGATCAGTATACAAAAAATATTTTAGATATGTTTACTGCCTTTCCTAACCATGCAGAGCCTAGCTACCATATGCCATATCTGCAAGATACTGGTTTTGTGTTATTTCAACTTTTGTGTTATATATTTTTGAATACTGTCACCTGTTTTTACTAACAATTAATCAGGTTCAAATTTTACAGGAGATATGGAATATGTTAAGATCATCGTGCATAAAATAAATCTAAGATACCTATTTAGCGTACTTTTGACTTAACGTACTTGGGCAATACCATTATTCTTAGTAAAACTGTAAAATAATCTGCATACTGATATTACAATGGCTTCGATTGTAGTTAGGACCCTAGCTGTTCCTTGTAGATAGACAAAATGCATTTCAGGGTATGCATAGACAATTAAATGTCAAAATCACTAATTTGCAGATAGGACCTTGTTCCTTAGAAGTATGTACTATTGATTTCATAATGATCTAGGATAGCAAGGCTAATATGATGCCATTTATTATTATTTTATTTTATTCTACACAGAGAAAAATGTATTTAAATTTCATCAACAATTGTGTGGTATTGTAAAACAAATTGGTCTTAAAAAAGTGACAGGGACAATTTGTGTACAATTATAAAACAAGATTGTGTCATTTAGTTTGTCAAGATTTTTTAAATAATGTTTTCAATTTTTTGTAAGGATGTTTATAAACTCAAATATAACATTTTGTGGAAGTCAATAGTAATTTTGTAGAATCAAATGAATAGTTGTCTATAAGTTTCCATAACAAATTGTGTTACTTATTCAAACAGAATGTGTAATGTTGTTGCATACAATTTTATACAAAATTGTACAATTGTTGCGCTAGTGTGTGCCACAATTGCTTAATAGTATTTAACACAATTACTTGTACACATCTATACAAATTGTGCAATACTCTGGCACAAATATTCTATACAGAAGGTTAGGTATCACAAATAAAATATATATTTTTACATATATTAAAATATATGTAACTAATATGTATATAGCTATACAATGTATAGTATTTACATACTATACAACGTGTAGTATATACACGTATAACACTAAAATTTCCTTTTGCCGTCGCTTGTTTATATATAAATCTCGAATTTACATTAATAGCGACAATTACAAGTGGTGACATCTATAGGACGTCATCCATAAACTTTGCGAAACAAAATAACTAGTAGCAAGCAGTTTGAACACTGGATTATGATTTCATTCAAACAAAATATTGTATTTTTCTAAACATTTTTTACAATTATACTTCAACATAATATGCTAGCTTATCCTCTACAACATTGTTCCAAAGAATGCAGAACTAAATCTGACTGTGTTAAATAATTGTCGTACGTTCCTGTTAGACAATTCAGTAACGAAAACCTACACAACGCTGGACAATACGATTCTACAATTATAATATAAATTTCTCCAACACCGTTTTGAACAATATTGTGCAAAGCTCTTATGAAGTATTTCTCTCTGTGTATACATTTAAGTACACTAAAAAAGAAATAAAATCAGTTTCTATCATGTCGTTTATTTTTAGCCAAAAAGAAATTGTTTGATTGTCTTCATCGCAAGATCTCTAGAAGGTTTTGAGTATTTTTCCTGCTCTGGAAGTCGCATGTTCAATAACTCCTTTATTTTTATAGCTCCGCTCCTTCCTATGCAATCAGTATTTGTTGTTTTTCCCTTCGTTTTCATTTATTTAAAACAGCTCCCCGAAACGCAAAAGGAGTTTGACAGCCACGGGAAGAGGTGCTAAATGGGGGATATAGTATCACTTGAGGGATAAGGTGTTATGAGACCATCACAAAACAAAACATAACTATAAAAACAACATAATAATAAGACTAACGCAAGGAATGCAAAAATAGCAATGTCCCAATGCTTATTTAGAATCCTCAGTGATTCTTCAGTGAGTTGAGACAAGGAACTAACTACATACTATGTTACTTTCTCAAGTGCTAGTCTGCTTGTGACTTCTGGTCGGTAGGTCATCTTGCTATTGTCTTCGGTGCATACGCATGTGATCTCTTATAGCATCTAACTTCCTACCTAGCAGCTGTGCATACCAGGTTATTGCTTGCAGTTTCCGGTAAGGTGTTCATTCGTTGAATTTACAACATACTATATATGAAATATACCATATAGTTTGAAAATTTTACATTTAAGTTTTTTTTTACAATTTCTTTACACAATTTTATTTAAAATATGGAAGGTTTAATACTGTTAAAGATATAGTATATATAGTATAGTAGTAATTACAAATATTTCAGTGTAATCGAATATGATAAACAGCTTCGTTTGTTTTGAGTTTTAAATTCATGTTTATAGTATCCTATTATTATAACTTATATTAATTTTAGTCCTCGTGTTTCTGCCATTTCATGTGGATACTATATATATGACACTATTATGCATTACAAAACCTTTTGATAGATCAGGATTTTGATAACCATATTCCAATCTGTAATACTTTAATGTCGTTTCCTATCGTCGAACAAATATTTAGAGTTAAAATAACTTTCATATTTCGTTTCATTTTATCATAGCAAACCTTAAAATAAACCGTCATTAATTTTGTTATAGAAGTAGTAGAAACGCAGATCGAGTGTATCATAAAATAAAAGTGACATAACTGTAAAAATCGAAACATCTAAATAGATAATAAAAGTAATTCTTTTCTTAGTTACACTTTCCAAAAATATCTCTTCGTAATTTGTCTTATTTATTTGAGGTTGATTCTCATCATCGTGTTTTGATTATTTTTTATGGTAAAAGTAAAGTTAGTTTTAGTTTTTTTTACTTCGTTTATGTTGATGAACATCAATTTGCCGTCACGATAATCAAACAAGAATTATTATTATCTATAGTGCAGCTTTTTTACGTAGAATTATTTAGTAATTTAGCTTTTAAAAGTTACTAAACTTTCTAAATTGCGATTGTAACTGTTTCAGGATGGCGTGACCTATTTTCTGTGAGATATATTTTTTTTATCGAAAATCATATCTTTTAACAGGAATATAGCTCTCAAACATAATAATTATTTTATAACGGAAATTTAAAACATAAATAACGAGTACCTTAAGGGTCAACATCAGCTCCTTACATTAAAAATACGACACAAGCAAAAAAATCTTTTTGCAATATAAGTACGATGGGCGTACTTAAAATTTAAAATGCAATTTTCTCGAAAATTAGCAAAAAGTGACCACATGTTGATAAGGAAAATATGTTCTAAATCATTACAGCTACCCATCATTGTGAGATTTCTAGTTATATTAGTTACACCCTGCATATCGTTACTACAGTAAAATTAATAATCGCTATTAATCTCGCGCTATAAAAAGTGACGAATGTCCAAAATATGAGTAAAAGGTTTACAAGTGTACTGCTTCAACGATTCAACAATCAACTGTGCATGATTATCACGTTTTAAGGATTCAAGATTTCACGGATTTAATATTTCCAACTAAAATTCTAAAGATTTATAGTTCAAATTTCTCAAGACCTGGAAAAACCTTGCTCAAGAAAGCTAGTGCTAGACTTTCAAAAGTTCAGGCACTTAGAATTCGGAGTTCGCTTATAGTTTCAAAATTTTTAGTTTCAGTTTGAGATTTTTAAAGCTCAAAGGTCAGCAGGTTTGAAAGTTTCAAGATTTTAAGTTTTCAAAGTTCAAAAATTTAAATTCATGCGCTCTATAAAGTAACTAAAGAGGTTGTAGATATCAAGTTTTATCATTTATAATGGGCGCAAATGCGTAGAAAATGTTCCTGATCAATTTACGCCTATATTAAATTTATAAAATCTATAGCAAAGGCTCACTATAGATAGTTTTCAACAAAATCGAAGCTAAACTGAGGGAGAACACAAATAATACTTTTTTTCACCTTTCAGCTCTTTTATTAAATTCATGTCAAAAATAATTCTTTATATAAGTAAGTGAGATTTGGGTGAACTCAATCAATCTTTTACTTCAACAAGGAAAACCTCAGAACAAATCTAGTAACCAAAGACGAATTAACAAATCTTAAGGTTATACGAACAAAAATTCAGCCCCACGAATGGGCGTCAATTTATAGGTAACACATTTTGATAAACAAAAGTCCCACGATGAGACTCAATTCGTAACAAGAATTATTTTACTTACACGGCTTAGCTTAACTACCATAAAATGAGAATTCTCTCCCTCTTTGGAGATTAAGGCAAGTCATAGGTGGATTAGAGCATCATCAAATTCATAGAGCTATGGATATAAGATGGCAGCATAATTGAATTAAATTAATAAAAAAGTACCGTTAATGCTCCACAATACGGAGCTCTAGATCTTAAAATTAATCAGCCTCAATTATGCAAGGACCAAGTTCCGGTACTCTGTCATTACACAAAAATAGCACATAGTAAAGATTAAACAAAAAATTACACAATTAATACCATTTATTTATTTCACATAAAAGAAAAGACATTAGATGGTAAAAA
Source organism: Agrypnus murinus (assembly GCA_929113105.1). Lineage (NCBI taxonomy): Eukaryota > Metazoa > Arthropoda > Insecta > Coleoptera > Elateridae > Agrypnus > Agrypnus murinus. The sequence goes on from OV816029.1 coordinate 74,827,959, forward strand.
CAGAATTGGAAGGCCTCCAGTTGTTATTTAATTAATATCTTAACATGGGTTATAATAATACAAGTAAATTAAAAATATACTTTAAAAATTCGTACTATGATCGTTATTAGGTTTAAAGTGTATTAATAATTAATAAAAATTAAATTCAGAATCTCATAAAAATTTACTTATTCTCATATCAAAAGTTTTCTTTAAATTGCAACTTTAAAATTTCTATCAATAATTAACTCTTAAATTTTGTTCAAGTGAACTAATTAACGCATCCACAAAAAATATAGAAGATAAAGAACCCACCTGGTTATTTCTATAAACTTAATTTGGTTTGCAAACGTTACTTCAAATGACTCGTTCGAGATAATCACCAGGTTATTGTGGTTCTTTTTGGAGAAGGCTTCCGGTGATTCACTTGTGGGGATTGAAAATACTAAGGCCTGCAAAGCCATATTCGCCATTAACATCAAACAAACAAACAAGGTGAAGCTCGGAGTATCAGCTACGGAGGTCAAACAGCAGACTAGGTTTTAAAATATGTCAATTTTATTGAAACACCAACTTGTTTGCAAGTCTGCATCAATATTTTCTTGAAATAAAGTATATATCGACTTTCTTCAACTAAAATCTGAATCTACTTTTTTAAACTAAAGCCCGTATCGAATTTCCCTATAAATAGTTATTAATATTGTTAAGAAAAGTCTATTGATCTCATCAATAAAACAAGAAGAAACTTTAATTAAAATAAAAATTTTTTTACTAGCTTTTCAAATTCTAAACGGTTGTATTTTCAAGATGAACGACGAAGCATAACAAAGAAAACGCTAATTTCGATATAAGCTTTCAAACGATTTCATACTTTTAATAAATCACAAAACCATTTTATGCACTAATTAAACTGTAATTGACATCAAAAGGAAATTTCCAAAGTAAATTTGCAAAGATAAACTGTACACCATAATTACGTGTTCACTTCTTTTAGGCTCTCACAAGAAGGGAGAGAAAGAAGCCAAAGCTTTTTATCGAACAACAAGCATGGGTCTCGTGACAAACAAGCTGCCTTTTAATTGGTTGAATTCAGGTGTCAATTTGATTCTATCTTGACGCGAAAATGCCAACCCAGATTGCAAGCAACACTCTTGTATTATCTAAGCTGTTAAAAATGGCGACCACGTACAGTCTGGGACTTTAGTAATGATTCGGGTCTGAATCTAGCTATACGCATCACATTTTACAAATTTATTTTATATTATTGTTTTATATAATTTTTATATTGTTTATATCTTTTGTTATGTTTGTAAAATTATATATTTCCTCCTAAAGTAAGTTTTCTTTGCATAAAACTAGTTTCAGATCCGAGTCATTACTAAAGTCCTAGACAGACTGTACGATATGACTATGGATAGGGGCAACAGATGTTTATTTTCATTACTGATTTTGCTTCTCGTCTTATTTACAATTAAAAAGGGGCGCTACTGAATCCTTCAATCTCACCTGCTGTTTATCTTATCAGTTAAATTACACCGTGGCTATTACGCGATCTTTGCGTGTGCGGAAATGCATTTTACATTTTTGCCCTCGTGATTTGACTGTGACTCAGATTCTTCATTTACTTGTACACCTTTAGTTAATAACACCCTAAATAAGGTAACAAGGTAAAATATAACAAATTGAAATAGGCCAAATGAAGATTAATTAGCACAACATCTAATAACTCCGTGAGATATACGATATCTCATATACTTATAATATGAATTACGTATAGTGAAGCACGAACCGAGATTTTCTTGCGCTAAAAATCCAAATGGAGATGGAATGCCATGGATTTGTATCAACAAATGTTGAATTTATATAATTAGAAGTACGTACAAGGTGGAATCAAAATAAAAATGCAACAAGTTCAGTCACAGTTTCAAAAGCTCCGAAGAGTTTCAAGCATTCATAAATCTAAACATTAAAGTAGAAGTGTAGAAAGCTTTGGGGATTTATAGATTTAATATTTGTTTTGTTGAGACAGTAGAGATACCAAAGGTTTATGAGTTTTAAAATCACATCGTCTCATCAGAATTTCATAAATCCAACGTCCAAGTCTCTGTCTATTAATTTTCAGGGAGATACGAGGGTCATTTTTTAAGTAAGAACCGATTGCGCATCGTGTCTGCGCATTCAGTCAGGTGACACCAGTTCAAGGTCAGCAACTCTTGGCCGGTCCTCTACTACACCGCCATTACGTTTCACGTCTCTGCCAGTGCTGGTTGTGTGGTTATACTGCGTAGTTTGTCGCCATGTCTATCAGTAATCCCTCCGATTGTGAAGTGCGTGCCGTTATTCGGTTTTTGAATGCAAAAAACGTTCGTCCTGCTGAAATTCACCGGAAGCTTGTTGAAGTTTATGGTGAAGGTGTAATGAATGATGGTAATGTGCGTAAATGGTGTAGGCGTTTCAATGAAGGGAGGACAAATGTTCATGATGAAGAACGATCTGGAAGGCCGACTGTCATGAATGAAGAATTGACACTGGGAAGTACTGGATCATCCGCCTTATAGTCCAGACTTGGCACCATCAGACTTTCATCTCTTTCCAAAACTTAAGGAATTTCTCGGTGGAAGCGTTTGGACAATGATGACATGCTTAAAGAAACAGTTACGAACTGGTTTAATAGTCAGGCGGCAGAGTTCTTTGATGAAGGGATTCAAAAGCTGGTGCCACGGCTTGACAAATGCTTGAACGTTGATGGCGACTATGTTGAAAAGTGAAAAAATGTTCATATTTTAGTTTTTGGTATAATTTGTGTTATTAAATAAAGTTTCTTTTACTCCATTATAAAACGGTTCTTACTTAAAAAATGACTGTCGTATATTATTGAAATTGGCATATTTCTGGGGCCCAAACTTTCAGTTTCAAAGGTCCTAACTTCATAATTTCAAATTTCTACTTTCCTAATTTCGCGTTTCCGAGATTTCGAGCTTTGTCTAAGTTATCAAGATTATCAAGTTATCTAGGAAGGTTATCAAAATTCCAAAATTTTATAAATCACCATTGTCAAAATTTCGAAGATTTAATGTCTAGCTCTAGAAGTTTCGCATTTTGAAGTAATCTTCAATGTAGATAAAGTTAAATAAGTTTTTTAGTTTTAAAGTCCCACAGATTTCTAAATTCATAATTTGTCGAAAAGTTCTACTAAGGATGCCGAGGTGTGCTTCTTTACAGTCAGGAGTGAAAATGTCCAAAACAAGCCATTTGATAAAACTCAAAATCACAAAGTAGAAGTAAATTGGTTCCTTTTTTCAATAGCCTGACTTGATATACCCTATTTGACCAGTAATAACTTTTGGAATTTTTTTTATGGCGCTGATTTCGTAAAATGCACGCTTCCCTCATCAAAAATAAATATTCTTTGTTCTTTCACTATTTAAACAGTGTGTGTAAGTGTTAATTACGCTGTCTATGTTCTACTGATTCACTAACCATTATATGCTGAATGAACATCGTGTAAAGTACGTATATGTATTTTAGTCTCCGTGAAACTTCCTTTGATATTTTAATATGTTGTTGCTGATGCCTCAAGGAATAGTATGTTATATGTTGAGTTAGTAAAGGACATTTTTACAAAACAAGCGATACTCGACGTACTGTCTCGGTCAAACAATACCGCGAGCCTTAAAAAATAATTATAAATTTTAAAATAGATTTTCTGTAAATTGTCAATAAATTCCAATCCACCAAAAGAAATTTAAGTAAGGTTTCATTGTTCGCCACTAAATGGCAATGTATGCTCTCAGTACTTTAAAATTGGAAATTAATTAATTCCATCGTATTTATTAAATATAAAATACGCAAAAATAACAATAAAACTAATATTAAATAAAAAAGATATTTTTAGCGTTAAATACATTTATGAAAACCTAAAAACTATTTACAAATAAAAGTTGGCCAAAACTTTACTGATCAGTTTTACAGACATGTAAAGGAAATCGTTAACTACTTTGCTGTTGTTATAGCAATATATTACTTCCAAGGTTTTTATCATGATAGAAATGTACATATTGCAATATGATTATGAATAAACTTTTTTACTTTCACCATACCTCGAAAACTATGGGTTGAGTTAGAAATAACGATCAACAATAATTGTGTATTTTACGTGTTACAGTTATTATCTGGAGACATTTCAGAAGCAGAGTTGCTTTTAAATTTTGACAAACTATTTTATCGAGACGCTTAAATGAAAAATCTACCACACTCCTAAAACTTATACAGGGTGATCCATAAATATTGATATAATTAATTAATAATTATTATTTCTAGGTCTATCAATAATATTGTATTATATTTAGCATTAAGTCAACTATCTTATATAATTATACATTAGGAAATGTGGACATTATTATCAAAAGTATGTGCATGTGCAAGTTTACTTGTTCCCTTTCGATTGGATCTTGTAAGTTATTGGTTGGTTGGTTCTTCATTATCTAAATCATTGTCATGTCAGTGTCATTTGCATCCTTCATGTGTGTGTAAAATCATAGTAACAATTTAATAATACGCAACCTATTTTTAAGTATTCGAATAAGTGCATGCATTGCTGAATTGAAATCACGCTCAGTAAAATCTTGGAAATTCTCGTTAAATGTCAATTTCTCGATTCTATAATCCACTTAGTTTTCGTGATTGGGCTTGCATTATTAGCAATCTTCAGTTAAAGGCCAACCAACCAGTAATTTACAATAATTACCAGATTTAAATGAAAGAGAGCAATTAAAGTTGTGATGAGGACCGAGTCCGCAAAATGGTATGGGCCGGGGCATAGTTTTCAAGACTGACTAGCTTAATCAATTAACCGTCAAATATCTGAGAACTAAAACATTTAGTATATACCAAATAAATTTAGGTCCGTCTTATATCCAAGATAGAATGAAAAAAGAATTTAATCAAACTTCAAGCACACTATATTTATAGACATCAATGCAGTTGAAAATAAACCAATAACTGGTACCTAGTGCATTTGTAAGATAGGTGCTAAGACACTGGAGACATGTGTCCATGCTGCTCAAGGACTCTTAACTATGTTTTGGCCATGTTCAAAATTTCAGACTATTGCAATAAATAGTCTCCAAGACAAGTTTTCATTTTTTGCTTATATCTAGTGACCTATCATATTTTTTGAAACATTGGAAGTGGTTTAGAAATAGCCTTGCAATTGTGCAACTTTTGTCTAATTTAATGGACTTCGTATCTCTTATAGTTTTCGAAATCCCAATTGTGTACAACGTAATGTTAACCAACCTGTATACACGAAGAAACATTTCAAATAATAATTACTATACTTTGTAATATATAATTCTGTAAACTAGCTGACGGAATTCCAAATGTAATATAATATTATTTCAAGCTTAAAAATAACTAGGTAAACCTCGTCAAGACATGACGGTCAAAAGCACTGAAGGATTTCCCTATATACAACATTCGATGTGATTACTACAATCCTTTGGATTTTCATGAGTGATTGTTTAAATAAACGCAACCAAATATAACCAGCTGAAAATTCTAAGCCTAGCACTCCTCTCTCCCATCTTACCCTCCTCTCTTCCGACATATATTCCTCTCTGGTTTAACCCGCCCCGACGGTTTATTCTACATAAATACATACATACGGAAATTCTACCTTACGAAATGATAAGAATAAAATCAAAAATCGATCTTGTTCAAAACATACTTGAAAACGTCTATTAGTACATATTTCAAAAACATGACATAAACATAGTGTTGGCAAATTTCCAGCCTTTTATACAAACAATATGAAACTACTCTGAATAAGCAATGGCCATCAGCTATTATTTGTATAATTCATCTGTTCATAATTTTCAACTATGCGGATTTTGTCTACGCTTATTAATGATTGAAGTGGATGGCTGCATCACCCTTTATATTAATACGCGAAGAGTACTTACGAAACTCACCACCGTGGAAGGAGAGAGGGCGCCCCTGGTGAATGTCCGATTCGCCCGTCTCAAATTAAACTTTAGAGGTGTTAAAATTAAAATATTAACATTAAAAAAATATAAAAATTAAGTAGTGTTGACTAATCTACACGGCGAAAGCTTTAATTTAAAAAAAGAAACGCGTAAATCGCCCTGGTGGATCTCTCAAACGAACTGGAACAAAAATAAGCCTTGTGTTTTAAATATATAGATTATATCAATATTTATATTGTTATGTTCACGTTTATGTGAAGTGGAAAAATTAATATGAGCATGTACAGTCATTAGCAAATGTCTTGTCCCAAGTAGGCAACACATTTAACAATTCTGGTAAAAGAAACGACGTACGTTTCGGTGCATAGTTTCTTTTGTTTACAAACAACACAGAAAATCTAACCAGTTTTAAAGGTTGCTACCCTACCTAGAGTGGCTTTGTATAACAACAATAGAGTAATAAAACCTGCTATTTTCAAGTGAGTTTCTTATTTTACTGGAATACAAAACAGCTGTTTCACTTCTACTATCGTTTCTTCTATTTTAACTTTAATTTTAAGAAATAAATATCGTATACTTTTTTCTACTTATTATAAACTCTATTAATTTATTTAGGAGTTTGATTTGTTTATTTACAAAGTTTAATTATTTTTTAAACACTAGGTAATACATGCAAGAGCGAGATGGGTAATTGACAGAATGTGTTAGAGAGAAAAATTGGTATATTCTTGTTTCGTGCGTCGGCTTTCGTGCGTCAACGAAAATCTACCTGAAACTTTCTGGTTTCGTACGGAATTAAAATGATGGCGTTAATAACTTCTTATTTCGTGCGTTATTACCTGCACATGTTTACCTGATCTTATCTGAATATCAAGTATCATATCAACTTTAATATTCTTCATTTCACAGAGTCAGCTAAAAAGTAAGCAAATTCCTGTCTCTTTGGTAGTTTCTTTTACTTAAGCATCATTTGTTTACCATTAGTAGCGCTAAAAAGCAAACTGAAACTTGACTCAATTTGGAATATTGATGGAAAATACAGATCTACTTTGTTATGTATCGCTAATATTATCTGCAATTTCATTGAAATTCATAACATAACTAAATTTGCAATGTGAAACAGCAATTCATAATATACAGGATTTAAAGAAACACTAATATGGGAAAACCTTACTTTCCTTAAGTGTCGATGTGGATGCTTTGTAAATTGACATCTGTTAAAGCTGATACATTTTTCTTCTTAATATCTAATAAATTTCTTATTTATATCTACTTATCCATTATTATTTCCCTTTTATTAATTAGGATCTAAAAGTAGTTAAAATAAATAGCTTGAATTTAGAAAATCAATGTAATTGATGAAGTAATCGAACTGGTTTAACAAAATCACATGACTATTTAAAAAATTATGAGAATAATTATTTACTCGTATCTGGTCTAAACTAATAATTTTTATAATACTTTAGATTTTTGTATTTGGTGTGAAAACATACATGAATAAAATACTGAAAAGAAAATCAACAATTTGTATGTAGAAATCTTATTTTAAAAAGTATCCAAAGTCAGCAGGTAAATTTTGGGTGAGCGCACGAAACCAGAAGTCATTAGTACCCAACTTGATTGTCCATCTGGTTGACGCACGAAACCAGAAGATTTTACAGTTCCGCACGAAACGCGACGCACGAAACACTAACAAATCGAAAAATTAAACCCATTGACTAATCTACTTAAAAGGAGGCGGGATTTAAAAAAATCTGTAATCTTTCACAAATATTTTCTAAAAATTTTAGGTTAACAGATATTAATGATATATATGATCTAAGGTTGTATGCTTTGTCAAGGGTATTTCTTAATTTTTGTTTTGTGACTGTTTTGTTTTCAGTACTGACTATATCTATGTTTCTAGTTTTTTCTTAGTTTGTAGTATTTTTATTAAAACAACTGAATATTTAATAATTTTTTAAATTTTTAACGTATTTACATAAATAGATGCCTATATTATTACTTTATTTTTATTTATCGCTTACATTAATTTCTGCGATTATTCAATTATCTAAAATACTCCTAAGCCTCTATTTTTTGATGATTGTCTTCATTATTATTTTCGTTTAGTTATTTTTTATTAAAAGCAAAGAATGAAACAAACACGCTATATAACTTTGTTTAACTAGTAGATGCTTCTATTTAAAAGAACTATTTTATAAAGTGTCAAAGAAATTTTGAATAGAATGAGTAACAAGAGTCTTTACAAGCGTGTTTTCAAAACAAGCTTTAAAGAATTTAAATATCTTGCCCAGGTAGTTGTCCATCTCTGTTTAATCGGTCTCTTTCATACACAGTATAAGGGGTATTTCGATTCTTAAAGCAGCAACGTCCTTACTCGGGACAAGACATTTGCTGTACATAACATAAAGAAAAATTTAAAGAATCATTATTGCACAGACGTGGTTCTTAGGGATCAATAAATAAAAACATAACACATATAAACTTACATACAAAGTCATGATGATATCCCAAGAATACAAAATTTTAATATAGAACTATAAATTAATAAAACAGAATGGAATAGCATATATTTATTATAGTAAAAGGAAAGGATATCCTAGTCATAAGTCAACCTGAAAATTAAAAATCATGTATATTAGGTAAAGATATCGTGGCATCAATCAAAAAAATAATTTAAAGGTATATTGATTTTCTATAGCATATTTAGAATTCTCTCTGTACTTCAATAATAATGTATAAAAAAATAACTTCTATGGTTATAGACATTGTTAGTGAGGAAACAGAAAGAATTACCAAAGATAGGGGGTATTTTGATAAAAGGAAAACATAACAGACAAAATAGTTGAAAAAAGGGGGTCTCTCGTGGAGATGGAAAAATAATAATTTTTTTGTTGTTGAGAGAATCTATAAAATTCTTACCGAAGAGAAAATTTGTATAAATAATAGTAAATAAAATAAATGTGTTAATAGAATTTGTAAAATAATAAAGCTCAAGAAGTAAAGTTGTTAAATTAATAAACATACAAAGAATGTCATGAAGAATGAAGAGTTTCAGTGTATTAGTTACAGGAAGCAATATTAAAGAGCATAACGATACAGTAAGAGCAATTGAGAAAAGAAAATGAATTGAAAAACCGTCTTCGAGCTGGGTTTGTTACTTACCAATGTGTTGAAGAGTCGAATTCTTCATTATATTCCTGCAAAAGAAAAGAATAGGGGACTAAGGTGACTTCATCAGAAGAAAAAGATTTTGAAGATACTTACTAAGGTGTTGGGGAGCTTGCAGTCTTCATTCGAGTCCTAGACAAGAAGAAAACCATAAAGGGTAAAAGGAATTTAAAAGAAATATCGAATTTACTAACCTGACCTGGGAAGGATGGCATTTTTGTAGCAGTCTTGAGGCAGTCCAGTGGTCCGGTGACGAGGTCTTTGGTGGTGCGAGGTCTGCAGATTCAGCAGCAGTGGCCACGGTTCCTGGCGGAAAGTGCATGTTGTGGAAATTGTAGTTTTAGTGAAAGTGAAGGTAATTGTTGGAAAAGGATTAGAAGATACTTATGTGAAAATAACAAGAAACTATTGGAGAGACATACGAGGAAGACTTACCTGAAGGTAAAGTTAATGTGTAAGTTGACAGGGTAAGATTTATTTCCATTTTAACCTCCTAAAAATAAAGATTTATAAAATAAAGAATTAAATAAAAATATATGCTATACTTACTTGTTTATTCTTGGGAAAATCTAATTGATAACTGTCAGATTTGACATTCCAGATATGTGTCAATCACTATTAGTAATAACCAAACTTTATTTATTGAGAGCTACTAACCACCGTGTGAGAGTGGAAAATCTTAAATGATTTATTTGTAAAGTTTAATCTTTCAATAATTGAACCCAATATTGAAAGATAATCATTAGGGTCTCATATTAAGGTAAAAAATAAAAAAAAATTATAGGTAACCTTTACTATTGAGTATTGAGTATTAATTCGACCCTGAGATATATAAGGTTTATTGACGATTTGCAATATACAAAATAACACCACAATATATTCATCGTTTATAATGGTTAGAAAGCCGCAGTTCTTTCATTTAGGCGTCACGATAAAATCTTCATGTCAAAACTAAATTCAAAAGCAACTTTGGTAGAAAATGCCTTCAGAAATTAATTAATTAGTTTTTAACGCATAAATTACACAGTTTTCGACCCTTATCTCTGGACTCACCCTGTAGTTTGCGAAGTATTGTTTCCTTGGGTCACTAGCAACAACGTATTAAAATATTAACGTTTGCAAGACCTGAAGCTTGGAAACCTATTTCAAAGTAACTGAGAGTTAGATTTTGAGGTTACTGGCGATTCGAACAATTAGCTAGTTATTGGAGAAAAATGCGATAGATAACAGTTGTAGCTTGAGCATCCACTTAGTCTTGAAGTTAAATCGGAAATACACATGAGCAATCTTCTACATTCCTGAAGATCTGACAAGTTCTCTTTAGTAATACTATCTAGAAATTTTGAGAGTGTGTTGTAAAATATAATTACAAATTGTGTTAATCTCCTCTTCCCACAGTGTCATGTTACTGAAAGATATTTTTGCTGAAATATCTATCATAGTATAACAGACAGTTTTTCTGTCTATTTTTTTTATTTTAAAAACACCTTGTATAGTTATAAAAATACTATTGGGGTATTGTTAGTAAGACAACCTGTACAATAAAATAAATTTGACTGTCAATGTTTATTTGCAACGCCATCTAGGCTTGGTATTTCAACTACAAAATATCGATTTTTTTCAATAATCCTTAGATGGGTATAAATGTTTTCTAACGTTCTAATTGGTTAACAAGCAATAAAAAATCACAGACGCTTCTTTTATCTGGAAACGATTTCTCCTCCCCCCCCTGTTGGTATGCTACAACAGTCAGTCTTGTGAAAATTCTCTTGAGAATACGTTAGTTTGGTGGTTGATTAAAATTTTGGTTTTAAATAGTTAAATTCCTTTTTAATGAGTGAATTATAATTTGAGTAGTGTATAGACTGGTTTTGTGATTTATTGATCAAAAATTTAATAGTGGATTATTATATTGTTGGATGGAAATTTTAAGTGAAATAAGTAAATAAATGGTATTATTTGTGTTATGTCTTGCTTACTTTCTACAATATGCTATTTTTGTGTAATAACAAGAGTGTTGGAAGTCGGCCTTTGCATAATTGAGACTGATTGATTTTAAGATTAGAGCATTGTGGAGCATTAACGTTACTCCTTTATTAAATTAAATCAATTATGCTGGCGCCCATATATCCATATCTCAATGAATTTGAGGATGCTTAAATCCACTTATGACCTGCCTTAATCTTACAAGAGGGAGAGAATCCTCATTTTATCGTATTTAAGCTAAGCCGATCCATAAATAAGTTGTATATGTAAGTACTTTTGTTTATCAAAATGTGTTAGTTACAATAGATAACCTAAAATGTCTGCATACTCTGTATAACCCACAACCTTTTGGTTGAACAGTTTTGTGCCAATAGTGGTTGCACATTCATTTGCATCTACTGGCATTGAGGTTTTCTACAAATACAATTTTTATAATTAAATAAATTTCAAAAAAATAGATAATACTTTTTCTGTCATTTTCTTTTAAATTAAAAATCAACTTATGTTAACGATATACCTTTTTTAGTTTCTAATAATGCATTTTACAATTTTGTTCAAAGGTGCTTGACGAGAAAATAAAGCACATCTCTTACACACCTCCGCAACCTGAATCATACTATGTACCAACCGGAAAAGAGGTTCAACCGAAACCAGTTGGAGAAGAATTAGGAATAGTTATCTATCAATATTATCCAATCAGTGCCGTTAATTATGTATGTATTACACATTTTAATTAAAAAACTCTATAACTAAGCTTTTTGTTTGAAGTTCAGTAGATCCAGTATCAATGGAAGTCGTTACCTGCTTCCTACTTGTCCAAGTCCTGAAGAAGATTCTCTAAGGTTTGAATCGAGATTTGAGAGTGGAAACTTAGCCAAAGCAATCAAAATAACTGCCATATATTATGAACTGTATCTCAGAACTGATCTTTATACTAATAAGCATATGCAATGGTTTTATTTTAGGATAACTAATATGAAAAAGAATGTAATGTATCGGTAAGTATAAAAATAAGATTATGTAAGAAAAATTGTAAACATGTAATGAAATTAAGATTTTTTATAGACTTTCCATTGTGAATATGACAAAAGATGAAAGTCTGTATAATGAGGGAATGAAACCACTATTGTATTCAACAAAGGATGCTCAATTGCATTGTATTGGATGGAGAAGATGTGGTGACAATATAACCTATTATTGTAATGAGAATGCGTAAGTTTAATAATAATTATTATAATTATTGTTCTGAGCATCTCAATCACATTGCTTCCTATGATTAACAAATTTGAATAACACACTGTGACATTGAATTGTATGTTGTTTTATATCACAGCTGTACGTATTTTCAACCATTAGGTCTCGTATATATTTTTTATTCTTTGGGATACTAGCGGTAATTTGATACCCTAATCGGTAACACATGTCTGTATTCATAATTTTATCCTTAGATATCAGACTTTGAAAGTTTCAAACGTGCAGAGTTCAAGTACAAATTCAAATCTTTCAAGTTCGTGAGTTTTGACATTTTAAAGTTCGAAGCTGTAATTATACAAGCCATACATAGAAGTTTTTAATTTTTAGAATTTCCAATTCATAACAGTTCTCCTGTACCTGAAGAGTACTTTGATGCTATAAAGTTCTGGAGATCCAAAATTGCAGAAGATTGGTAACTTCAAGAGTCAAAAGGTTCCTAAGAGATCCAGCTATCTAATATTGTATAGTATTAGAAATTCAGGGATTCAATGTTTTGAAACTTCGATAATCATAATAAGATTATCCGGTATCAAAATATAATGATTTAGTTAGTTAGAGTTAGAGACTATAGTTTCAAGACTTGACTTTCTATATTTTGAATAAAGATGTTTTAAAAAGAAAATATAGAAGCAAGACTAGATTCTAGGTCAATAGTAACAGCGGCAAGGGTGCTAAATCTATGCAAATCAAAATCTCTCTTAAATGTAACTTAAGGCTAAGATTTATAAATTCATAAATATGTCCAGTCAGCGTTTTAAAGATTGAGAGTGTCATAGTCTAAAGATACAGCTTTGGAATCTAGCTTTAGAACCTTATGGTTACATATTCGATTAAAATGGTTTTATAAAATTGTAAGGGGTACTTCTTGGCTCAGGCATTGAGTTGGTAAGCGGAGTCCCAGTCCGTGTGCCAAACTTGTACGGGTCATCAGCAGCTTATCCGAGCGGCTACATATCGCAACGGACGATGATAAGCTTATTTACTTTTGCACGCACAATAATTAAATAAAATAAAGTAATTTTGTTACGATTTAAAGTTTTAACAATGTAGTGTTTCAAAGTTTTCATCATTGCAGCTTTAGAGGTTTCTGAATTATACACGAAACAGATAATTATTTATACATTCAATAAAAATATTTTTCCCGCAAGTCGCTAGTCTACATCTGCTGAATTAGCTGAAATTAGCTTCAATGTATGACATAAGAGGAAAACAGTTCAAAGGGGAGGGGATATGATCCTTAAGAAATTTATCATACCCAAGTATTCTTGGGTATTATAGGTATTATATTCGAAGTATTTGAATTAGAGTTGTATTCTCCTTCTTAGAAGAGCAACATAGGATAAGTTGGTTTAACTGGTACCCTAGATAGCTGCTTAAATTGCTAGCTTCGAGTTTATTGATTTCCTTGACGACTTGGAGGAAATTTGTCAAATTTGGCGACACGATCAATTTTTAACTTGCGTTTTGTGACTGCTTTACATAGCTTTTTAAAGATTTTGCAGGTTGCAAAATATAGTTTGATCTGTTTGATGAAAGTGAATGACTTATATCCAATATGCAACTCTTCTGGAGTAGATGTATGCAATTCCATAGCAAATGGTGAAATACGTTTAAATTGTGTTATTGCGAAACGACGATCTACCATTGCTGAAATGCCCCTGTACTTGATCAATTTTCTACTTATGTGTATCTTAGACTTACAATTAGATACTACGGAGAACTAAGACATCATTTCATATATCATCGTATCGTATTGTATCGTTTCGCATTGCATCACATCAAATCGCATCGCATCATATCGCATGGTATCGTATCGTGCCGTATCGTATCGTATTTATCATATCATATCAAATCATATCTTAATACAAAATGGAAAACCATGTCACATCATTGGCACTAAATCGTTAGATAGGTAGAGGGGAAAAGGGGATCTTTAATAACAAAACTATTTATTATAAAATAGAAACGTGGAATAAATGAAAGTCGATGAGCTACAATATATGATTACTTTAAAGGCCACAAGGGGGAAACATCGATCGTTTTAGCCTTATGAAAGATAGTCACTAATGATATTAAGTTTTTCTTGTTACATTTTATTATAACCTGTTTATAATTATTATAACCTGGTTATTATTATTGTATTATAACCTGTCCAGAGGATACGAATCTCCAGATGACACCCTGTATACTAGAAATCTGAAGTAATAACATTCCATTATTATGATTTGCATTATCCCCTACACCGATGGGAAGTAAAAGTAAAAGTTAAAAAGATTGTGTGAATCCAATCCAAGATGCAAAATCATTTATGCTACCAATGAAAACGTAAGATAATGAAAGACGAGCTTATAACCTCCGATAAAAGTAGATATTCGTATCAAAGTTCCAAAAATGTACTCTACTGTAACATAGAAACGAACAGCAAACAAAAGTTTATGTCATTTGGTAAAGAACAAGAAAAATTAGAATACCGATAACGTAAGGAGTAACCTAAATCTTGTCACCCCGGTGTACCATAATAAAGGCTTGGTGCGTCCCGACAGAGCCCTGTCCGACCTGAAAGTAGATAGCTGGTCTATATCAACATGAAGGTGGCGTTGTCTTAGGGAAAGGCTAATAACCGTATTCGCTTTTTTCCTGCTCCTTGGGCTTAGCCATACCGGACCAAAGTCATCTCCTGTATTTGATTCACACTATTTTACTGGACAGAGAAAACACCTGACAAAAAGATTTCCACAAGAACAGTGATCAGGAGTACTGCCAGAATAAACCTTACTAGTTACCCTCGTGCGCAATACAACGCTTTTTTTACATGGTTTCCTCAGTATGCTGCTCAGTGGAATAATTATCGGAAGAATCAACGACAGAAGCTTCAGGCGCAGCCTTAAGCCATGATTGTTCATAAAAATTGCGGCAAATAATGGAACAAGAAAATCCGATTTTTCTGCATCTGCAGTTTCCACAACACCCTTTTGTACAGTTACAAAAAATTGCATTCAGAATACTGCTCGGTGCAGGTGATAATAGTGTCGTGACGATCTCCAATAGATCGTTATTTAAGATCCACCCTCACTGTTAGGACAATGGAAATACTGGGCCTGAATAAAGTAAGACTCAAAGTGCTGACAATTTAAGTTAAAACTACGAACTTGAAAATCTCGTGCACGGTCATAAGTCACGCTATAATGTGTGCAGTGAGACCAAGATCATTTTCATCGCAATTATTGATTGCTCTTTCTGTCTTTTTTTTACATCGTAGATGTGGATCAAAGCGACTTTTAGAAATGTTGCCTTTTGTGCTCCATATAAAGAAATATAATATGGTAAAGATGAAGAACTCATAGAAGATAACGACGAAATACAGATACATGAAATTGACAAAGACGAAGACGAGATGTAATTTTTTACACTAAACATGGATTAGGCCTACTGAGGAAACCATGTAAAAAAACGCGCCTAGTATTCTACCTGGAAAGTGGTACGGAAACGGATACAACGTACATTATACACCTTCTTTGCTGTATATCTCGCAAACCTCCCGCTTACGTAAAAAGATGAATATAACCTTTTTTGACGGAAATCTAGTGGGGTTTTCAATTGTCGTTTTCTATGACGTCATTAGACCTACTACTACTTTAGATATATTAAATTATTATACCTAATAATAATAAAACACTGTTGGACAATCGACTTTTTTTAAACATGATCAGTAATTATTTATTAATCAGACGAATCTGATGATAAGATTTCTAATAAAAGCCAAACAACATTATGAATCTGGTTTCCAGCTAAAGTAGCACAGATAAGAATGAATTAGAGGTTAGGTTTTTTGATCTGTCTCAGAAGGCAGATCAACGAAGAGCACTCCGACTCCGAGCGTGCTTTTACACAGAGCGCATGACGCAATCGAACACGCAAATCTCGATGACCGGAATGCTCGGTGAACCAATCGAATAAGGAATTTGCTATCAGATCAATCTAAGAGTACTCTAGGACAGTCAATTGAGAATGCTATAATTATCTTTGATCTTTATACTAACCTTAATTGACCCCCGAGCCATAGGAAATGAGATAATCGCAAAACAACGAATTTTTTGACCTTTGACTTTTAATACCTTCTAACGCCTGCGGGATCTTGCCCTCGATTTTTAATATATTATGACAAATTCAAGCGATTAAAACAAAAAAATAGTTCCGATATTTTTGGAGCAGAAGTCATATTTATGTCTAAAGTAACTGGACTAGCACAACATATACGTAACTCGAATTGCATTGCATAAATAAGTAATCTTCGAGCATAGATTCATGAATAAATTTTTAATTTAATGCAAACGAGCATTAAATGATTGTGTATCATAAACAAACGTACAATATCAAAAAGACAAAGAAAAACCTGTGTGTGTTATTTGTGCGAAAATTTTGGCGGCAGACGGCATAAAACCCAATAAGCTTAAACGACATTTGGTTAATAGGTTTTTCGAGTTTTTGATTTTTTTCATATGTTCCCGCCCCACTTTTGTTAAGTTGCGCCCCCTAAGGGGGCACGCCATGTATAAGACCATGAGATACGACCATTTGTCTTAGGAAAAGAGAACTGCTATGTCGTAAGGCGTCTATAGACAGTAAAATCTAAAATATGAAAAAAATTGAGATACGCCCTTTGGGCTTAAGTTAGCAATACTCCTTCAGTGTGTGTACTTTGACGTTTGCTTTCTTCACGATTTCTGTAACTCGGTACACAGTAAGAAGCTGTCCATTTAAATTACTATATAGTCGTATTACCAAAATAAGAAAATAAAAACATGATCGTAACTTAATAATCGCATTTGCTTACTGTCAATTAGGAATTTACGAAAATTGGATTCCAATTGGAGTCCAGTCAAATTAGAAGAAATAGCGGAAAGTTGAGGGAAGTCCGTGGATTTTTGCGTAGTACTTCCTGGAGGGCTGTTAAATAACCCCCTAAAAGTCACCGTCTGTAGGTGGCGAGCTCGAGGAGATAATGAAGGTAAACCGCGCCCCCTAACGGTTTTTGTCGTTTTTCTCGGATACTATTAGGTTTATCGAGATGAAGGAGGTTAGGTAAATTAAAATTTATTTAAATCCCTACCAGAAACGTTCGAATGTTTTTGGTATCTGGCCTTCTTTTTGTGTTGTCGAAGAAAGAAGATATGTCATACGTAAATAGCTAATTTGCTCCAGTAAATTTGCTCAAGGAACTTTCGGACGTAACTTTTTGGGGTCTCATATTCGTCATGAAATAGATAAGAAACATTCGTTGAGAGCCGGACGCGATCGTGGTCCAGTCGTATTTTACCTTAGCATCTCTTCGGCAAAATCCATCAGGCGATATTATAGTTATCCTTGGTGCCAATCGGATGAAAGTTTCGTATTGGCATATTAATTCTTAGGAGAGTACACTGTGCTAGTCAATTTTTGTATCCAACCCAATACGTACAAGGTGTTTCGCTTTATTCGCTTATTTATAACTGAGTTATTCGCCCTGTTAGTTAAGGATAAGGTGGATTGATCTATTTCTTCTATATAAGACAGTTAGGGATTACTCCTAGATGATAATCCACATTTTTCCGCCAATTTCTAAAATGTACAGTTGCCATCATTCGCTAAGGAACGATGAAAAAATAGTGATTGCCGATTTTTCAGTTTTTTGTACACTGTACGCTGTAACTCGACGTGATTTATGAACTGGGCAATTATAATGTTAAAAAATGAAATGTTTTTGAGTATCATATAACAAACTTACATTTACATTGTACAAACAACTGGAAAATCGGCGGTTATGATTTTTTCATTGTTCCTTAGGTAATGATCGCAACTATACTTTACAACATTTTTTTCATATTTGGGTTCTAGAACTGACTTTCTCCTTAATTGAAATGGCTGAAATCACTTGAGAAAAAAGATCACATTTTTCTCAAATACGCTAATTCCATGCTCAGTGAGAGTTTTGGTATATTTTGGTTACTAACTCGTATTCGGACCTTCGAAAGTAGAACATATTGGGCACAATGCATTCGTGACATTGCATTGGGGTTATTCATCGACTGACTAGTTAATGAAGAAAGTCAATTTAGTCAAATTGTTGGTGCACAAGATCACTTACATTACACTGACATCAAGTCTGATTCACGAAATCTCTGTTACCCTGCAGCATCTTACAATCATTGAATCTAGCCCCATTTTAGATCCCAGTTCATATTTGAACCATCCCTTCCACTATTTTCCAGTATAAAAAGTGCCTTTCGAGACTTATTAGCTCTAGTTCTAGCTTCGCCATTAATCTTTATTGTGTACTGCCTCCATATCTTAGTATAAAAGAATAAATAATGCATTATTTACGACTCCTAGCCTATGATTAATTAATTACAAACTATGTGTTGTATACTACCATTTTTTGAGACAATTAAAAGAATTCGGCTGCCATTTTGAAAAATATAAATACAAATTAAAAAATATTGTTTTAGGGGACCAGAGGATCCTGATCAAGTAATGACCTATACCTTAACATTTACTCTAGAATTTCCGCATGAAGGGGATACTGTTTATCTCGCCTACAGTTATCCTTATACGTATACAAATCTTCAAGACTACCTCTTAGAACTTTCAAAACATCCTGTTAAATCTACCTACACAACCCTTAGACTATTGTGTAGAACGCTCGCCGGTAATAATTTGTATTACGTAACAATAACCGCTCCGCAAGAACCTGGTGAAACTAAGGTAATGAACTAATAACATAAATAATATTTATTGGCACTTAATGGTCTACTAAGTTTTTGATTTATTTTATTATAATAATTCCAGAAAAAGAGAGCGGTAATTGTAACGGCAAGAGTACATCCAGGTGAAGCACCTTCCTCATGGATGATGAAAGGAATTTTAGATTTCCTAACAGGCGATTCAGGACCTGCCAAAGAATTAAGGGAAAAGTTCATTTTTAAACTAGTGCCAATGTTAAATCCGGATGGTGTTATTGTAGGAAATAATAGATGCTCATTAACCGGAAGGGATTTGAATAGGCAATATCGGACTGTTATAAGGGAAACTTATCCATCCATTTGGTACACCAAATTAATGATAAGAAGGTTACAAGTTGGTATAAGGTTTTTGAATAAAATTGAGTAATACTTGCTCTTTACTTGCAGAATGCTTGAAGAATGTGGCGTTGCCATGTATTGCGATTTACATGCGCATTCCAGAAAGCATAATATTTTCATTTATGGGTGTGAAAATAGAAGAGTGCTTGAAAAACGTCTTGGGGAACAAGTTTTTCCTTTAATGTTACATAAAAATGCTGCAGATAAGGTAAGGTATTAGAAACTGAATATTTGATCCATTAATATAATAATTTTTGTAGTTCTCTTTTGAGAGTTGTAAGTTCCGAATTCAGAGATGTAAAGAGGGCACTGGAAGAGTAGTCATGTGGATGATGGGTATTGCTAATAGTTATACAATGGAAGCTTCTTTTGGAGGCTCTTTGTTGGGGGCAAGAACTGAAACGCACTTTACAACCCAAGATTACGAACAAATGGGCCGTGCTTTTTGTCAGACGCTTCTCGACTTTTACGATGACGATCCAAGAAAGGTAGAACAGAAAACCATTAAATTAATTAACCTTAAATTTATTTTCCGACTCACACTATACATATGCATGATTCTTATAGTATATTATAACTATACAACTGTATAATGTCTAAATTCTACTGACTTAGTTAATTTTTGTATTTACTTCTAAAGAATAAAAATAATATTGAAAGTAATATGGTTTCATTCTGAGTAATTTTACAGGAACGTTTGAGGAACAAAATTGTCGAAAGGTTAGTGAAAGAAGGCTCGAACGCCGATGAACCAACAAATATACCATTATCAGATTATTCAAGGTAAAGAAACTAGAATAATAAGTTAGTTGCATTTTGACTCATTTGTTTTTCGGATCTAGCGATGATGGTGACACCACTAGCAGCAGTTCTGATGAAGTTGGAAGGGATGATTTCAGTACACCTCTCGTAGTACCTCCACCATCACCCATTATTGGAAAAAGGCATATTAAACCAAAAACTGCTCAACCAAAAGTTAAATCTTTCGTTAAAAACCAAACTACTACCACCACGAACGAGCCCAGAAAAACCCTACCGGTAATTTACAGTTTAAAAATATTTTCCTCTATTGTACTTTTATGAAAAATAATTTCATAGTTGTATAAAACAACTATTGATCTATCTCTACCACGACAGAAAGCAAGATACACTTCTTACTCGAGTTCGGATTCAGATTCCGAAGATTCAGGTTACAAGAAAAAGATAGTTGTACGAAAACGTCGAACTAAGAAACGAACGAAGAAACAAAGACAGGTTCTACTATTAATTATTATAGAGTAATATTATATATGTATATAAGTTGCAAATAAATAAATGATACCTCTGTGGTAAAACTTTGGCAATCACTTTTAGGCGTTATATCGAAAACAATCAGATACAGATATTCCAGAAAATAGATCTCCTCCAAGAAGTCTTTCTGTTTTGGATTTACTACCAATAGGAAAATTTCGATCACACTCTTGGCATCGCACAACAGCATTGCCTCCACCAAAGTATCGATATCATTTAATATTCTTTTAATTCCAAAATACACCTTCTAGTAATTTCAGACCACTTTTTGATGCTAGGCCGTCACGCACAACAACCCAACAATTAGCAGAAGTACAAGCAAAACTAATATCTTTAAAGAACAGGCTCTGGTTAGGGGCTGGCGAAGGAGACACTAGTATTCCTCTATCTTGGGGATCTTCAAAGCTTTTGGAATACAACTCTTCAAACATTAGAAAGTAATTCTCCAAAGCTTATCCAACGTTACATTAAAAAAATGTATGTTTTAGATCTGCAAATAAAAAACAGCCTCCGAAAAGTGGTAATAAGCAAGAAAAAACAGAAAAACCCGTTAATAATAAGAAAACAAAAAATAAAGAAGAGAATAAAGAAAAGTCAACCAAGAAAAAACAAAATGGGTATAAGATTATCACTTTAAAATTTCCTACAATTTTTGATGTTAGTTCTAGGAAATATATTATTTTATTTTGTTTTTGTTTCTTTTACGTGTGCGTGCAGTTTTTTAATTATAACAGTAGTTTAAAAAGTTCCTTAATGTATAGAATGAGTTTTTAGATTAAGAAGACAGATGGCTGTGGAATGGTTACCAACTGCAGATTTAAGTAAGGTTAGGAAAAGTAAGAGTTTACCAGACAACACATCGATGAAGCCAATGAAAAAACAAGATAAACAGTGTGAGATTGTAACAAAAGGCTGTGACGATGAAACCGCCAAAACTAGAACGAAAAAGAAAAAGAAGAAAGGCAAGTTACAGAGAAAAGCTACGGCAGTCACTAATGCCAATGTGTTTATTAAAAAAGAAAAAGTCTGAAAATAATCATCTAATGGTATTCGATTTAAGTCTCAGTGTTATTTTTACTACAGTTATTCATAAGTTATTTAAATGTCGACCATATTATATATTAAATATATTATTATATTATTATTATGAGACTATTTATTTCATTATACATTACTATTACTATTAGGTTCAGTAACAGCCTGTATCTTATACTATATCTTATACACTACGAAACTATAGGTTACAGTACACATCTATATAGTAATATAAGTTAGTAAGATAAAGAAGTTAGTCTTATACCAAGTCCGAATTCCTCGTTGTTCTCATGCAATGCATTCGTTGTTCTCAATACGGCACGATCCAAAGGTGTTCCTTGTCCAGTGATTCAGGTCGTAAAAGTTTTCATAGTCGTCTGCTAGATGAGAATATAGTTACTCATTAATATTGCTCAATGTTAGAAAAAAACAATAATTGTTTGATCAGTCATGGCTTGCCTTAGCTATAAAGTTCAAAAATTTTATATAATATTTAGATAAGGATCCCCACTTGAAAGCTAAAATACAGCGTTAGAAAATTCCAAAATCTGCCTAGACTCTGGTGGTATTAACCATCATTACATGAAATGTCTTTGCTGTAATGTTTGTTGCGCAGTATTCTGCATAAAATAACTAAAGAGTAATCTTATTAAGGACACACCCTGGTATACTAGTGTACATACGTCGATCCGCACGCTAAATCCTCTTGGCACAGAAAAAAATCCCCACACACATGCATAAAGACTGCAAAAGCTGGTTTTTGGGACCTAGGAAGCAGGAAGGGAGAGCTAGTTAATCGACAGTTTTGACTACACCAGGGAACAAGCCTTGATCTATGGCCACACATCCCCAAACTAAACAATGGGAGCCCGAAACCAGTGCAGTCGTGAAAGAGAGTCATAGTCCCCTGCCTATGATTTCTTCACATGAACGTCAAATTTTGTTTAACGTGGCCCACCTGCGTTAGCTCTATGGCCAGATACGCTCAATTCGGCGATACCTGTCCATCCTCTACTAGCTCTCCAGGCTAGTATCGGAGCTATTAACGTGCCCACTTGTCGGGGTTCGGCTCCAAGTGAAGTCCCTTCACCCCTAGCACAGCATGCAAATTTACATTGCCCGGCCGAGTCCAACCTTAAAGCGACTGGGTTTGATGCTAGGTCTGCGTAGGATATCCTAGGATTTTGCCACCCCGGCCTGCCATAATAAAAGCTTGATAAGCCCCGACAGAGCTCCGTCCAACGTTACCTGAAAGTAGAGATCCGGTCTATAGTAATGTGGAGTTTAAGGAATACTAGGTGGAGTTGGAGACATTAAGACGTCGTATTCGATATGTATTCGCATCAACTACATTTAAAAAGTGAACCCGCAGGGTAAGTCACCGATTCATAGCAGAGTTTCAAGTAATTTCTTAATAATAGAACAACTCTTCTGGAACTACTGTCAAGCTTTTCTAAGCGTCCCTGAAGTCAGATAATAAATGTTTCAATCATGCAATTCCACAACGTTAGATATTGCCCTAGATACTGCGCCATACGCAGAATGAAAATGGCTTTCAATTAAGTCACTCGACTCATCGTGCTATTTAAAATTATTTCATCTTTGAACATAGCGGCGCCACCGCAGTATAAGTCAGTTTGTTTGTCAAAAAGTAACATTTTTTAGGTGCGTTTTTTGAGGTGCCGCTTGTTACGTTGCTTTGGTAAATATGCATTTTTTTGAGCATGTTATTTAGAATTGTTTTTAACAAAATTATTGTATCTTACGCAGTTTTTAATGCTCTCTCGATTGGTGTTATTGATGATAGCGCATATTTTATCTGTTCATCGTACGAGTTTTATAAAGCTGATCGGTTCCTGATATGGCCATGGGGTGGCCATACCAGATACACCATGGCCATATGAAGTACACTGAATAATATTACAATAACAACATATTTAGTAAAAATCATTTTTCATGTTTGAGATTTTAAATAATGTCTGACAATGGGAAGAAGAGGGATTTATGGACCCATCGAGAAGCTCAATTCAAGGCAGTGAGTGCTCTGAAAAGTGGACAGTTATCAGTGCAAGGAGCAAATAAGAGTTTTACGCCTTTACTGTATCGAGGCGAACTCTTCACCGTTACTTGGACAAAACTAATTCATCCAAATAAAAGTAGGATGGAAAACCCACCGGGACAGCTGAGCCAGAATAACAGCTATGCCAGAAAATTCTTCGTTTATCCGCCGTTGACTATTCTTTGACTCCGAACCGTTTTCGTAAAGTTGCTGGTCGTAAGTGGCTCGATGAATTTATGCAGAGAAATCCCGACGATGCATTGCGCAAAGCGCAAAGTTTAATTCACCCCAGGCACAGAAATTAAGCAAGTTTATCGTAGATCATTTTAAGAAACTCAGAGCAATCCCCACGGAACATGATCTCTTGAGTTTTCCTGAACGCATATTTAATATGGATGGGAAAGGATGTCGCATTCATCTTCATAACCATCCAAGCATCTCAGAAGGGGGTTAAGCGTGTTCATATTGTTAGAACAGAACATGGAAAAGTGTTACATTCGTTGCTTGTGGTAACGATGTAGGTTCAATAATTCCTCCAATGGTTTTACTCTCAAGAGTACGAAAAAAACCCAACCTGGAAAAGAAAATCTGATTACAGAGTTAATCACCAGAATTACTCCAAAAGACAGCATGACAACTAAGACTTTCGTTGAATTTATTCGACGTTTTATGCGGTTTAAACCCAACGGAACGTGTCTTCGTATCTTCG
Organism: Agrypnus murinus; assembly: GCA_929113105.1. Lineage (NCBI taxonomy): Eukaryota > Metazoa > Arthropoda > Insecta > Coleoptera > Elateridae > Agrypnus > Agrypnus murinus. The sequence goes on from OV816029.1 coordinate 74,852,550, forward strand.
ATAGAATTAAATCACATTTCGATTATAATATATGTGACGAGGCTGAGAGATGGACAAAAGCTACTTCAGAAGGTTTGGGATTTTTCAGAGATCAGCTAGTTCTCCTCTAATTCGATGCACACAAGTACGAAACAGCCGGTTGAACTTTGCTGACGTATTCACTCCAACATGGGAAAAATCTATGGCCCAGGCTAAGTTGTAAAGTGGCTTTAGTGCTAGAGCTTTTACCCATTTAATTATCCTACAGTAATTCCTGAAGAGGCATTTGCGCCTAGCATTGCGACCGAATTGCCACCACCCAAACCAAACAAACAACAAAATTTTGGCTTGTCTGACAACAGTCAGCCTAGTACCAGCGGTACCTTAGTACCTTCTTTCAGCTTGTTGGCCAATAATCAATAACAGCTTCATCCGAACGGGCCAAGCGTTCTGCAGTTGTTGACTTGTCATCATCCTCTTAGATAAACTGTTAGCAATGCCTAAAAGAAAGAGGAAGATTGTGCGTGTCATTAAGCCAGCCATACATTCATGTGTAGTGGAGTTGAAAAAAATACCTTTTGAGTGAAAAGAAAGACAGCCAACAAAAACCAAGAAGCAAGCCACCAAGAAGCAACCGACCAAGAAGCATTCCATCAAAAAGCAACCTACCAAACAGAAACAGGCACAGAAGAGCTCGGAAGGTCCTGAAAGTTGGTACTTTCTTTGTGAGTAGGAAGAGAGGGACATGCAGCCCTGCGATATCTGTGGCAATTTCGTCCACGAGGAGTGCGTCGGCCAGAAGCGTGCTGATCCACCGGGATACCGGGACATTTCCCGGTGGCCTGGGGGTGAGATAGTAAGAAAAAATTAAAATTTAATTGTTCCAGTATTTAATTTTCACGAGATTATGTACGGTAAGTAAAAAATTAGTTATAATTTATAATTATTCGCATTGTCAAGCGCATTGTTTATATTTTTTATTTTGAACGTAACGTTGGTGTTGATAGCAAAGTTAACGCTAAGCGGGGGCGTTATAAATGATAATGTCCGCTTATAGTGCCTTCGTTGTTTTTGACTTGTTTTTGTTTGTATAGTTTGTACTAGATGCCTGCACGGGCTCGTAACTGGCGGAACTTCGGGCCTAAGCCAGACACAACGCGTGGGTCGAGTTAAGACCGGGTAGAAGAACGTAATTTCGAGCATGGGTCGGGGTCGGGGTCGAATCTTCTGGAATTAATATTATTTTGGACATCTACGGGTTATTTTTAAAGATAAATCTAAGTAAAGTAAAAAGGAATTTATTTAATATAAAAAATTAACAATGCATTTTTGATGAGTTACTTTTTCTTATAAAAATAATAAATTCGTTTTACTGGTTTTACAAAAATGGCTGTAAAATACTTGAGAGAGCAACTATAAAATGACAAACGATTTTTTTGTAAAATTTAGTTAACTATATCTAACGCTTAACTACACGCCACGTTTGTCTAAAAAAATGCTTTTGGTACGACTTATCCGACCGGTAGGTTAAATCCTACCTCAAGATGGGTAAATTGTACCTTAGAACAGACATACATTGTAAATTTGGTAAAAAATCTTTATTGACAAATTAAAGATTACATTTTATTCGTTGCTTCTACAAGTAATGTAATAGTTATTTATTTCATACTGTGTCACGTTTGTCAGTTTTATTTCATACTGTCCGGTAAAAGGGTATTTACCGGACTCATTTGAGTCCGGTAAATGAATTATTACGTTACAAGGCCGGTAAAAAATTTTACCGGACTGAAAATCCAATTTGAGTCCGGTAAAAAATTTTACCGGACTGAAAATCTAATTTGAGTCCGGTAAAAAATTTTACCGGACTGAAAATTTTAAATGCATTTTTTTAAAAAATGAACAATGTGAGGCAGTATGAAATAAAACGCCTTACGTCATACTTCCGGTAAACCATTACAATAGCTCGTTTCAACATTCGAGACTCGGCTCCTTCGTCGCCTCGTCCCGAAGCGTTTTCAACTCGCTACTGTAAACTTGGGTTTACCGGACTTATAACGTAATATACTATTACGTCAAACTTTTTAGTCCAGAACATGCGATTTTACGGTCTAGTATGATTGTAAAAAATTTTATTCACAATCATATTGCAATATGTACATTTCATATGTTGTAAAAACCTTGGAAAGTAAGCTATTGCTATAGCAACATCAAAGTGGTTAACAATTTCCTTTACATGTCTGTAAAACTGACATGTAAAGTTATGGCCAACTTGTTTTTCTGAATAATTTAAAACAGGACGTTTTATCCGATTTAAATTTAAGTTTTTATAAATATATTTAACGCTAAAAACATATTTTTTATTTAATATTAGTTTTATTTTTATTTTTCCGTATTTTATATTTAATAATTACAGTGGAATTAATTAATTTCTAATTTTAAAATACTGAGCGCATACATCGCCATCTAGCGGCGAAGAATGAAACCTTACTTAAAATTTCTTTTGGTTGATAGATGGCTTTGATTGAAATTATGACAGTTTATTTAAAATAGATTTTAAAATTTAAAATTACTTTTTATTTTGATCATCTTAAGTCTAATTATTGTGAATAAAATAGTATACATGTTTCGTTGGTAAAGTTTCCACGCCTCGCGATAATTGTTTGACCTCGACGTACCGTCTCGGTCAAACAATTATCGCTTGGCTTGTAAAGATATCCTTTACCAACTCAACATGTAATATACTATTACAGTCTAGTATGACTGTAAAAAACTTTACCAGACGCAAATACAATCAATTAACTGGACAATGTTTTAGTACGTAATCAGTTACTATGGATACTCATTCTTCTAGATGTCCGTATTTTGCATTTGGAAATTTATTTTATATATATATTTTTTTAAATTAAACCAATATTCCAATAATTGCAGGATGAAATAAAACGCATTACGTCATACGTCCTGGAAATAGTCTTACAGTCTCGTTTCGATGTTCCGGACTCGGCTCGTTCGTCGCCTTGTCCGTAACATCTTACTCGACTGTAAAATTCCATTTCCAGGACTTATAACGTAAATTACTATTATTTCATACTGTGTCACGTTTGTCAGTTTTACGTCAAACTTTTTAGTCCAGAAGATGCGATTTTACGGTCTAGTATGATTGTAAAAAATTTTACAGTCTAGTATGACTGTAAGAAATTTTACCGGACGCAAATACAATCAAGCAAATGGACAATGCTTTAATACGTAATCAGTTACCATGGACACTCGTTCTTCATAGATGTCCATATTTTGCATTCGGAAATTTATTTTATATAATTTTTTTTAATTAAAGCAATAATTCAATAATTGCATTATGAAATAAAACGCATTACGTCATACGTCCTGGAATAGTAATTTACGTTATAAGTCCTGGAAATGGAATTTTACAGTCGAGTAAGATGTTACGGACAAGGCGAGAAAGGAGCCGAGTCCGGAACATCGAAACGAGACTGTAAGACCATTTCCAGGATGTATGACGTAATGCGTTTTATTTCATACTGCAATTATTGGAATATTGGTTTAATTTAAAAAAAAATTTTTACAGTCACAAGTCCTGTAAAGTTTTTTATTTCCCCCTTCTATGTAAATGACATGAGTAATTACAGTCACAGCCCTGTAAAACTTTACGGACTCCTAAAAGAGACCTGTAAAATTTTACAATGCTCATCAACAAAAAGCTATGGCAACTAATGTGTTGCTTAACCACAACACCATGGCAACGCCTAGCTATAAATTGTGCTACCGCCTTTGATTCCAAAATGTCTTTTTATAAAAAATATACAATTCATAAAAAATGCTAGTGAAGGTGGAAATAAAAGTTTGTACGCGACACGCTTTGCAATTAATCGTTACTGGGCTCGCTGGATTATGGAGGCTCGCTCCTTCGTCGCTCGCCCCACAAACTTTCCAGCTCACCCGTAAAGATTAATTTACAAAGCTTGGCACGTAAATAACTATTACAGGTATACTAGACCGTAAAATCGAATGTTCTGGACTAAAAAGTTTGACGTAAAACTGACAAATGTGACACAGTATGAAATAGATGGTCTTACAGTCTCGTTTCGATGTTCCGAAAATGGGAAACTTCTCCTCGTTACAGCGAATGATTAGAATTTAGATAGGAAGTTCGTATTGGTCTTAAGATTTTCAGTTCTTTTTTTGGAATGAAATGGGCACCCGGCAAAACCGAAATTCCAACATGACCCAATTAAGAACCACCGTAATCTACATACATGCCACATCCTGCCAAAAGCTTGGCTTATGTCTATGAATGCCGCTGAACAAAATCGATTTGGTCTCCAGGTCAAAGCTAATTTTTGATACAACATATGTATTTGTTCGATTTTAGCGTATTGTCGACGAAATCCAAGCTGGTAGTTGGGTATTCGCTGATCGTCACTTAAGGAACAATTTTTTAAAAACCATTGACTGGATGGGTTTCCCCGATTTTGAGACCATTGCTATTTGGGCCACCTTCTATTGACCAGAGAAGTATCCCGTCCTTAATATCGCATTATAGATTATTGTTAACATGCGAAATCCCTCATATGAAAGTTCCTTTAGGAGTTTTCCAGTTATTAGGAAGAAGCTTGGGGACTTCTTCGGATTTATTTCAGATTGATAACCTTAATTACTTCGCGCTTGAAGGAAGTCCTGTATGATGTTTTCTTCTTGAATGATAAGAGGCGTAAACACGTTCGCCAGATGTTCACCAAAGGTATCTGCATTTTGACTATTGTCTTTAGCCCAATCGCCAAGTATTGCATTCTAATCGGAGGGTTTTGTGACTGCGGTTGATTGATTTTTGTGGCATTCCATAATGCAGTCAGTTGCTTTAGTTGCTGTTAGTGGAAATAGTTCTGGAAATATTGATTTTTCTGCTCATCTAATAATTTCTTAAACTCCTTGTCGGCCCAATAGAACTACGTTATATCGCTCGGTGCGCGAGTAAGTAACTGCCATCTTTTTTCTGAGAGCTCGTTTTTTTGTATTTTCTCTCGGATACGTATGGAGGAATACTGTTTTGGATTATTGCGGTTTGTTTCTGGGGTTGCGTCGCATGCTGTTCCCTAGATCGATTTTATTAAGTACTGGACAGATTCGTAGATATCGTGTTTACTTTTTAGGGGAAGATTTACATTTAGTTTAATTTTAAAACTGATAAAAACAGCTAATTACGTATTTCAAATTCAATGCAATGAAAATCTATAAATAAAACGTCAAGCTTGTTGTTTTATAGTTCTATTTCGTGCATTTAAACGTCCCTAAAATGCGGTAAACAAGTTATAGAAAAAACTTCTTTTGATGTTAGATTAACTACCCTGTAAACTAAAGTATTGTAACAAATAGCAAACCCACATATGACGTCATCGAACATTCTAGATGTATGAGTCATCAACTGTATGACTCATCAATAACACCTGCATGTATGACTCATCAACACCTGCGTGTATGACTCATCGATGCGACTTATCGACGTGACTCGTCAACAGCTGCATGTATGATTCATCGGTTATGTTCTAGAACTTATGAAAGATATAAATTGAGATCGCGGGTAGAAGGAGGGCAGTTAATGTTTGACCGGCATAGTGAAATGTACTCTGAATAATTAGTTAATAATTGTTGTAATACATAAATAGTTTTTATATAAATAGTCCTCAAATTAAATTTGTAAATATCTAGCATTTAAATAATAGTTCGTTAAATAGTTTATAGTTATAGTGTTTTTAATTAAGTGCATTATAAATAATCTTTTCTTTATTAATAGACGATTTAAACAGCATTTTTGTTATTATTTTAAAAAGAACGTTACAGTATCATGAATTTGTAAATAGTTAGAGTGTATTGAGAAGTACCCGTACCAAACTCTCAGCATTTAATCTGTCTGGGATACTTACCGAGAAACTAAGAAAAAGAAATTCTTCAATTTCATGTGGCTGCAGTTTATAGAGGTACATTCTTCAATGTATGTAAGTCACGTTAAATCGGCGCTACATTGACATCAGGTCCGCTTTTAAATTCTGGACGTACCTTATTGAAAGACAGTGTAAGTTAAAAGAGAGAAATGAACTTTAATGAAACCAAAATAACAGAATGAAAAAATTGTCCGTTGTGGTCACACACCCTAGTTCGCCATTGTGGTCATTTTGGCTGTTGTGGTCACGCTCCACAGTTGGCCGTTGTGGTCATTTTGGCCGTTGTGGTCACAACAAGAGTTGGCCGTTGTGGTCGTTTTGGCCGTTGTGGTCATCGTCGCCAGCGACGCCAATACATAAGCGTCGGTGGTCGTTGTGGTCAAAATGACGGATGGGGTGGAATTTTTAGTTGGCCGTTGTGGTCATGGTGGCCGTTATGGTTATGACCACAACAGACAAAATAACGATTGGCCGTTGTGGCCAGGCCCCACATAAGCTTGTCTATTGCGTAAATAAGACTCCATTCATTGTAATAAAGATCCCGACAAACCGATATTTTTTAGTTTAGCTAACAGTAAAGTATGATTTATTTTATCAAAACTTTTTGTATGTCAGTGTATATCACGTCCACTTGCCCATTTTGATCCAAAGGTTCACATATATATTGTGTTAGACAAGCTAAGTTAGTGGTGGTGGATCTTTTTTCCATAAACCCATGCTGATTGATGGAGATTCTTGTTTTAACTTCCCTATATACGGTATTATATAATATTATTTCAAACAATTTGCCAAAATTACAAATAATAGATATAGGCCTGTAATTATTTATTAATGTTGGATCTCCTGATTTAAAAACCGGGCATATTCTACTTGTTTTCCATATTTTTGGGAATGATTTAGTTTTAATTATCAAATTATATATCGCTAAAAGCGGTTCTATAAATGCATATATGCAGTCTTTAATTAAAAGACTAGGGATATTATTAACTCCAGTTGTCATTTTGTTTTTAAGTTTTTTTACTGCGTTAAGAATATCTATCTCAGTAATATCATTCAGCTGTATGCAGCTACCGACTAAGGAGACGGCTGATTATTATAAGAAATTTGGGGCTGACTCGGGCTATTAAAAAATAATTGGGCTTCAGACGGGTTCAGATAGAATATATCAGGTAAAAAACAAATTTGGCCCGTGCAGGACTCTAGTTTGTACCACAGGTATAAACAACAAATAAAGTGCAACTAATATATATTATGTAATTAGGAGATCAAGCGATACTTTAAATCCAAGAAGATGTATAACGCCGAGGCGCCAGCCGAGGCGTTATAACATCTTCGAGGATTTAAAGAAGCTTGATATCCGTATTGCATAAGTTGTTTTATTTTATTTCGTATTTCAATCCTAATTTCTCCCTTTTAAAATCCATCCGAATTTATTGCATAAAGAAGCAAGTTGCCTTGTCTGTGCAAAAGCAGCATGCATGCATGCATGTGGCTATAATGCAACATCAAATTATTTACGTTGCCAAAAACAGAGATCAAGAACGTCTCGAACTCCGGTGTCATTGACAACGGAGATCAAGATATACTTTATATTACTAATTGTGGTATATAAACAATTGTTTGAAATACGAAATGAAATAAAAAATAAATAACTTTACGTATAAACGTAAAATAGAAATCAGGAAAGAAAAGCTCTACGTCAGCAATGTTGGAGTCTAGCTAAGAAGTAAGATAAATTATCTGTATTTTTATGCAATCGGTACTGATACGTTAGACAGAGAAAGAAATCAATGCCGTTATCATTCTCATTTAGGTTCTCAAATCTCTAATATAGTTACCAAAACGTCGTTGAATGCAAGTTATAAACTGTGTTTCCTTTGCAATGTTTGTAAAAGGAAAAACATTACCTATCTTATAGTCTGCTATTCGAGTGATGGAAGTAATAAAATTACTATTTGAATTCGGGAGATTTACCTTATGCGCTGTACAGGGTGTAACTAATATCACTAGAAACCTTGTAGTGGCGGTAGCTGTAATGACGTAAGGCTTTTCTTTAGTGACTGCTGTTTTATGCATTGTAGCTCGTCCTTAACCTAAAGTCTTTTCTTGGCCTGGTATGATATACCCAGCACGCCCTAGGCGTCGGATTAACAGAAAAAGACAAAGAACTTATCATGTGTCCCAAGTGTGATATTTAGAAAAAGCAACATCCTGTATATCATTTCTTTTTTAATATTAAAAAGGATCGTTTGTACAATGTTTATGAATTTCAGCAAAACTTCACTTCTAAATTGACTTGAAAACCTAGAAAGTCTTAATTTGTACAATATGGCTGAGAGGTGGCCATATCATATACTATACATGCTCTTGACGTTACATACATTGCACTTGGTAGACTTCTGGAAAACTTTTTTAGACACGATCGTAAGGGGGAGGGGAGTGTCATTTTTTTCTAAAAGTCTATTAACCTGACAACAATATACAACAACAAAATTTGAATTTCTTCCAAACATGGAGGCATGAGAAAATCTCAAACATTAGCATGGACATAACAGGCACAAACACCTTACCTGCATTATTTAAGGATTGAATTGATATTTTACGACTGTAACGTTAGTCACCCTGGAAATAGCTGAACTATGAATAATAATCTTCTTGCAAAAAAAAATCAAATAATGTTTTATTATAGAAAAACTACAAATAAATTATTTTTGTAAGCAAATCAAAAGAAACGTGTATGTTGGGTTGCATTCTATCACCACCATAGCAGAAAAATTGCAGTATTTAATTAATACTAATAGAAGAAAATTTAATCACCGGGATTTGTAATTATAAAAGTTAATGAAATATCCCGAGCCTTTTATGTTTATTTATTGCTAACATTTCATAATTTCCACAATCAGTTTATCACTACCAAGATAAAAAATGTTGAAGCAAATTTTCACCGCTATGATATACCTACTTAGAATGAAAACGTAAACTGTAATTTATTCCGCCTTTAAGTCAATGTTAAAAATGTTAACGCCTTCATGAATACGAGAAATTGTAGGTTCATTAAAAAATCTTTTTCGAAAGAAGACCGCGGGTAGACCTGGTTTAATTCTTAAATGCTCTCGGAACCAACGCAGAACAGAACGGGTTTGTCTTAAACACGTAGGAGCAAATTGCTTGCAATAACCAGAAACAGAAGAGAGGACGTATATTTAGATAACCTCAGGTAATAATATGAACCATCAAATGAATTATTTAAAAATGAATCCAATAAATACAATGTGAATTCCATTAATACAACAACTTGAAGAGTTATTAGAGAAAACCGGAAATAGTAGAAAATTAATTTATAGATTGGAATTATTAGCGATAGCTTTCAGAAGAAATTATTTACATAATAAAGATAAATAGAATGGAATTTAAAAACCCTTTTTATCGTTCCGTGCAAACGAGGAGCTAGCACGCCTTCATGAGGGCGCCCACGTTTGGGACCTGGGGATTGGCTACCACCTACGACATCCGACAAAACTTTGGCGGAGACCGCCAACGTGTTCCACGTTAAAACCGGCACCTGTCTGCAACACGACCCCTCATAACTTTCTACCACTTTTATTATTTACTGTCGATCAATGTGTATAATATACGCTAATAACTATTTATAAATAATTTCATAAACCCTCCTACTCGTTTACAGTGTTAAGTAGGTTGAAAAGTAACAAACTGTAAATAAATGTTCCGGCATTCTTCGAGAAAAACATAAATAGAAGAATGAAAATAAATATATGTAAAGTTATAAATGGAAGAAAAATTTTTATTAGAGTTTATTTCCTGTCACCAAATAAATTACCGTTAAATGAACGTACGCAACATGCTGAACAGAAGCTAATTTTAAAGCATTACGTTACAATTTCTAGCAAAATTCTTGGATTTTAAGTTAAATTTATATTAAAGATAAATTTAAGTTGGTAATTACAAAAGATATGAAATCTTTAACGATTAAATCGTTTGATAGTTAGTCCTTCATCTGTAGCATCAGCTTGTCAATAGTTTTTCCTAATTATCTACTTTTGATTTTTCTTAACTGAACAGGAAACTCTAACAGCTTTATTATTTTGCTTCTGATGATCACTTGAGTTGATTGGGAAACATCTAGAAAGGACATGAGACCATCAAAGTTCAAATCTTTGTTTCTGTTTAGATTTTAATGAAAGTTGGCACACGGCTTCCTTGGTCCCAACCAAACAAAAACTTCCAGTGTCATAACCCATGGAAAATAAGTCTGCGTGGGCACTAAAAGTCAAAAGTGCAAACAACCAAGTGCGTTAAACAACTAAAGTGCAACTAAAAAGATTTTACAAATGTCATTCAATAAGAATTGGACCAGTGATCTTTAGAGACCGCCAGAGGTCAACTTTCCAACTTCAAAGTCCATAAGCAAGTGGGTTGTCATTCGGACGCCCGTGACTCTTTGAAGACTACGCAACAGGCATCTTCACAGCTTCTTCGGAAAACCTCTAGAGGCCGCAAAGTTGGAATCCCAGTCACCCATTAGGACGCATATTGCATGCAAGGAAGCCTCGCTATGGATCTCTGCCTCTCATTGGGTTGCATTGGCTTGGGTCTTGGGCTGGCCTAGTGGAATACAGTTTCCTACTCTACCTAAAGTACCGAAGTCGACTTAGTGGGATGTTAAGGAACATGGAGACCCTCGCACTCCTTATGCTATTTATATTTGAATAACCACAAATTATGCCTTGTCGTATTGGCGTCCAGGTCATCACCGCGAAAGCAAACACCGAGAAAGACAACTACCGAGAAACCAAAACCAAGAAACCACAACCGAAAAAACAACCGAGAGACCACAACCGATAAACCACAACCAATAAAACTAAAGCCGAGAATGGAAACTAACGAGAATAACAAATACCGAGCATGCATCCATGCATATGAAGTAATATTTGAGTAGTCTAGTATCAAAGGCAGCAATATCCATTTTTTTTAATTTTCAGGAAGAGCAAAAAACTATCCTGAACTTCAGGATGGAAATATTAATGCAAAACAAATGTTATTATATCAATAAAAGCAGCAATATTGAAAATCAGTGATCAATTTGTATGTAACATCATTCAGTTATTGGAATTTTTAAATTCAATTATGGATATTGCCGAATTTAAATGAAATAAATATTCCCTGTAGATGTACGTTTCAAATAGGATTTTTTAAGCAGTTTAAACTGGAAAGGTAAGAAACTGGGTTTTTTATAACCTCTTTAACTTCTGTTTTCCAGTCAAGTACATGACATTTTAGATGCTATATCAAGGTACTCTTTTGGAGTTTCTATAACTTCCATTTTTTGGTTTGTATGGATTGGTTAAATGAAATATTGCCGCATATGAATGCAAACCTACCTTGGATATTGCTCGTTTTGAAACCAACCCCAGTTTTGTCTTGAGAAATAAAAGCAATTTAATTGAGTTTAGCATAAAAGAAAATTGTCATTAAATAGAGAATTTAAATACCCATTTTTGATAAAAATGGGTATTGCTGACTTTGATTCTAGACCCCTCAATTATTTAATTAATTAATATTAACACTCACTCGGCTTAGCGTGTCCTGTTAGAGTTAGTCTCTCTATCAGTCATCACGTTAACTATTGGAGTCTGTCCCTTTTAGATCTATCAAACTTATTAACTTATAACCTAACCTCCGCTGCATAGTGTTTTCTTTACGCAGTTGATCTTTCTCTTTCCTTCCCCGCCCTATGTATTCTCCTGTGTCTCTTTTAGATCTATCAGAGTTACTAACTTATAATTATTACTTCATGCATTCTCGGTAGTTTCTATTCTGGGTTTTGGTTTTCTAGGCTGTGGTTTCTCGGTTATGGCTTCTCGGTTATGGTTTCTCGGTTGTGGATTCTCGGTTATGTTTTCTCGGTTATGGTTTCTCGGTAGTTGTCTTTCTCGGTGTTGTCTTTCTCGGTGATGATTGGATACGGTAGTATTCATTCATATGGATCCAGGTCATTACCGAGGAAGCAAACACCGAGAAAGACAACTTCCGAGAAACCAAAACCGAGAAACCAAAACCGAGAAACCACACCCGAGAAAACAAAACCGAGAACCCACAACCGAAAAGCCACAACCGAGAAACCACTCCCGAGAAACTATAACCAGAAACCATAACCGAGAAAACCAAAGCCGAGAATGGAATTTAACGAGAATGCCTCCATGCATTATGAAGTAATAATTATTTAATTAATTGATATAGAATATTAACACTCACTCGGCATAGCGTGTCATGAATTAATCTCTCTCTTTCTTTCTCTCTCAGTCGCCACGATAACTATTGGAGTCTTGTCCCTGTTAGATCTATCAAACTTACTAACTTATAGCCTAACCTCCGGTGCATAGTGTTTCATTTACGGTGTTGGTTTTACTCTTTCTTTCCCCGCCCTATGTATTCTCAGTCTCTGTCAGATCTAACAAACTTACTAACTTACAACCTATGTAACCTCCGTTGCATAGCGTTTCCTTGCTACGCCGTTGGTCTTTCTCTTTCATTTCCCTCCCTATGTATTCTCATATGTCTCTGTTAGATCTATCAAAGTCACTAACTTATCTATATATTTAAAACACAAGGCTTATTTTTGTTCCAGTTAGTTTGAGAGTTCCACCGGGCCGATCTGGGCAATTCTTTTTTATATTAAAGCTTTCGCTGTGTAGATTAATCAACACTACTTAATTTTTAAAACTTTTTAATGTTTATATTTTTAATTTGAAAAACTCTAAAATGTTTAATTTGAGACGGACGAATCGTACATTCACTTGGGACGCCCTCTCAGTTTCTCCGGTGGAGAGTTTCGTAAGTACTTCCCTTTATAAATATCAAAGGTTGATGCAGCCGTCCACTTCGATCATTAATAAGCGGATAATGTTTAAAAAATTGTTAGGTTGGGTAGACAAAACCTGCATAGTTGAAAATTATGGACAACAAACGAATTAAAATAATAGCTGATGGCAATTGCTTATTCAGAACAGTTTCATATTGTTTGTATAAAACGCAGGAAATTTGCCAACACTATGTTAATGTCATGTTTTTGAAGTATGTACTAATAGACGTTTTCAAGAATGTTTTAATCAAGTTCGATTTTTGATTTTATTCTTATCATTTCGTAAGGTAGAATTTCCGTATGTATGTATGTAGAATAAACCAGAGGGGAGGGGTAAGCCAGGGAGGAATATATGTCGGAAGAGAGGAGGGTAAGCTGGGAGAGAGGAGTGCTAGGCTTAGAATTTTCAACTGGTTATGTTTGGTTGCGTTTATATAAATAGTCACTCACGAAAATCGGAAGGATTGTAATCACACATCGAATGTTGTATGTAGGAAAATCCTTCAATGCTTTTGACCGTCATGTCTTGACGAGGTTTCCCTAGTAATTATTACGTCATAATGCATGGATGCATTCCCGGTATATGTTAATCTCCGTAGTTTCTATTCTCGGCTTTGGTTTTCTCGGTTATGGTTTCTCGGTTACGGTTTCTCGATTGTGGTTATAAGTTCTCATGCAAATTTTTGTTTGTAATTTTGTAAAGTATCAAGTAGCAAATCATTTGGTTACTAAGTTACCTAAAATAATAAGTTTTGATAGATGTAAATAAAAACAACAAAGTTTAATGTAAATAAATTCGATTATCAAATCTTAGTTATTCCAAGTATATAATATAATTTCATTGTCTAATACTTTCACTACAGGTTCCTGGAACTTTTGGATCCTGAAAACCCCAACAGTGGTTTCTCGGTAGTTGTCTTTCTCGGTGATTCATACGGAATGATATTCATCGACGAAACGGTTAACATCCTTGACGTCTAACGTCTAACCTAACGTGACAAGACAGTACTGTTTTGAATTTATTGTACTCTCATCAGCTGGAACTAACCATCTGTAAATTCGGATTTGAGGACAAACTATTTTTCAAAAATAGTTTGAAAACTATTTTTTTCCGTAATGTTTAAGCGTTAAGAAGTTTTTAAGGGTTAAGGCGTTAATAATTTAATACTCTAGATTTTCAGCCAATGCACTTTTCATTTAGACCAGAAACTCTGTATAGATTCCCATGTAATCTCCAGATTACACGTTCGAAGAAATAGTTAATAAAACAAATAGTCGGCAAGAGCTCTAAATTGGCTAGACATGACACATTTCTGAATTTTAGACTCTTTGTTAGGTGTGCGTCTGAATAAAGGAATTTATTTGTAGTTTATTTTTTCTCTCTGTAGTCTGTAGTTCATTTCAATTCTAAGAGGTGAAATTAATAAAATCAAGAAAAAATGCATGTAGGCTAATTAATGGTCATGTTCAAGAAATCACCTGACAAAATACTTTAAGTTCTTCTAGAATGATTCATACAGTATCTTATTTTACATAAAAGGTTGTTCTTACTTTTATTAGTTGGGTAACTGTACAGCTGCTAGAAGCCCAAGTTTCTTTGATTGCTCTTTTATGTTTCCATATCAGCGATATCCTAGTAAATCATTACTGTACTCTAAAACCAGAATGAGATGAATAAAAACTACACATATATGCTGGAAATTTTGAGCGTCAAAGTTCAAAATCGAAAATTCGATTTATTGCAACCGACCGGGTGCAATTTATAGTACGTATAATACTCTGAGAACATTTTTTTCAGTATTGAGGAACAAGGTTGTTGGACGAAGTTATTAAAGATTAGGTTAATTATGCAGTTAACCGTAATCTATGCATCTTCTACCTTTGACCCCAATCGGTGGTAAAATCGGAAACATAAAAGAGCAAACTAAGTCTCTTTGACATTCCTAGTAGCTGTAAAGTTTCCCACCTACCTACAATGATAATTAATTAATACTTTTCTGTTTTATTATCTATGCTTTATTACAGTGGCGTGCGGTGAGAATTTAGGCTAGGGAAGCAACCTCGATTTTAATTTTAATATACCTAGGTACAGGCGCGGATCCACTGGGGGAGATGTGGGATATCCCCCCCTCAAATCTAGAAATAAGCATACATAGAATAGAAACAAATAATGTTTGTTTAATTATTATTTATTAAAACAATTATTTTTCCAAAAATTCCCTCCTCAAAATAATTTTCTGGATCCGCCGCTGCTAGGTACAATAAAAAAACAGTGTTATAATTGTTAAACTTAAAAGTTTTTCAAAGAACTTTTACACTTTATACTTATGGAATTTGTTGACTATTATTCTTTATTTTAAAAAACTACTACTATGTATTTATAATGCAACTCGATTTTCCGGTCTTTTTAGCAAAATATCGGTGCATATTTTAAGCTTTGTTGTTAAATTTGAAAGTTCTGGTTTTGATCTGCCTTGTTCAGTAATTTGTAATTTCTCTCCAAAACTGTATGCAGAAAATTCTTTATTAATAATTTACAAACTGAACAATCGTCCCGATTCGGATGTATCGGAAGTACTCGAACATTCCACCGAAGCAGCTGAATTTGCAGTCATGACGATAATGCAATTTTAAATTTGCATACAGAACAAACTAAATAGAATTATTTGTCTTTTAAAAAAATCCAACTTATATAAATTGAATTAATAAAATGCGGCAAAATACAGTCTCATTCGCAGATTTACATTACTGAAGTAACATTATAATAAATAAACATTTGGGCACGAAGCACACTAAAATAACGACCAAACAATGTTAACCGCATCGTCTGTATGACCACGCCCGCTTATCAAGGCTAGGAGAAGAGCAATTATAAGCAACGAAATCAGTGCTTATATGCAGCGTATGTAACACATTTGAATCGGTATTACCTTTCCGTGCAAGTTTAATGAGCCTAATTTAAAATAGTACTCTAAATAATTATACATTTTGCTATACGGAATTGATATTGAGCTTTAAGTTGATCAAATATTACAAATTTAAATAAACGATAACCATAACTTTATAAAAATATTGTTGTTAGCGTTGGTTTTTATTTTTAATAAATTCTCTAGGGAAGCATTGCTTCCATTGCTTCCATGGACCGCACGCCACTGCTTTATTATGCGAAATCAATTTCAGAAGCGGTATTTATCTTACCGCCAAATTTTATTGTATATTTGAGTGTTCAATCAGTTGCGTCCACTTTTTTTATAATCTTAATTTAATGTTTCGGCTATTTACATCTCTTAAATTTTGGCTATTTTTAACAGCTGTTTCTATTTTTAAATATTTTTATCATTCAAGTTAAAAGAAAGAAAAATTATTTCATTTAAGAAATCGCTCTTTGATCCTCAGTACTCATTCACTCATCATCATCGTTTATTATCGTTTTTTTAACTGTAATAATAATTGATGTCGATACGTTAACTAGAAAGTTGTTCAATAATTTCCATGAAACATTCTTTAGATGTTCTTTCACAATAATTTGTTAAACCAGTAATCATGCAATTAATAACCAATCCAGTTATTGTTTACAAACTGCATTATGTAGCTGAAACAACACCAATTGTGCAATGTTTATGAGTAAATATGCTGTGCTATTATTATTATTCAAGTAGCATTAAACATGATTCAATGCTAAATCAGAAATACTGAGAATTTAATTTGCACCCAGCCAGCTTGGCGATCTATCGTCTGAAGCTCGTTTATGTTTGTGCTCTTTCTGAATCACAACGTACCCTACAAGTGAATCATGCTCTGTTTATATACCTCTAATAAAATGTTATTAGATAGATGTGTGTGAAATGAGTTCGCTAAATTCAGTTTACACAACACTTTTGGGTTTAATAAAGTAAATATTATTTTATTGATTTGAAAGTAAACAAAAATACTTTTTATGATAAATGGACTTTTTTGTTTGATTTAGTGAGTATTTAATAGAATTCAGAAAATAAAATTTTTAACTATTTTTCTATTGAATTGGAAAGGTAAGCACAGGGTGGCTTACAGCTTACATGAGATTACCTTGTACCTTATCTTGGAAAAAAAGAAAAATTCTAAGTGAATTGAATGGATGATAAAGTTAAATCAGATTTACTTACGTAAGTTTTATTATATTTTTGTGTATATAGTTGTTTTCCTATGGCTATTATCAACTTTTTTATTTTAAACGGGACACCCCCTATATATTGATAAACTAATTGAAGGGGGAGCGGTTGATTGATTGATTAATTAAAGCAAAAACCCGAAATAGATCGATGATGAATGAATATTGATAGCTTGTTAAAATTGAATTAATAATTGGGAGTACACACATATAAAACAGACTTCGGTCAAAGCACAGTGAAGATATATGCAAAATATAAACCACTTACCTTTACCATAACAGAAAAATGCTCCAGCCATGATTAAATTAATTGTGAACCTACTCTCTGGTCACAATTGAGACTCTAAAAGGCGGGTCGCTTCAATAGGGCTATGAATAAATATGGATCTATAAAACATTATTAATTACACACACAAATGAAACAAACAAACCAAAGGTTACTTTTAAAGTATCTAAATGACAAAAATTTATTTAACAAAAAAATTAAACAACTGAAATGTCACAAATAATTAAAAATTAAAAGAAAAATTGGATATCTCCAATAAAAGAAGAATTAATTATAAGACGGTATAATTCCCCAGTAAGCAGAGTGCCGTCTTATTTACGTGGTTTTTTAGACATGTTTGGTCGCTGATGACGAATGCCCAATTATAACGTTATAATTATAATTTTGCTGGAAATTTTTCATCAGATTCTTACAATCAAATTTACAATTAATATGTATAAAAGTTACATTATTGAATACATTAAAAAATTAAAAAATATTATTATCATGGTATATTCCTTGAATTTGAATAAATAAAATAAACCTAAAAATATCTTGGCATTTCACACAATTCACCGAAAAGGACAGAGGAAGTATACAAGTGTTGGTTGGCGCCCCAAAAACAACAGGAGTTTTATGGCCACCATATACGTATAATAATATAATAATAGTGATTATATTTATGTTTCAGAATTTTAAATAATAAATCGCTATTTTTCAAATTAATGTGTTTTATTTTGCAGAAGTAGAAATAAATAGGTTCTTAAGACATCAATAGAACGTCATTTAAATCATTATTTGACGTTTTCTTTACGTCATAAAACAACGTCTTTTTTACGTCGTAAAATGACGTCTTTGAGCTGTGATATTTACCCGTCTTATTAACATCATTATAACGTCACTTCAAAGGTGAAGATGACGTAATGACTGACCAATAATCGACGTTAAAGTAACGTTAGTCTGCTTAGTGGGTCTTTTTGCCTTTAAAATTAATATATCTATTATTTGTATTACTAACTTAAAATAAATACCTTACTTGAGTTACAAACATCAAATTATTGGTGCTTTCTAAAATTACTGACTAAAATTAGTAGTAATCTGTGAAATTCCCTACTTCCATATAATTTAACATCAAAATGGTTGAAATGCCACAAAAAATTCACCTCTCCTCATGAAAAAAGTCTTGTATTGTTAAATAAAGTTGAAATTATATAAACTATATTTCGGACATAAGATAAATCCATTTAAATTTATAAAATGATTAATTTCCATATTCCATCCCATTTCCAAGGACCATTATCAATCTTTATCATAAAAAATTCTCTTTCAACAAAAAAGTTATTCACTAAATTAATTTCACAGCACTGTTTATTTATTTAAATAAAATTGTTTATTACTATTTGCACTACTTAAATTCCAAAACTATAATGACACAAAAACATTTTGACGTAACAGCAAAATATAACCTCAAAATTTTGACGTTTAGATATCACTGAGATTTTTAACTCACTACATAACCTTAAATTTTTATAAGATATGTCCTGCATTAAAGGCGTGATTTGTACAACTGAATTTACAGAGAGAGAGAGAGAGAGAGAGAGAGAGAGAGAGAGAGAGAGAGAGAGAGAGAGAGAGTCCCAAATTTTCAGCTCAATTTATATGTTTTCAAGAAACAAAAGAAAACTTAGTTACTTTTCTAGTAATTTC
Source organism: Agrypnus murinus (assembly GCA_929113105.1). Classification (NCBI taxonomy): domain Eukaryota; kingdom Metazoa; phylum Arthropoda; class Insecta; order Coleoptera; family Elateridae; genus Agrypnus; species Agrypnus murinus. The sequence goes on from OV816029.1 coordinate 74,871,482, forward strand.
TAATAAAATCTTTGTGTCAAACAACTGACTAAAATTGTAACTAAATATACATAACCACATTGTTATTTATTATTAACTTAATTGTTTAAACACATATTATAAATAGATAGAAAAAAATTCCTCTATTTAATGATATGCAAAACTTCCATTAACACTTAAAATTAAACTCAGGAGAGAACGTCAACAAAATCAATTTTACAATGCATTCAAATTTTATTAAAATTTGAAATAATTGTTTAAAAACACTTTATTAGCTCCTTTTCTTGTTACAATTGCTATCCTTATATCATATTGAACAATAATTACAACTTTTTAGATATCTAAAATATTAAATAACTACCAAATTACATGTTTTCAGATCATCAAAGTAAAATGCAGAAATATGTGTTTTTTAAACCCATACATCTTCTATTAGAAATCATCCCCACATTTACCTATATGTCTCAGTTGTGTTCAAGGGACTACCTAACAACATCATAATGAAATATATAAGCTCACTGTCTTTCTAATATTAAAAATAACAAATTATTATGAAACTATCTATATCGTTAGGTCTGAAGAAATTTTTGTATTATTTTACAAATCAAACTTGCAGGTAAGGTAATAAATCTTTGCATACATCTTCACTAACATGCACCTTGTTTATTTCACGCAAACCTTGAAATTGTTTTAATACTTAATTATCTGCAAAAATCATGTAACGACAGATAATAGTCAGCTGACCAAGAAAATTTACCAAAATTAAGAGAAAATTCAAGTTTAAAATTTATCCTTTTTCTATTTAGTGTGTTATAAAGTGTTTCTTTAAGAAAATAAAACCTATTTAAATTATATTAATTAAAATATGTCTTGACCAAAAATCAATTCTCTCGGAAGTTATGCAACACATCAAACATTTGTACATAATGATGCCTAAATTTTGCATGTCATATCATGACAATATGTATTTTGCTATTTTCGATTCTATACTTTATTTTAACTATTTTTGATTAATACATACCTATTAGGGTGATCCAAAAAAGTACAAGTTTCTCCGATTTTTCTGTCACACGAAGCCAAATATGAACGGAATCGGATAATTTTCTATCATTTTGTCATAAATCGCAGTCAAGACTGGAATTGAAATACAAAATAAGCATTTGTTCTTTAGTAAAAGAAATATAAAAAGGAATTACATGTTTCTCATACTTCAGATTCTGGCAGGTGTTAGGTACAAAACACAAAGAGCTTTTACATTTCTTGTAAGCTAGAAAAACCATCAAACAGAGTATTTCTATGATAAATCTAGGTTGCTGATTATGAAAAGTACTAAATACTAAAATTCTTCGTTTTTGTTTTCTTCTTGTTGCCTTGAATACTAACCACTATCCAAGTACATATTAAAGTCGAAGTATATGATATTTTATTACCTCCGCTACATTCTTATTTTCTCTGAAAATGAAGCAAACCGTCTACTGTATTTACACACATTCATACACGAAAAGTGTATTTCAACGCTTATTTCTATTAAATTACTAGTAAATTAACAAATGTATCTTTGGAGTCAAAGAACTAACTTTTCTCGATCACACAGTAAATAATGATGGTGTTAATCCACAGATTTCAAAAGGAAGCTATTAACAAGTTTATATTTCCTAGAACCCAGAAAAAATTACGCCATTTCATTCGCATGATATCTTATTATCATTTATTTCTACCTGACGTTATCATGCTGTTATTATTCCCAATAAAACCCAAGTGTAGACATCTAAACCCTGACCTGCTCTTATTTTTAGAAAATCACCTTCATGATCTAAATAAACCGGGGGGGGGGTAAGATGTTCTAATTAGCATGCCTTGGATAGCAGTTAGTATTCAAGACAACAAAAAGAAAACAAAAACGAAGAATACACAAACAGTTTTTTATTAACGTAGTAATGTAACGAAGTTACTAAATTTTAATTAATTGTTTTGGTTATGAGAGTGAATATACTTATCTTCTGTGCAATCTGAGACCGCTCGGATAAGCGACCGACTCAAGCGAAAGCACGCGTGTCTTCCCTAACCGATATTTGGCGTGCGCCACTTTCACTCCTACCATCTCCTCTACGTTCACAGAGCACCTATATAAGGAAGCAGCTATATTCAGTCCGATCCCAGGACTCGAAGCCACCAGGACCAACCAGCTAGCAGACCCAGCCAGCAGCCGAGCCAGCCCACCTGTCCGGACCGTTTTGGGAATATAAGAGTAAGTCCTCTTACCAACATTCCGATTCCCTTCCCGCCGCTATCGTCCGTTCTTCCCTTCTACCCTGCCTGCCCGAAACTTCACTGGGAGTATTTCGGGGCGTCTCATTTCCCTCTTCGTGGTTTTAAGTTGGTGAAAACTTAATTAATTCCTATGTATCTCGTTTGGTTTTCACATAGGTAAAGTTTCTATAAACAGGAAATCCATTTTGATTCACATTCAATCGCTGTATTCTAAGATATACCTCTAAACTAATTTGTTCTTTAAGGTTAACTTCTAACAATTCATCGTTTTGTAGGAAGACCTTCCTAAATACAAAAGGCAATCTTTATCTCCTCGTTCGACCTCTGCTCAAGCCGATCCTATCTATTTCGGTACGCCTTAGTTTTTTATTGACAACCTTTTAATTAATGCAGAATTATCTTTTAGGCTTCTTTTTTACGTTACGTTTTATGTAACATCTCTTCGTTACGTCGTTACGTATCTTTTCTGGAAGTTTCCTTCTGGAACATTGGGTTTTTTGTTTATCGGCTGTCCTTCAGAACCAGCAACATCTAAAACATCAAGTGCATTATCAAGTCTAAATTACATATATTAATAAGACAAGCTACACAACATCCTTCAATATATACAAATTATTATTATTCTTGCTAATATTTGAATTTTTATATCAGTTATTTTTCTTTTCTTTTAGGTTATGTATAATAATAATAATAATATAATAATTGCTACAAGCCATAGTCTGGAAACCACTTAATGGAAAATAACCACTTTGTTAGAAAACAGTAAACAAAATTGCTACTAATAGGCGATATCCGATAAGTATACATTACGATACTATACGAAATACATAACAGTGGTAAATGATAAATCGCCCTAAACCCGAATTCAATATTGAACATTTTTGTCGCGATAAAAATTATAAATTTAATGACATATGATATATTTGTGGAACCATTTGTAATAGATTTGTGATAGAAACATCAACCGTGGCAAGAAAATTTCGGCGAAAACGGGGGTAGGAAGTTTGGCATATTTAAGTGGAAAAAACACGAAAACTCAAATGCATATTAACAAGGTAATACGATTCACTTTATTAGGAAAAATAAACAGAAAAATACATCAAACATATTTTAGGGGGTGCAGCATAACCAACGATATTTGGCACGGGGCGCCACGAATTAGGATAGAATACTACTTAACAATATAATATATATCTGAATCATACATCATAATAATAAGAATAATAATAATAACAATAAATGACTTTATTGCACACACAAGAATTTGAATATATTTAAACAAAAATAAAAAGAAAATAAAAATAGTTACATTAGGTGCAATCGCAGGGTGGGATTCAGTAATAACACCTCTTCCATCCAAACCCTGGAAAAGTACCTAAAATCTGTCTATTTCCAAACAACGCCAAAAAAAATAAAAATAAAAGATTCAGCTATATAGTGAAATACACGTGACATTATCTTAACACACGTAAAACTTAGTTCCATGAACAATTATCTAATAGTTATTTATGTGTTAAGGGCATAATGAAGCTTTTATGGCCAGAAGCATTATTTCTAGCCCGAGGCGTCAGCCGAGGGCTAGGAAAAGGCTGTAGGGCCCTAAAAGCAAGTTATGCCCGCTATACATACACTATTTTATGCACAGATTAAGTTTTTTATGCACAGATGCATTATAATTAGACTATTATTGATAGATCTATCTAAACATAACTGTCTCTTTATGCCCCAAGGGCCTCTTTATGATCCAACGGGCAATAATGAAACGTCAATTAAATGTCAGAGCTGTATTTGTAGAACTTGATTGGTTCTTAATATAATTTGTAAACTTATCACCAATGAAAATAAGCTGAAATTAAGTATTTTAGATAGTAACTATAGTAACGTACTTCGTATATATGCACATAAGTATACGTACAGCGGCTTGATGTAACCTACGTACTCATTTAATTATATTTTTTACACAATAATAGATTTGAGATAAAAACAATCTGTGCATAAAATAGTGTATGCATTTCGGGCATAACTTGCTTTTATGGCCCTACAGCCTTTTCCTAGCCCTCGGCTGACGCCTCGGGCTAGAAATAACACTTCTGGCCATAAACCCGAAACAATAGTCGAATCGCGAGTGACCGGATGAAGGCTACGTACGATGTGAGAGCCCAAGAAGGAGGGTTTCAACCTGGAGAGCTTGTCTGGTTATACAACTCGCAAAGACGTCGTGGCTATTCTCCAAAGTTACAGCGGAATTGGGAGGGCCCATACCAGGTGAAGAAACGAATAAATGACTTGATTTATCGCATCCAGAAATTGCCAAGAGGGAAACCAAAGGTGGTACACTCCAATCGTCTGGCGCACTATGAGGGAAATAATGACGCAGTCCCGGATCGGGAAGATGAGGCTGAGGTGGCTATCAATACCGTAAGGCCTGGAGATGATCAGCCAACCTTCAGAGAATTTATGGCTGCGTTTTCTGGAACTAGAAAAGCGGGATTCGGAGTCACGACTGAGATGCAACAAGATCTCTTCCGGGTCCCTGGTGATTATTCCATTGCCCACTTTGTCTCTGAGGATCTCCGTATGTCCAGGGGAATCGCAGTAGTGTTTAGAAATAAATTTGGACGGCTGAATGAACTTCGAGAACAAAATCCCTCTGTTGGTAAATCCTTACGCTTGCCTGATCATGACCGATCCATTTACTACTTGGTAACCAAGCAGTTTTACTACCAGAAACCGAGTTACGCCGACTTGTGGAGGGCATTATGGAATTTAAGGATCGAGTTGCTTACCAGGGGAATTAACAAATTGGCAGTTCCCAAACTCGGCTGTGGGCGGGACCAGCTGGATTGGAGAATCGTTAGAAACATGCTGGAAGTTGTCTTTAGAGGTACGGACGTCGAGATCTTCGTCTGCAGTTTTGATCCACAGCCCGCATTAAGGCCAACGAAGAGTGTAGACTGTTACTTCTACCGTAATGGAACGTGTAGTCGAGGTGAAGACTGTCGATATCGTCATGACCCGTTCTACAGGAACCAGAGCATAAAACCTGTTCTGGGACAGAACAGACTTGAAGAGGGGAGCAGTGTAACAAGAGAGAAAAAGAAAGAACCTCTTCTTCACACAACAAATGGAATATTCTACAGCATTCGAGAGAATGACGCATTGCACTAAGTATGTAAACCAGACGCGGTTTATCTAGTGCCTTCTAGAAATACATAGTAAGTTCCAGCGGCTTCTGGTACGATTATATGAGGGTATAAAATCGACTTCGCGGATAAAAGAGGATCAATCAACAGCGAGTCATTAACTGTGTTTCACGAAATAAATAGTAAATGTAAAGATAAATGTTGTATTAGAAATTCATAGTCTGTAAATAATAGTTTTAATGGTTTATAATCATAGCGTTAATTTATAGTGTATTCATTAGTGTTTGTAAATAAATATTTCCTGGTGAATAGACGATTTAACCAGCACTTTTGTTATTATTTGAAAAATAACGTTACAATACGTTCATTTCTCATAGTTAACCACCAACGTATCCGGTCATCACCGAGAAAGACGACACCGAGAAAGACAACTACCGTGAAACCAAAACCGAGAAACCAAAACCGAGAAGCCACAACCGAGAAACCATAACCAGAAACCATAACCGAGAGACCAAAACCGAGAAACTATAACCGAGAAACCACAACCAAGAAAACCAAAGCCGAGAATGCATGATGTAATAATTAAAAGTTAATAACTTTAATAGATCTAAAAGAGACAGAGGAGAATACATAGGGCGGGGAAGGACAGAAAAAGACCAACTGCGTAAAGGAAACGCTATGCAGCGGAGGTTAGGTTATAAGTTAGTAAGTTTGATAGATCTAACAGGGACAGACTCCAATAGTTACTATTGTTACTTCATATGCATGGATGCATTCTCGGTATTTGATATTCTCTGTAGTTTCCATTCTCGGCTTTGGTTTTCTCGGTTGTGGTTTCTCGGTTATGGTTTCTCGGTTGTGGATTCTCGGTTTTGATTTCTCGGTAATTGTCTTTCTCGGCGATGACCTGGACCCGTTAACCAACCATAATCTACAATTTTATGAGTGATAGATTCAATCTGCCTGATACCATAAATGAATCTCAAACAAGCATTCTGTACTTTCTGAATTCAATTACATGTTATCTAAGGCATCGTGATAAACAGGAACGCAATAGTTAAATTGTGACAAAACAAAAGCTTTACAGAGTTTTTTTGTTCCTATATTTAGGTAGGACCGGTGAGGGAAGAGTTTACGTAGATGTAGATAAGCTTTACTAATACAACCAGATATTTGGTCTCTAAATCTGAAGGATTTATCTAGAACGAGTCCTAAGGATTATGCTTTAGGAAGGATGGGTATTTTTACGTTATTAATATGAATATTTAACAAAGGAATTAGGTTATCACAAACACTTTTGTTGCCAAATATTATCACAGCAATTTACTTGTATTGTATATATAAATTTTCAAGTAGAATTGATTGTTTGTATACCTTCCTCCTACCTGTAGGTTGGAACAAGTGGTACAATTGTGTATCGTCGGCATAAAGATGAATAAAACAGTCTGTGACTGCTTTAATGAGTAAGGAAGTGTATAAAGAATACAGTAACGAGCCTAGTACAGAACCTTGTGGGACACCCTGTTTAACGGTAAGTGGTTCAGATATTGTATCATTCAAGGAAACAATTTGAATTCGAATATTATCTAAGTATTGTTCTAGTAAAGTGATTGGACTATCTCCGAATCCGTATGATTTTAATATTCTTAAGAGTATATCATGATTGTCTGTATCAAACGCTTTGCTGTAGTTTAGTAGTACAAATGCTGTAACATGGCCCTTTTCAAGTGAACTTAGAATATCATCTGCGACTTTTAGCAAATCAGTTGTACAGTTATAGCCTTTGCGAAAACCTGACTGAACTCGTTTAAAAACTTAGATAATTGATCATAACTAGATGTTTTACGCCCTAAATTTATTTATAGCATGTACACTTCCTGACAAGACTAATTTCATTATACAGCAGCACATATTCCTAATAGCATGTGTTTTATTATTAGAAAGGCCGTGAGAATCCAGAAAATTCAATTGACCTTAAAAGCAAGTTTCGATCGTTTCGAGCAAGTATTGATCGATCGATCATTACTTATATACTTCATCACTTATTACCATCCTCTGTGCTTGTATCAATTACTCTACTTATTAGTATTTCATTTCCTTGAAATAATTTTCAGGACAAAATCGACCGTTGTATTCAGTTAATACATAAGACATATATACTTTCTCATTAACATTTGATTAGTTTTCTCTATTTCTAATATTGGCTTAAATATTCCCTAATCCCTTAAAAATCAAGATTTCTCTCGATTTTATAATAAACCAAAATGGAAAGAATCAGAATGACAGGGGGCGGCTGGAACTATTTGAAAACCGTCAGGGGGGGTCTATTTTGATTTAAACAAAATGAAAAATATTCTGACCGAACTAACCTTTGTATCAAGGCTTGAATGGTGTAATTTCTTCTATCTTGTTACCTCCATTTTCTACCCAATTCTGTAGAATCTGTGCAAATAAATAATGTCCTAAATTTAAAGTAAAGTTGGACAAATTAAACATAGGAAAGTTACGTTACGGGGGTCTATCAAAAAATGTTAAAAATAAAATTTTCTTTATGTCGGAATATCTCGTTCAAACTCGGTATGTGAATGTAAAGTGTCATTCGAAACATTTTTTCTTAATAAGATCTTTTCCGTATTTTAACAAATAAGGTCAGTTTTTGCCGATTTTTAAAAATGGCGAATATGACAGAAAGGGCGGATATACCATTTTCGAGGGCCTAAGCTAAAAAAACTGAGCCCTCCGCCTTATTGTCAATAATAACATTTTAATTACGAGAAACGGTTTCAGGGAATTTCATACTTTTATTCCAAATTTAATAAAAATAACTTGAGAAAAGAGTAAAATATTTATTATTAAAAACGTTAACAATTAATAACACGTTTTACTCATTACATAAACATATAACCATTTTTTCCATTGTAATTTAGCAAAGTTACAATCTGGTTTAGTAATCCAGGCCCCCTGGAACCTGAGGCCCAAACTGTATCTTACTTAGCTTAATGGTAAATCCGCCCCTGATGACAGATACCTAATGTCACCTGTCAACTTTGACATGGCATATTTCAAGTATTTTTGAAAACAGAGGTGATTGGCTCACGAAGTTTAATCAGAATATTAAAACAATTTTCCATATAGATCCAACATTATGGCAGACACTGTAATACTCGAAGGTACCTTGGAGGATGATCCGATGTCCCGAGTAGGAACCTTGTGAAACCACGTAACGCAAATTTGCTTCTAAGAATCATGCCGAGATAGCTTATCCGGACCTTACTTTATTCCTTTATTAAATATAAAAATTTGCAGATTGAGGTTGGCCCGATTGCGTCTTTGTGGATGCCTCATTAGATTTTCCTGTTATTTGATTGTAAAATGACCTCAGGTTGGCTCTGTTAGAACTTTATAAGGATCTTATGGCGCTACTCTATGTAGTTTGGTTTAAAAAGAACTAGAACTGTCTCCATCAGTTCTTCATGAGGGCCTAATCAGGTTCCCCTAAATAACCCATCCTTAAAATAAGTTAAGCTGACCTAATCGAGTACTCATAGGGGCATGATCTGGCTTTTTAACATAGAGCTAGCCTCAATTACACCTTTTGAAGTCCTCAGATCAGGTTGGGTAAATTTTCTCCAGTCAAGTTTTCTCAACTAGCGCCTCTGAAAATGATATCTACGTACATTCGTGATAATTAATTGAACTTAAGTGCCTTGATATATAAATAATAATTTCTTAAACTCGCCTATGAAGACATGTACAGTAAGTAATTGACACTAAAGTACTCTATTATTTAAAATTAACAGGCATTAACTGCCTATAGCTGTATTCTTTTTACCACTTGTTTGTGTTACCAGTTTCCACTGAGACCAAGTACCTAACAATTGAGTGACTCATCTCTCAAAAAGAATGTCAAGAATAATAAGAATCTATTAAATTATATGGTAAAATCTATTAAGTTATATGAAAATATGGTGGTCGTTTACATCTGCCACAAAATTTCCCTAACTTGGTTGGGTTCGGTTATTTGTTTTTGGAAAAGAGTGGCCACGTGATACTATAATTCTTAATTCTTAATGTTCTGAAATGAATTAGAGAAACACGAGGGTGTTCGCTCCGACTCGACGCTTCTAAAGTTTTGTTTACAATAAACGAATGCAATCGAAGGTTTATGGGTGAAAGGAGTGTTCAAAACTCTAAAATCGAACGCAACTCATGTTTCAGCCTAAAGCGCCGGGAAATTTAAAGACTTTATTAAAAATCATAATTTTGAGTACTTTTATGAAAGGTTATATAAAATTATGCAGTTATAAATAACACGACACAAAAGAGTATTTACAAGAATGATTAAGATTGGATCTTAATTAGCTTTTGAGTAAATTTAGAAAAAAAAACCCTTGCTATTACTGACAACCTTGCTTAAAAATAATTGTATTTCACAGGCCTCTGGTCTTGTTTCAAATTGTTTAGTCTAAACAAACCGATCAGCCTTTGTAATTTTGTAGCTCACTTGTTGAATGATGCAGCCATTGTTTTACTGTACAAGTGAAACTTATCACGTTTGATTGTTTTTTATTACAATGGGTTGAAGGTCTGTTTCCAGTAATTTTAGTGGGAATTACCGATTGTATTTCTAACAATCTTAAATTATAAAAGAATTAGAAAAAAATATTAGAATCTCAGGAATGCCAGGATTATCCTTTATAAGTATATATTTATTATTTTTCTTATAGAATTCTAGCTTTCTAGCAGTTGTCTTCTTCTCTAAAAGATTGAAAACATAATCCGTTTCTAAGTGCATGTAAAAGATAATACAAACATAAAACTATCGGTTCTTTAGTCACCTATTAAATATTATTTAATAAAACAATTACTTAACTTATTATATTAAAATAAATAAACAAAAAATTCCAAGAAAAAGTTAATTTTCATCCAATTTCTTTTATCGGAAAAATACTTTGTATATTCAATGATTTAAGTTAGATTTTACTCACTTTTGTACTTTTTACTTACATCTAGATAATTTTAGATTTATTTTAACTAATTTCTTATTGGTTAATAAATTTAGAACCGAGATGTGCCTGTGTAGCAACACAAAATGATAGCAAGTGTAGTTGAATTGAAACACGCGGTTATGTTGTCATACTGCGTACGAAGATAAGCGTCCATTATGACTTTGCTTATTCTCTTTACACTTCCTTATATAGCCTTTCACTAGTGCAACAACGTCACATTTCTTACTTGGTTATATACATCGTGTTGAAATAAAGTAACCTTTTTTGGATAGAACCCTGTATATTAAAAAAAACTTTTAAATAGCGTTCTTGAAGATAAGTTTAACTATATTAGACACATGGGTTTCTATTATACTGTGAGCTACTGTTTGGAACTTATTGACTGACAATATTCAAAATGAGCTAGCAATGATGCTAAGAACCTTTTTGAGATTCTATTTACATCAAAACAAACTTTAAAATTACAGATTTCTTTATTTTTTAAATGGACACCCTGTATATTATCTAATCCATGAAAAGCACTGTTTATAAGACGATATATAATAATACGGACTTGCAATAAACTGTCTTGAAGTTGACGTTTATCTTTATATACATATTTCCAAATGTGGTTTATAAATTGGATAGTTAGTACCTAAAGATAACCTTCAATAACTAGACATAACTTCAAGAGTTATAAGCTTGAGTGTTCCATTACAAAAATGGTAAATAAGTAAATGCAAAATATTTAATACTACTAACACTAACAATTTCTAATTTGTCATATTTGGACACCTAAATCACAAAATATATGAAACGAGAATCTTTTGGGCAAATAAGAGTTCAAGAAGATTATTAGCAACTTAGCAATTTTGAATATTGGCCGTTTACTGAAAATAATGGTCGGTAAGTCTGAAATGGAGGACAAAATTCCATGATTCTAATACAGTTAACCCTGTCTTTAACTATTCAAAAGAATAATATACAGGGTGTCCTATTTGAAAAAGCAACTTTATGTCATCGATTTCATCGATGAGGTAAGAAGATCCATTCCCAAAAAATCCAATTCATAAATTAATTTCCAAAGGATCAAATGGCGGAAAGAGTACAATGGTCTAAAGTATCCAGTTTAGCTAATAATCTTATTTTTCAATATAAAGTTCTGTGCTCCAGAAGGGGTCGAGGTTTTAAAGATTACGCCTCAAAAGAAGTGCAGGTTTTTATTCCAGTAATCAATTTTCCAAGAAATGGTTCCTTTAAACTATTAAACTATTGGACTCTTTGTGCCAGTGGCCCAAGAATCTATGTGCACATTTTGCCAAAGCAATACCAATCGTATTTTTGGCGAATTATAACTATATGTATTTATTTCTATATTTTAAGTTATATTTTTTACGAAAATGAAAATCGTTTCACAAGAAAGTTATTGCATTCATTCACAGACTGCATCTGTGAAACGTATTCTGAATAAAAGTCCTATTGAAATAAATAGTCATAGTACATAGCTCTGAGTATACGCGTTTGATGCTTTTTCTGACACTGTAAAATGTATTTTGTAATGTAAAGTATGTAATTCTATAGCCTTACTAAAGCCGTAATACTAAAGTCCGAGTGAAATGATATGTGTTGAATGCAGTTCATTGTTATTGAATAATAAAAAAATGTGGTAGACAACTAAAAATCGATTAAATTAATCGAATTGTGTCTTTATTCAACTTTTTGGCGTGTCATAGTACGTAACGCATGTGACATTATACTTAACGCCTTCAGATCTAAATTGACCATTAAGGGCATCTTAAAACAAAACTAGATGGCATCATTTTTGGTGTTTTCTATATACATATTGTATAAATAATCATATTGTAAGTTTTTTATGAATAGTTTGCAGAACTATTTCATACTTATAATTATCTAGTATGTCATGTCTCCATTGTGTCACTTGTACGTAACACACGTTTTAGCTTGATGTGCTCGTAAACGGCATCAGATATAATAAACGAAATATATTTTTATTAAGAGCAAGAAAATGCATCAAATTAAAAGTTTAGTTACTTAAAAATAATTTGCGGGGATTCGCTAATCATAAAAATGCGTCGGAACGCGTCCAGGTAGGTAACCGTGAATTACGTACATTACCGAAAAAGTAAGTAGCAGCCATCTACACGTGTTTGGCACTTATTAGTGCTCATCAGGACGGCATAGCAGATATAATTAAATAAAAGCAACGAATTGAAGAACATGTACAACACAAGGTTTCACAGATAGTAGCCAACCACAATAAACGTCACCACGTTTGTTGTTGCACTGAAGATTCAGTGTTTTCACAAGTGTTTCAAATGTGTTGGCTGCTATCTGTGAAACCTTGTGTGTACAGGTTTTAGCTATCAAATTTCCAAACTTTATAACTCTCTACCTTTAGATTTAATAGAATTATCTATTCAAAGCTTTAAAAAACAATACAAACAACTTCTTCTGAGTCAACAGTTACAGCTTCAGCTCCAATAACTAAAACTTTAATGCAACTAATTATCACCATTTTACAAACCACTTCGAATGGGATTTCACACCTCATATATTTTTTTTACATTTTTAATATATTTTTATACTTTGTTTTTTACTTTCAGAGTATGATTAGTAAGATTATTATGTTTGAATTTGCACCGAGGTTTACTTTACTTTTTTTCCCTTAAATTTCTATTCTTTATTTTTCAAGGTTTTAGTGGAAGAGCAAGCTCTCAGCTTGAACTACGCCTTGTGGTTTCTGCAAACAATGTATTTTATTTATTTTTCTTTTACGTTTTTTTACTTTTGTATAGTTTGTATATTGTTTGTATGAAATAAAGACGTTTATTATTATTATTATTATTATTATTATTATTATTATTATTATTATTATTATTATTATTAAATTACAACCGCAAACATGCAAGACAAGAAAATACAAGAGTCTTGCAAGCAAGACAAGATTTTTGTTTGCAAGAATGAAGCAAGACAAGCGTTTATTAGAATTCTTGTCTTGTTTTGCAAGACAAGACAAGAAGTTTATTGTTTCCAGCCTTACTTTGTGGAACTCCATAATCATGAAATAAATAAAGATTAGTAAAAGTTTCACAGTTTTATTAAAATACAACCTGACAATATTGTTTCGACAGCTATACTGTCATTATCAAAGGTAATATAATTATAAACAAACACGTCGCTAAGGTAGATACAAAAATAGGTAACTAGATAAAATAATAATAATCAGAATTAAATATCTAATACTTCCAGTAACGGAGAATTACTGAGCTCAAGTTGTTCATTCATAAAGGTACCCTGAGTTTGTGTTTGTATATCTCAAAGGCTTCTAAAATGTCTAATTTGCGTTTGTTATTACAAAAATGTAGGAATTTAATATTATTTTGAGGAGTCATTGTGTGATTTTGTTCTAAAAGATGTTTGGCATAATTAGATTTTTCAGGTTGTTTATTTTTGTAATGACGTACGTGTTCTTTATATCTTATGTCAAAATTTCGAAGTGTTTGCCCAATATGTATCAAGTTCGAAGATTGAATATTTGAATTAAACCTCTCTAAACACATCTTCTGGTTTCGTTATGTTGATGACATTTTAGCTTGTTTTGACACTTCTTTTGAGGTTATCAATGAATTTTTAATTCTTATTAACAGTATCCACCCTAACATAAATTTTACACTAGAAACAGAACAAAACAGGGCTATAAACTTTCTAGACTTAAATATCAAGATTAACGCACACAATCTATTTGAATTTTCCATATACAGAAAACCAACACAAACAGACATAACAATACCAAATGAATCTTGTCACCATAATACACATAAAATAGCAGCCTACAGATCATTAGTACTCAGAGCTTTAACTATTCCACTAACAAAACCAGATTTTAGCAAAGAGATATCAACCATTAAACAACTAGCACATGCAAATCATTACAATCCGAACATGATTGACACTTTAATTAAACAAAAAGATTATAGGTTAGCTATCAAAAGAATATATCCCATTGACAATCAAACAGAAGACACAAATTACATATCTATACCATATTTTGGCAAAATATCAGAAAAAATTGCACATATACTAAGAGAAACCAACAATTATAAAATAACATTTAAAACCAACACTAACACTTTTTCATTTTTATTTAATGCTAAAGACAGAACACATGATATCATGAAATCGGGCATGTACCGTTTAAATTGTTCTTTTTGTAGTTCGGTATATATTGGGCAAACACTTCGAAATTTTGACATAAGATATAAAGAACACGTACGTCATTACAAAAATAAACATCCTGAAAAATCTAATTATGCCAAACATCTTTTAGAACAAAATCACACAATGACTCCTCAAAATAATATTAAATTCCTACATTTTTGTAATAACAAACGCAAATTAGACATTTTAGAAGCCTTTGAGATATACAAACACAAACTCAGGGTACCTTTAATGAATGAACAACTTGAGCTCAGTAATTCTCCGTTACTGGAAGTATTAGATATTTAATTCTGATTATTATTATTATTTTATCTAGTTACCTATTTTTGTATCTACCTTAGCGACGTGTTTGTTTATAATTATATTACCTTTGATAATGACAGCATAGCTGTCGAAACAATATTGTCAGGTTGTATTTTAATAAAACTGTAAAACTTTTACTAATCTTTATTTATTTCAAGACAAGAAGTAGTCGCACAAGACAAGAAATCTTGTCTTGTGATTCGCTACTCGTATCGAAATCCTAAAAATAAGGTTAGGTTATGAAGGATCATATGTTTTTCCGTTTGTAAACAAACTTCGATTATATTAGATTTGAATATCTACCTGTTGTATAAATCAATGATTATTTTTATTTTTCAAAACAAATATTTGGAATTGTGTTTGAATATAATAATGTAATATATTTAATTGTATATATATAATATATGTATAATTTATGTGAATATAATTGTATATGATTTTGATGATGTCCGATATGGATTTTTAAGAACAGCTTAAACATTTTTAAGTGGATTCATTGACATTTGGTGTGTCAGTTTACATATACAATGTTGGTCGAAATAAGAATTGTTGCCCATTGGGAATAATTTAAAACAATTTTATTTCATTTCTAAAAATTTTTAAGAAGTGATTTGTGACTATAGTATGTTGTTTTAACAAAAATTTAAAATCAATTATTCATTTGTAAATATTGTTCTTGGTTGTTTATTGAATTAAATTTATTTGATGCTAGTCTGTTTATATGAATGCGGCTGCAACCCCCATTGTCAGATTAGCATCCACCAAAATTTCATTTAAACAAATTAAAGGAAGATTTTCCTTAATGATTTTTCCTGAAAGAATTTAGTTTCATTTTGATAAAATATTTATTTATGTGTTTAATGAAATAAAGATCTGTGGTTTTTAATTTTTAAATGTGTTTATTTTATTTTGATGTGAATGCAAGTATAAAATTATTTATACAGAGATTAAGACTACTACTTGTCGAGGTGCGGAATTCCAAGTGCAGTGGTAGTAAGTTTCTCTTTCCAGATACAGGTATTAATAAGATCAATAATTTGTTTATCTCATGCTCAATCGAAACAAAACTGAGTCAGTCTATTGGGTAAAAGAAAAGCTTTGGGTTGTTATATTTTCATTTTTATTAATGCTAGCCAAAATCAAATAAAACATTAATTTATTTTATTTATTTAGAAATTTCATCTCATAGTTTAATCCCAGAATGTGGGGCTTTCTTAAATATTATTCATTTCAGAATATAACATCTCAGTATAAATATCTAATGTTGAATTTTGCTCTTCACTTGCAAAAAATAAAAGTTGTAAAACAAAAAGGAAACGTAAACCTTTTTAAAGGATTTTAAAAGTGAGAACCAAAAGAAAGAATAAGGTCAATCGTCAATATTTTCTGTTAACAAATTTTCGGTGTCTCGGCTAATATATGGAGATCTCCGATTCGCGTCGGTTTCCACACTATTAGCCTCGACTGGTAAAGTGTACCTACCGCCCTTCATACTTAAATAACTATTTTGTACTTATGGTTTAGCTATACTTTGTCCGCCACTGCTTTGTACCATTAGATCGTTCAGTATTGGCTCTTTTTCAATTAGGTGCTTTGGGAACTGACAATTGGAAATGGATATTTTTACATTGAACCATTTCATCACTGTGCGCATAACCAAGTAAAAAATACGGCATTATTAAAAAATTATAAATTATTTTCCTATATGAAATAGTTTTATACATAATTTTTTTTTTTTGCCAGTCTCGGTGGATTAGTGGTTTGCATGTTTGCTTCATAATCCAAAGATCGCAGGTTCGATCCCCGGCCGAGCTGGTAATTTTTCATAGCGGAGAAAAATTTAAAACATGTCTTCTTTTCGGATAGGAAGTAAAACTGTAGGTTCCGTGTCAATGCGATGTTTGGCACGATAAAGATCCCTACTGGGGGTGGAATTCCTCCAGATTCGGCTAAATTCTAGTTGGGTCGGCCAAATGATCATAGCAATCGGTGCCATGAGGTACGACGGATGCTCCGCCATCCTGATTCCTCGCCCAAACACAAACACAAACAAACAAACAAACATAATTTTTTTCACAAAACTTATACGTATAGTTTCCGAGATAAGGTATATGCCCGTAATAAACTGCCCACCCTGCACATTAAAGGTCGAAAAACGATATTCGATATCCTTAACCTAATATCAAAAACGCCCATTAAATAATAACAATAACATAATAAACTTTCCGCGCCCTATACCTTTTTCGTGAAAAGAAATAGTAATTTATTACATTCTCTCAAAGGAATTCAAAAATAAAAGCCCCGCTAACCTGTTTGATGACTACATTATTCTATAAATGGGCGATCACTATCTTTCCATATTAATTTAGACGTTAAATAAAAATTCGAAAAACTATTTCCCACTCGCATATTCCTCCAGCAGTTTCCTTTCACATCAACCAACGAGATGCTGTGCTGTAGCAGATTTCTCGTTGACATGATTATGTTTCCATATTTAATTATTCTGTTACTTCCTCAAAGAATACATGTAATAACATAATAATCTAATTCAAGATTATTAAACTGATGTATATTATAGTGGGTGTCAAAAATGAAACTTTCCTAAAATGAATTTTAAAAACATACACACATCCATACAAAAATAATTGAATTAAGGCATGTAGTGTAGCACGTATTCTTGCATTTACACACATCAATACACAGAATGAATTGTTGGAGACACCTCCTCCTCCAGTTCCAAGAATTTAGGTTTGTGACACCCACATGTGTAATTTAGCTGTATTTTTAACATCCTCCCACTGACTACATATATCCTTTTCTGTCAAACCATTTGAAAATTACATATGTTTACTACTTTCTAGAACAATGTAAATTGTAGCTGACGCTTATGGTAGGCCATCCACATCTCTTAAGAAGACCTTAGAGCAAACAAGATTAATAAGAAAGTTGTAATCGTAACTTGTAAAATAAAATACAACATCCTTTTGCTTTTGCTGCTGAATGGCTAAATAAGAATTAGTGCTGGGGTTTATTATCGATTAATCAGTTTATGGCCTGGATGTTTTTTGATTTATTCAACATAATTAATTCTGCCATGATATATTTAAATTCAATAATTACTAGTCACGTTACTAATTATGTATTAAATCTGATGCATTTATTAGTAAACTCGTATTTTGTTGTTCGAAGAAAGAGGAAGTTGTAAAATCTCTTGAATTATTGTTATAGTACCCATAATTAGATCTAATTATCAGTAAAAAAAGTAATAACAAAAAACATACTGTGTTGATTGCCATTTGATCTCCAATAAACAGATCAATGATTATTCGATGGATATTTGCAATGTACGAGTAAACTAAACTAAAAATAATTATATTTTTTGCAATTTTTGTAAATATTAGCATCGTTATCAATCACGCATAAAACATGTATTTGTTTACTACATCTTCTAGTTTAGAAGTTTCTGTAATGTAATTACCATGTATTATATTCTAAAATTCGATCGTGTGCATTGTTTTATAGAAATATCTATTCATACAATTCAGAGCAGTGATCTTTAAACAATGTTCCGTGGGCTTAACGCAAAAGTTTTAAAGGTCTAAAGACAAATTGGCATCGCCTATAGGATGTGACAAATTTAGCATCCAAGAAGATTTACTAAACAAAATACAATTATTAATATAATAATTCATATTATTTAAAATAATCACCACTTAACTGTGCCGTTGAGGTCCTAATTTGAGTTCATTTGGCTCTGGATAGTAGTACCCAGTAGGTTCCTGCTTACGGTTATAAATTGTCAAAATAGACACAAAAAGTACTCGGAAAAACTCGCATAGAGCTGAAGATTGATACAGACCTTACATACATCATTATAAATGAAATGTCAAAAATCAACATCGATCCTAGTTCGGCTAAAAATAGGCATGCTACCAACTGTCACCGGACCAACAAAACATTGTACTGTACATTTTATATGAAGGTATTCACATCAACCATCACAGACACGGACCGTCGCGACCATATAAAATGTATTGGACAATGTTTTGTCGGTCCGGTGACTGTTGGTAGCCGTGAGAATCAGCCTTAAAAGTGTACAGTTATTCTGTCTTCCTCCAACATTTGCTGCTGCTTCTCAACATTTATATCGTGTCTACTATCAAGTTCAAGTATGGCTAGGTACCGAATTGGACCCTGAAGACTGGGGATGGGTATTAAAAGATAACGGTTTAGAGCCTATTTTGTGTAATTGCAAGACGGATTGTAATTATAATTGTGTCTAAAAAATGTCGGATTATTTTGTTTACCAGTATGTAGTAATTGCCAAGGCTACTATTGTTCCAATATTGAATCAAATGCAACAGATGACGATGCTTATGATATCAATGAAGATATATCTGATCTATCTTTTTTTAGAGCAATCCATAGAAATCCAGCAACAAGAGAAAGAAGAAGAGGAGGAGGAAGAACAAAGCAAAGAAGCACATATGACAGTTGAAGAAGAATTTGAAGATTATTAATCAAAACACAATTTAAAAAAAATCATAGAAGGAGGTGTGGAAAAGAGTGCATATTATGCAGAATATGACTTTTCCAATTCTTGAACTCACGATATCTCTTGAATGATGATTCCTAGAAAATTAAGTATGCAGACTTTTTTGTAGATAATCGCATAATCTACAAACTTTTTATGAACTATTTTTACGATAACACTTGCTGTTTAAGAGATATTTGCGAAAAAACGATATTTTGACCCAAAGGTCAAAAAGTCGACAAGGTCAAAACCTTGAATAAGATTTTTAGCCGAAGTAGGATCGATGGGGACATTTGACATTTCATGTATAATGGTGTGTTAAAGGACTGTACGAATTTTCAGCTCTATGCTAATTATTCCGATGTTGAATGTCTATTTTGACTGAACTATTAGATGTAGAAACCGGTCAACAATTTCGAAGGCAGAAGATAACATCAGTCACAATGAACACTAAGACGGCGGACGAATCAAAATGCAAACTAGTGAAGACTGGTCTGTAAAGCTCTGAAAGACAGTCAATCTAGATGAAGTAAACCTTAGAGAACAATTTCCTGCAAGATTTGGACCAGCATAAAATTCCCCTTTTCTTTGGAGAGAAATAAATATATCCTACCTTATTCAGACGATAATTCCAGCCCACAATGACATCAAATAATGTGCTCCATACAACGAAGCATGCCAAACCAGTGATCTTTTTGACAAGAATAACTTCCATTTTTGATGTGGAAAACACACAAGTGTATTACTCAACATAGAATGATCCATACTTTCCTATATCTGAAGACTGAATACATTTTACTCTTCTACTGCTCAAGACAGAGTACCTTCTAACTGGTCATAGCAGACTTTCTCCGACATCTAAACTCCCAAAAAATGATTAACCTATTATGTATTTATGTATATTATATTATAATTATAAAACATATTGGAACGTTCTTTTTAAAATAATACCAAAAATGCTGTTTAATCGTCTATTATCAAGAGAAATATTATTTACATACACTAATTACAAAACAAAATTATTAACTATTAACGAACTTAAATGCTAGATATTTATTTTATTACATATTATAAAGATATTTATTTAATACACCTTGAGCGCGTCTAATTAACGACTATTTTAAATATCCCTTATAATCTTTCCAGAAAGTGCTGGATTAGCCTGGTTGGTGTATCGTATCTCGTCTAGCCGCCTGATGCGTCATATAAGTGGCCCGTAAATGGGCCGACAATCTTCTAGCAATATTAAAACCCGGGCATAGGGGTTTTCCCATTTGTTACAATATTATAAAATATATAACATAGACGATAACTAAGAATACACAAGAAGAATTATACAACTTACCGTACTAAAAAAATCTAATCATTAATTTTATACAAGAAAATATGGTCGTAATAACAGTTTCACAAGCATGAGATGATTTTATTCTTGAGATTAACGAAAAACACTTTTATATGAAAATTAATTTATAACTATTAAATCAAGTAAATTATTCAACAATTCATAATAGATAAAATACTATATTTATTAAATTACCTGCTGTTATCATTAATCCAACTGTAACTGTGACTCATTTCGAGAAAACTTCTTACAAAAATTCAATCGAAAGTTTGCTAAATATTTAACATATGATACGTTTGCATAAATGATTTAAAAGAAATAACATAAATTAAAACGTATTATTAAAGCCTTATAATTGAACATTTTCTTGACAAATTAATTAAATAAATTTACTTGTACTTAATTAAAACTTAATATTTATCTTAAAAACATAATCATAAAAAGCACCAGTTTCTTTTTAATTTTGAAATCTACAAAATGTTGAGATTGCAATCCAGGCCAATATTGTTTATACACAGGGTGTCCATAAAGTGCATAACTGTTTGATATCGCTTAAATTATTAGATATCGAAAAAAACTTTCAATTCAAAAGTTTCTTGGTTTAGTAGTTAAAGTTCTTAGATAAGGATGTTAGTTGATAATTGGTATAAAAAAAGGAGAAGTTTATACTACTTACCTGTACATGATTGGAAGTTATTCTTATTGTTAAATAATATCAAGTCACTGTAAAATAAGCTGCAAAATTGATTAGAAGTTATTACCTTAACCCAAAATTAAAATTAACTTAATCAATAAAATCACTTATAAATTTTAGTATTTACCTGATTAAGTGAGGTTATATTCTTTTGTTGAGAGCTTGATAATTCTTTTATGATTAACTCATTAGAGGGCGCCGGTTTTCTTGGCGACAATCATTCAAAATTTCATTTACACTTATAAAATCTTTATTATTCTACTCTGGTTATTTATTATTGTTGCAATGGCAATCCCTATGCTTTAATGTCTTTCTGATGGAAGTTATTAATGTGATGATACCGTGGTGATCATTTATATGTCAAGATCATTCTCCTCGTAAAAAAAGGCTAAACATATGGTAAAAAGAATAACTTATTAAGGCATTCAACGCATTCCCCAAGAAAAATATAGGATGAATTACTGTCTTTGAATATGGAGGTAGAATACAGTCTAGTTACAAAAAACTGGAGGTGGGTTGAAGAAATAAAGGCATCAACTGCTGATGGCAAGTTAAGAACATGTGTTGCTGATGGCGATGTTGCAAAACTTAGCCTAATTAAATATATAATTAAATATACGGGAGCCGCCGAGGAAAGGTGTGTGGTAACTCCTGTTGTGGCAGCTTGTAGTTTCCGGGAATTGTTTACTGGTGCTGCAATTGCATGAGCAGTAGTCCGCATTTGTTGATCCATGGGAAGTTTCGTCAAAGAGACGGTGGTTGATCTTTCCAAGATTTCGACCCTGTTCTGATTTAAAAAACATAATCGGTTAGGTTAGGATCCAATTCTGGCGTGGTTCTAACTGATTCTAGTGTTTCTGTAATTGATGTTGGAGAATGTATTACTGATTGTGGTCAAATTGTTGGAATTCATGCAGTTTTGGAAATGAATTATTTGGAATACATTTTGTTATGGAATTATTAATCTGTGAATTGTGCTCGTCAAGAACAGCCAAGTACTAAAAAATGAGTAGACTTATAGAATCTTTAATATTTTACTCTTGTTAGTTATTATTGTTGCTATGGCAATCCCTATGCTTCAATGCCTTTCTGATGGAAGTTATTAATGTAATGATGCCGTGGTGATCATTTATATGGCAAGAGCATTACAGTACCATCCAATAATGGACAATATTTGGCCCTGAAAATGACCGTTTCAGTAACGACATTTTCTAATCAAGCAAAAACAAAAAATGTACACAAAAAAAGACGTTACCGATGCTGTAAGTGTTAAAAATCCAAAAATTGAAGGATTAATTTTTCCTGCTTTTCTAGAGGATTTGTTTGCTTGCATGATGCTTCAGGTTCTATAAAATGCAAAAGCTTAACTAGAACTCAAGCAATTAATTAGCGAGTACCCAATTAACTTTTATTCCGAAATTGGAGAATTGAAGAATTGGAGTGATTCACATTTTTCTTATTTTAAGACTAATTTTAAAACATTGCAGTAGAAGTTGGTAAAGGCAACAAACATACTATACTTATATATACTACGATATCACAATTTTACTCATTAAATTAGTCACTGTTGCTAATTTTGACTTGGGAAAGCAATTGATCACATTTGCCTATGTATGTTATCAACGACCCTCCTTATTATACAAAATGTGGTAGGCAATGTCATGTTGACTGATGTTATTGTTATTACAGAATGTTTTGAATTGCATGTATATACGATAGAAGCAATTCTCGTTATTTAATTTCCTTTCCATGCGATACAAAATGCGGCTAAATACCTCAACGGACATTTAATTTAAAACAAAAAAATTTGAAGGTGTTGTTTTCTTAAGAACCTGTTCGTTATATTTACAAAAATAAATTATGTAAATTAAACCAGTCGACAAAAAAACGAAATAAACAGCGTCTTAATTTTGGCACCAATCTTGCCACTACGAGAAATCCGTTGCATCTTGCCATCACGGCCCAAAATAACTCTATTATTTAGTTCCTCGTGTAAAACGTCTCCAAAAATAGATGTAATTAAGAGTGACACAGTATTGAAGGAATTTACTCACGAAAATCCTTAAATCCGATTTTAATGATACGATTTATTTTGATCATCCATAACATCAATGAAATTTAGTCAAGAAATATTTTTTACTGTTCCTTCAAATTTCATTTCTGCTATTTCGACGCTTAAAATTTAGATGGCATTTAATGTGTTGTCCTGGAAGGAAGAAGAGACGTCGACGTCCAAAACACCCACGCTCGATGAAAACCGAAATGTGCCGAACGTAAGCGAAGCCGACTTGATTCTATATAGTCTGCTTGTTCTACTCCAAGGCCGCCAGCAATGTGTTTACGCTCGCACAATTATCAATGGCTACTTGGTCTCATTCTCAATCGCTGCTCAATGATGAATTGTCAACACGCCAGGAAAAATCAAGAGTAATGACCGATCATTATTTAATACATTCCTATTTGCATTTATCGGCTGGTACAAATCATAGTATGTAAGGCTGCTCACTAAAGTAAATCTTAGATTCACATGCGTACCGGTAATTAAAACGGATGTAAGTTTCAATGTGTAACCGTAATTAGAAATGCAAATAAGTGCATTAATTTATGAAAAGTATATAATGGATAGTATAAATTTATTTAAGCGAGGTCGTTTTTAGATAAATCACTTTAATAAAATAATAATTGATTAAAGAGCTGGCTGGCTTTTAATACATATATTTCAGAACTTATCTTAGTAATATTTGTTAAACATTTCCCATTGCCATTAGCTATTTTATACTAACAACCACAGTTATTTTCTTCTTTTTTTGAGTTGTGCTGCATTTTAGAATTTACTATTTGTCTTTAATAAAACATGATGCAGCCACTTAAATAGCACATGTTGGAAATATTTAAAACTATAAAATAAACAATATGATAATAGCTTTCATTTTAATGGCTCTTCTTAGTGCAAGACGGGATATGTGTCAATAAGATATTTTAGACCCATTGAAAAAAATTAGTGAATCTCTCCAATTAACTCAAAAAACATATTTAAAACAATATTAATGCAACGTATTGCTTATACAGGGTGTATTTAGTATAGCTGCCATTATTAAAACAGGTGATAGATGACATTAATGCCTACAAAAAATTCGAAACAAATTTTTTCCTATCAACATTACTTTTCGCGTTATTTGAATAAAACTGGCGGATGAAATGGCAACAGTGCACTCACTGAAAATCATTGGATTCACCATAAAAAAATAAACAAGGTATTTACTGTGTTTTGGGAGCCTTATAATATGACTATTAAATTTAACAGTTCGTTTCTCAGACAATTTTACTACTGCTAAACAATAAAACAGCAAAAAAGGTGACAGATTCCAGAACGTCTAAAACAATTTTGAGTTTCTTTTAAAGGAATTCGTAATACATTGGAAATAAAAGCACAGTATAATATACTGTGATAAAAGCATCAAAAACTTTAAACTTGTTGGGTTTCCCTAGCTTAAAATGCAAGTTTCAAATATTATGAGAATTTATTATCTCTAGGGTATCGACCTTTTCTAGTGATATTATTATTTGACCAAAACACAGATGGTTGTCTGTAGTTCACCTAATCAGCAGAGCTCAATACCAAAGTATGGATTTTTATCATTTTTGACAAGGTAGTTGGCGATCAAAAAGTCCACTGTGTCACATTATATTAATAATTCGTAAAACAAATTGTACATTGATATAAGTTTCTTTGCTAATACAGAATTATCCTTTTTTTATAAGTAGTTCAAATAATGTATGCCATGTATTATAGGAATACTTTTATTTTGGACAAAATTTAATTTATTGTTTCGACTACGTCATAACCAGGCCTTCTGCATCACATTCTTCAACGTTACTAAGTGGACTTCTGTGACTTAATGGATAATTAGCAGAAAATTATGAATAAAGTTATTTGCGAAATAATTAAATTCATTAGTATCCTAGAAGGTAATATTACAGAAATTCTTATTATTTTTAAAAAATTTTAAGTGACTTAGCAGACATGCAGTTTACACACGCATCCGTTCTTGCACTGATAACTCGAACTTTTGATTTTAACTGCCATAATTATATCGTAAATCAAAGCACTAACTATGCGTCATCCAACGTGTTTGTTAGTTTCGCATTTGTTTGCTTTATCCAGGGCCGTAGCCAGAAGTTTATTTCCGGGGGGGTTTCTGGATTAAGTTTATAAAACTTACTATTTATGAAGATAATTACTACAGGGCTCGATAGATGGTGCTACAATACGAAAGGTGTCAAAAACAAAAACTTATCCAACGTGACTTATATATGGATCTAATTATAGGAATTGTGGATTATGTATGTTGTTATGTACAAGACTCAGTTGTTAGATACAAAAAGAATATAAATGTCTTATCAATGTAAATTACTTACCTAATAATAATATTGCAGTTATATACGTGTTACTTCTCAAGTATCTAATTCAAATACATGTACAATTGCGGCCGAAAAGCTTTCAACGGTCTATTGTGACTGTGTAATTTCGACTTTTAAATTCTCATAAGAGACGTCACTTTTATTCATTTGATATGCCATAAATAGCATGAAAGCCATCTTCATACGATGTGAATATCAGAAAAATGTGCTAACTTGATAAATTACCGTTGAAAATTTTTCGGCCGCAACTGTACAAACAGTGACCGGTCGTATAAGAGATGTTTGCCTCTGAAATCGAGACGATGCATTCAAGTCCATCTTATTGCTTTGCTTTTGCTATTTTAACGAATTTTATTAATTTTATTTTGTTGTTATTTACTAGTATTAAGTTTAGTTTCGGGGGGGGGGGGGTCAGACCCGTAAACCCCTCTCTTGAATATGACCCTGGCTTTATCTTTTTATTACACAACTAAATTTTGTGACACAGTGGAAACATTTAGGGACACTGTTTAATTATAGATAAAATGAAATAAGTAAGGATAAAATATGATTTAGATATTTGATGGATTATAAGAACAAGGGTAAATTCAGGTTATTCATTTACTTCTTATTAAGACCGTTATTGTTCTAGGCCTGTTTTTGATCATGAAGTATGTCTGGGGACATGGGGTTTTGATATATCTATGTTATTGATACATTTACTGATGGCCAGTGAGATTTCGAGTGGTTATGAAATAATTTATTGATTTGATGCATTCTAATTTCTATTTTACATTACATCCAAATTGTTCAAAAACAATTTTATATTTTGAACTCTCGTTCACAATTCTAATTTTACAGCTCTACATCATAAATTGGAAGTTTTATAATCAAGATTCTATTACAATTGGGAAAGTGATTCCAGTTTCAACTTTTACCACGAAACTCGAAACTGTAAATTGGATTTTGGATGAAAGTTAATTTTAAATTTTGGATATAAAATTTTATATTTTAGATTGAAATCATTCACATAGTTGAAAATTGTAAGTTTGATTTTCTAAATTGCAAATTTTAAAATATAAATTATGTTCTAGTCGAGAAGCGTCTCTAAAGATCTTACAATTTTTGAAATCTTCAATATTGATTTGTATCTGTCAATATGCTCTGAACTCTGTTTTGTGACTGCTAGATTTATGAATTCGAATTTATAAACTTCTGTTCCAAAATTTCCTTAAAAATTATAAATTGATAATACATTACTCACGTTTTACACGTTGAAGAACTATAATTGGGAATTCACTATTAAATTTCTTAATTTCTTTACTTAGATTTAGATTCTGCCTATAAATATACATTTATTCAAAATCGACATTCGATTCCTGAAGTTTCACCATTCATTTCCAATTTATAACTTCACGAATCTTAATATGAAATATGAATTTCACTAGTAAATTCCGTAAAGATACGTATTAAATATTGAATTCTAAAATAACAATAATTTAACGTCCAGTACTCAATTAGAATTGAATGCTATACATCCAGATATTTAAATTGTAGATTTTCTATTCTAAAATTCTGAACTTAAAATTAAAAAAAATCTTTAATTTATATTATTATTGATTTGTATTATTTCTTATTTGAAGTTTAGAGAATTAGATGTAAGTTCCCAATACATACTAGATTTCATACTGTAACATTCTTTTTAAAATAATAACAAAAATGCTGTTTAAATCGTATATTAATAAAGAAAAGAATATTTACAATGCACTTAATTAAAAACACTATAACTATAAACTATTTAATGAACTATTATTTAAATGCTAGGTATTTACAGATTTATTTGAGAACCATTTATATTAAAACTATTTATGAATTACAATAATTATTAACAATTTATTTATTCAGAGTACATTTCAACACGACACCGGGTAAACATTAACTGCCCTCCTTCTACCCGCGAACTCAATTTATATCTTTCATACGATGACTCATATATCTAGAATGTTCGATGACGTATTGATGAGTCATACATGCAGCTGTTTATAAGTGACGTCAATGAGGCGTGTCGATGAGTCACACATGCACGTGTTATTGATGAGTCATACAGTTGATGACTCATCCATCTAGAATGTTTGATGACGTCATATGTGGGTTTACTATTCGTTACAATACTTTATTTTATAGGTAGGTACTTAAGAAATGTATAATAATAATTATAAAATAATAATAATAAAGTAAAATAATAAACATTTGAAATACAAATTATATATTTTATAAACAATTATTATTTACAAATTATTTATTTCATTTATTAGTGAAAATGTTAAATATTAATTGCCAGAACTGGGTGGCCTTTGGCACCATGAAATAAGGAATATTAGCAAAATTTTGTTAAGGAAATTAGAAAAGACAGTATAAATATTAAAATAGAAAAACAGTAAAAACCAAAGATTAGAATCTTTTTTGAAAAAAAAAGTATCAAATATTTAATTCATAACATTTTTTTTGCAGGGTGTAACTAATATAACTATAGTTTGTCTCAAAGTGAAACTTCTGTACAGGTGTTATGCACGACATTGATGCCATACTTCTATGCAAAACCGTGAATTCCGAATATTTTACTAACAATATCCGAAAATAAAACTAATTATAAACAACTTAATAAGTTGAAAATAAAAGAAGTAATCTTTTTTTTAATTTTGAGTGTAAGTAATCGTAATTGCACACCATTATATTTAGTTCATTTTTCTCACTACCTCTATTAATAATATTTATAAATTATTTAAATTATTATTAATTATTGATTCGATATCATCCAACAATTTGCCAATTTCCCACATTTTTCGTTCTGTTGCTATTACATGGTTTACGTAGCTTTTCCATTTCTCTGGCGTTACGACCTGATATGCTGCTGTAATTAAATTTCGAATTTCAGCTTCTTTAAAATTCCCGTTGCGTTCAACTATATACCTTTTCACTTCACTCCAAACCATTTCGACCGGATTAAGTTCACAGTGATAGGGTGGGAGCTTCGAAATCTTCACATCGTGCTTTTTGGCAATAATATCTATGAGGCAGCAGCGTGCAGTGCATACGAAACAGTGGAAGCAGTCCCGATACGACATATGCGCTATTACGCTCGTACGCAATGTGTACGACCGTGATAGCGCATACGTCATATCGGGACTGCTTCCCCTGTCTCGTATGCACGGCACGCTGCTGCAGTATGAGGTACCTGTCATATCCTACTTTGAAGGTCGTGACTACATCAAGTAATTTGCATTTTAGGTAGTCTTCTTCAGAAAACAGTCATTTTTCAACTGCAGCTGAAGTATGTTCTGTATACACATAAGTATTGAATTCACGATATTTTTCTAAATTTACCTACTGCAGGAACACATGATAGGTAATAATATATATAAATAGTAATCTTAACTCAGACAGTTCGTAGAAATTTCCGAAATTATTTTAAACTTTGAAATAAATAATTATCGTATGCGCGATGGATACATGTTCTCTTGTGGTCAATATCTGAATACGGTTCAAATAAAAGCGGCATTTCTGGATTGGCAACTAAAAGTAAAAACAATCCGAATGAATTCAAATTTGACAAAGAAGAATGCGTCGATCTTGGAAATCCGGATGAAATCTGCGAAAATGTTAAGAAGAAATTGAGAAAGGCGGCAAAAGAAATACTCTCCGAAATCCATTAATTATGCAGCTATTCGTCTTATTACAGTTTGTACATCTTATTACAGTAGTATGTAAATAGACATAATTGGGTTGAAATTATGTACTTTGTTGTCTTATATTAAGCCAACTTAATCTCCTCCGAGTGAACACTTAGACGTGGGGGGCTAGGAACCAGTAGGTGCTGAGTAAGGGCACAATTCAATAATCTTTATCGAATACTTTATAATCTTCTAACAAATCCAACCTAAATCCAATTTTAACCTAATGTTTCTACTATTAAGGAAGATCACTTAACCTAACTTTTCAGACAGTGCAGTGATAGGATTACGGTGGCGCATAAGAAAAAGATATTCTGCTAGGCGAGTGGATTCTGAAAATGTAGAATATGTTATGCAAGTTGCCATATTATGTCACAAATCAAATACCATTCTCGTTGAGACATTGCGATTGCATATAGCACTGCATAGTTTGGAGCGTTATTCGTCGAAATAGACAAGAAAGAAAATTTCGTTGTAGTTTTCTGCCGTACATTTCGTACCAGACCTCCCCAGGCGACCTTGACCCAGTATCTAAATGTAAGTGTACCTCAAACCTGAAGCTAGAGTCATCGTAGATTCTGCAGATATGCAGGTTTTGGTGGGAAGCATAAATGATATGAATCCATAATGAACCATAAAAAAACGCTTAAAACCATGAAAAGGTTCAATTTTTTGGTAGTTTTCTTAACATAACTTTGCGCAGAGTAGCAATTTCCGGATACCTTACGGGACAAACTTGTTCTACTCGTCGAGCTCGTTAAAATGAGCTAGGAGCATGTGAGACGACACTTCTACGTAAAGTTAGCATTTTGACTTTTACCGCCCTGGTACATCCAGCTGAGCAACAAAAATGATGCCGTCTTCGGGCAATATGGCCTTTGTAGACCAACGAATTATCACTTGTAATTACACGAGTGCTTCGAAATTTTCGATTTGTAATACGAACGTTGATTAGCAACCACGAGTGTCATTTTTTGACGTTTTAATTTCCCGACGTGCAACGGAGGGAAATTTGTCAAAAAATGACACGAGTGTTGCGTTTTAATCAACTTGAGTATTACAACAGATAATTTCAGAAGCACGAGCATGTAATTCGGTAAGATTATTTCATGATACAGTTGTTTATTTAAGCATCTACTTATTAACATAAAGATTAGTATTTGACATGAAAGTAAAAAATGGGACACATGTGACACTAGTTTTCAGCGTTGTCACGAAGATAAAAACAGTCGAAAAGTACAATAAAAAATTATCGAATTATCGCTGTAATCCAAAAAATAAAGCCTTGCGATTGGTCAAAAACGAAGTAGAATGAAATAATCATTCAAAGTTTGAAGCAAATTGGAGAACACAACATTTTTTTCTGGTTCTATTCAAGGAAAATTGATTTCAGTTTTCTGGAGACAGCCTTTTGAAAAGCTTTATATTCAGATTGTTATATTCTTACTTCAGTTCAGTTTCTAATTCCCAGTGGCGTGCGGTGAGAATTTAGGCTAGGGAAGCAACCACGATTTAAATTTTAATACACCTAGGTACAATAAAAAACAGTGTTATAATTATTAAGCTTAAAAGTCTTTTAAGGAAGAATTTTTACACTTCAGTAGTATTCTTTTACTCTATAATGATTAATCGAATTAGCAATTTTTTTTAGGTAATTTTTTAGCACATCTCGTTCTTTTGAATACTGATTAACTCCCACCTAGTACGATATTTTTAGCATGATTGGTAATCCCCTTACCCCTTTGAATCGTAGAAATTCTGTGATTGACATGATTGAAGCATAAAAGGTGCTGTAACGAAACTTGTAACTATTGCCAAAGTTCTTTTGTGACAAAGCATTTTCAAATTTTTATGATTGTTTAGATTTAATCACAATGTGCAAAAGAATATGTCTTTTATACTTATGGAATATGTTGACTATTATTCTTTATTTAAAAAAAAGTACTACTATTTATTTATAATGCAACTCGATTTTCCGGTCTTTTTTAGCAAAATACCTGGTGCAGGTTTTAATTTTTGTTGTTAAATTTAAAAGTTCTGGTTTTGGTCTGCCTTTCTCAATAATTTCCTCCGAAACTGTATGAAAGAAATTTTTTATCAAATAATAATAATACTTGACAAATTGAACGGTACTCGAACCTTCCACCGAATTTGCAGCTGAATTTGCAGTCATGTCGTCATGACGATAAAGCAAGTTTAAATGTTGCATACAGAACAAACTAAATAGAATTATTTGTCTTTCAAAAAATCTGAACTTATATAAATTGAAATAATAAAATGTTCCAAAATACAGTCTCATTCGCAGATTTACATTGCTGAAGTAACATTTAACAAACACGAAAAATCGAACAAATAACGATATTATAATAAACATCTGATCACGGAGTACGCTAATAAAAAATAACTCGACCTTATACGATGTTAACTGTAGGCCACAACGCACCCGCGACTCGCCCGCTACCGAAAACAAGACGTGCAGGAAGCAACGAAACCAGTGCTTATATGCAGTGTATGTAACACATTTGAATCGGTATTACCTTTCCGCGCAAGTTTAATGAGCCTAATTTAAAATATGTAGTACTCTAAATAATTATACTTTTTGCTGTACGGAATTGATATTGAGCTTTAAGTTGATTAAACATTACCAATTTAAATAAACGATAACCATAATTTTATAAAACTATTTTTGTTAGCATTGTTTTTTAATTTTAATAAATTCTTAAGGGAAGCATTGCTTCCCTTGCTTCCATGGACGTGCACGCCACTGCTAATTCCAAGTTCATATAAGCAAATTTGCTTTTGCTACTGAATGCACTTGTTGAATGTTGTTGAATATTTTGCGATATTGATCAGTCGCAAACTGTAGGTATGTAAAACTATAAAAAATATTATTGGTCGTATTAATAACTAGAGTTAATCGCCCAATAATTTATTCCGACAATAAAATTTCTATTATTAAAACGAACAAAATTCGATTAGTTATTGCTCAATAGTTCTTGCTATATTCAGTACTTCAATAAATGATTATTAACTGTAATAACACATTACCTAATGCTTATTGACATTTCTATTCTACGTATAACAGAGCTTTTTTTTCTCTATTAACTTAAATCTACGTTTTTATTTCACGAATAGTTTAAAAATCCGATCTGATACCTATACATGAAATACACCCTACTTAATATAAACTACTACTTACTACTCGATATAAAATACTTATTAATTGTGAAAAGGTACTGAGCCCTATCATGACTTTCGCTTCACCCAAACCTTCTTAAATTTTTTATTCAGTAAACAGATTATTTTAATTTCAAACTAATGAGTACACAAGTGAAGAAAATCTAACCTAAAGAGTGAATGCAGAATAGACAGTTGGAATTTTTAAAATTTTAAATTCTCAGTTTATGATGGTGCATCTTGGTTTGACAAAAGACGAAAATAAATCAGTTAGATATTCCAATGAAAGTTTCTTATAGATTTTATTGACTATTATTGAAATACCTATGCAATCCTAAAACCACGTCTATGCAGTAATTAATATTTAAGTATCCGTATATGATCGATATTGTTTATCAATAAAGCTAAATAAAAATAATACATAATTACCAACCAGCTTTTATTAACCTATACGTGCTCACATATCTACAGAACAATGTAATCTGTTAGACACAAAACCATAACTAACAGTTTTAAGAAATAAGCTTTCAAGTTACAACAATGTCGTAAGCTAAAACTTACTAATATGAAATTAATTTGATTGAATAAAATTGAAATATAAATCACTAACGTGATTGTTAAATGATGCATCTATCATTTTTTCTATATTCTCTTATTAAAGTGTCTTTTGACAAAGTCTGACTTAATATCAGAATGTTTAACAATCTTGCTCACGGGGACGAACTCAAAGAATTTATATTTATAAACGGTCCTGTTCATTGATTTTATTTATTTGTGTCGTAACAGGATGTTGTACCTAAAAAATAGAGAAATGTGGATCTTGAAACCAGAACTGCTTCATTGTTTTGTGGAGAATCTTCTTTCGTATCTATTTGGTCTAACAAACACTTCCATCACAGAGTTTCCCAATTATGTTAATGACGGTTCTCTTTTTTTAGCTAATAGAAACGTTTTTTTGTATTATTCTATTGATTATATGCAAGTAGAATACTATATTTTGTCCACAACTATTAAATATTTTTGATTAGATTTACACTTCAAAATAATTTTAGAAATTTATAAACAATGTTAGCGTTTCAATTTAATTAATGAGTTTTATGTGCCATTAGTCAGTGTTTTGACATATAGCGGCCTACTCGATAAAACTTTAAAAAGTATTTGAAATCTAATAGTAGCGAATAATGTATATAATTATAATTGAAGAAACACAACTATAATCCGTATGTTGTAACAACAAACGCTTTTATAGTTATATCATTAATAACTGTTAGTGTCAGCTGAAATTTGAGAGATAGACAAAATAATTTATCAATACGTCACAGTGTTTAAGTAAAATACTAACAAAATAATAAGAAAGTATAAGAAACAAAAAATCCTTATACCATTTTTGATTTTACGCACATCGAAAAACATTTGCTAAAAAGGTAATTTTTTGGGAACTGCTGGAAATAATAGTAAAAACAAATTGTGACATCACCTAGTATCAGCTGCACTAAAGTATCAGATATCACGGTGAAAAGGTACATGCGTTAAGTCCTACGTCCAGCTCCAATTTCTATTCTTAAACTAGTGACTACCAACCCACATTTCAAAAACACTTTTTTCTCGGTTATTATGAAAGCTTCTTGTTGCATTTTAGTGTTTTATCCTGCCCAAATAATACGACTCTTAAGTGAAACAGCCTGTATAAGTCAATTAGTTTAAAGGGATTTTTTATTACTGTGTGCGGCTTTAATTTTAATTTAAAAAACATAAAAACCATTCGACTTTATAGGAAATTACATTTACCAATTTTTCTAAATGAGATGCGATGCAGGAATCCTCCGGACTAGATATGACGCCTTGTTTTGATTGCATTAATTAAACATTTTGATAACCAGAACTACAGGCTTTTAATGTACGGTGAATTTTACGTTGTTGTAGTCATTAGAGAGTTTTAGCGAATCGTATGTGTACTAGTTAACGTACGTTATTTGCTCGTTACTAAGAAACAGAAAATTTTAACGTTATCGTGAACGTCATTAGAAAGACGTATTACGACATTTCGTCTTGATTGTCGTATATGTGAAACGAAATGTCAAACGTGAAAGGTATGTCTGGGAGGGATAAAATTAGTAAACTTCGGTTTAATATAAAGGACGACTTAACACTTTTACGAGAAGTTCTTGGTTGTAATCCTTTTGAAAATTACAATGAATGGAAAACTATTCATCTAAATGTAACAAAAGCAACTGAAAAGGATTTTTCCCTAAGAACTGTGCGCGAACATACGGAGCATCTCATCAAATTGTTTAAAAAAAATGATCGCACAAATCTGAGAAAGTAAGTTGTAGATAATACTAGTGAAGTAAATTTATATGTATAAAAACTTGTAGATCAGGCACCGAGGAAGAATATAATGAGAAAGAACAATTGCTGCAGCAAGTTGTGGATCTTGAAAGAGAATTCGGAAAAAATGGTAAACAACAGAAAACTGAGAATAAAAGCAACTCCTGCAAGCTTTCCTCTTGCAAACAAACAGCAACACTTCCCAGTGGCAAACAAACAGCAAAACTTTCTTGCTCCTTATCTGGTAGTCAAAAAACAAAAAGCCCTTCCTGCTCTTCAACGAGTCGAGCAATAAAAGAGAGGAACCTAGCTGCCGCTTCTCATTATACCAGATACGATATTTCTGACAGTGAAGGTGAAGAGGTGATTGAAACAGAAGTTGTACCAGAACAAGAATTTCAGAATTTTGAACTGGAACGGGAAACTCAAAATGGTGAAGCAGAATGGTACCTATTAGACGAAGATTTCAACCAACCAACGGTTGAGCCTGCTGCAATCCAGAATGCTTTAAGACGGCCTCAACGGATATCAAGGAATAAACCATTAAAAAATAATGCTCTACAATATTTAAGAGATAGAAGGGAAGCGGAACTTGAGATAAAGAGGCGAGAACTCGACATCGAAGAGAGGAGAATATCTTTGGATCAAAGAAAAATAACATTAGAAGAACAGAAATTAGCGTTTGAGATGGCAAAATATGAGAGCGATAAGGAAGAGCGGGTAAAAAGATTAAAACTAGAGGTTGACGAACGATCTCACAAAATTTTATTGGAACGACAGTTGGCAGAAATTAACTCAACTTTAGTTCAACATTTACTTAACAAATAGAAATCACAAATTTAAATCTATTAATAAAGTATATTAAATACCCTATCAAGGCTTAGTAAATAAAATCATGCAATGTTTAAGTACTCTTCTAATTCTGGTGGAACGACGTTAAAATACTGCGATGTTTGCCCATGGTACAGGCAAGTATGACAGTTGGAAAGAATTATAGCACTTTTATACATATTTTGTACATCTTGCAACATTATCTTTTGGTTTTTTTTGAAGTCCAAAAATGCAAATTCATTCACTACTTTGCCGAATCCCCATTCTACTGCCTGTCTTACAACTTTCATAGAATTGTTAAATTCTTCCTGCTGTGGTGTTAAATTACGACTAGAATATGGACGCAATAGCAATGGTTTTATTGGATATGCAGAGTCGCCATAAATCAAGTAACGTTCACCATTTACTAAAGTATTCATTTTGGTTTGTAGTTGTTCATATAAATTAGACTCTCTAAATATTCCTGCGTCGTGCCTTCTTCCAGGAACTGCCCCGTACAAATTAATTATAAGTCCATCTGGACACAGCAAGGATTGATACTTAACACAATGCTGTCTTTTGTGTCCGGAATAATATTCTTCTTGGTTGACCGTTGGTCTACAAATCGGTCTTGCTGTGCCATCTATAAAGGCAAAGCAGTTTTGTAACGCTGCCCCTTTTGTTGCAACCGCGTTAGAATAGTATTCTAGCTTGTCTTCATTTAACCATGGAATTTGATTCAAATTGTCTATGAGGAAGGATTTGTTATGAAGAATGATTTCTATAACTTTGGCGGCTATGACAGACATATAAGTTGCAGACAATCCAAATATGCATTCTAAATCTATGTACCTATTAGGATAAGCAAGTCTTCTCAATAAAATACACAATCCTTCTACATTGCTAGTTTTGCAATTTATTTCAGTTTCTACGATTGGTGGAATGCCAAGGGCCTCGCAAAGTCTCCTAATATCCCGCTTTTTAAATCTAAAATATGCAGTAAACTCTTCATCACTTAATGTGTCTACGTTTACTCTACCATAAGTAACTGATCTTAATCGAGGAGCTCTTCGAGGATTTAAGATATTGTTCATAATTGCATCTTCAATTTCATCATCACTTAGATCCCCAAACGCAGCAACATTCAATATATCTTCCATAATTTCAAATAATACACACTAAGAAAGCTACTTGGTAATCGCACTAATTTCGTATTTATTTTGACGTAAACATTTGACGTAAACGTCTTGCTAAAACTCTGTTTTAAAATCGTACGTCAAAGGCATTACGATAAAAATGACGTTGACGTTCTCGTTTAACGTATCCCTGAATACGTTTTGCTAAAACTCTCTATTGTTTACGTCTTTACAAAGACGTCAATAATTCTCAATTCTTTTATTCCTCGCTCATTAACTCACTGACCTTATAATATTGTATTGTAAAAAGATCAGATGGCAGGTTGAAAGATTAGCAACGTAAACATAACAAAACATAAAACGTCCTTTAGTTTATTTATTTTTAAGATCATAACAAACCCTACTGTATGTGCTAAAAATATTATACCCTTCTTTATTTGTATTTTTCTCTAAAACTAAGCTTCTGAGAAAAAATGTTATAGGCATTTTTATTTCTCTTATCGATGTCTAACTACTTGCCGCGTTTGATGTCCTTGTTATAATACACCCTATATTTGTGACCACATCTAGTACTGGTGACTAATTCTAAAACTAAAACTATAAAGGACTGTTCATAAACCACATTACTCATGTCCAGGAGGGTAGGCTTAGCTCGTGCTGAGCGTGAAAATGTGTAACAAGGGCAGGAGGAGAGAGGGGATCAGAAATATACACTTAAGAGCACTTGTACCAACAAGAAAAGTCTTTTATATGTAGTAAATGTGTCGTTAAAAGTACACATTTAGGGAAGGGGTTGCATGATATTGTGAACGATATATTAGTGAAAAGAGTCACATGATTATGATAAAATATGACAGGATAGGAGGGTAGGACAAAAAGCACCATTTCGCCAAGATTATCTAACATTATGGAGTATCCCTATGGAGTGAGTATGGAGTGTGCTTCAGTTTCAGCCAAGTCTATCGGAGTTATTAAGTATCTAACCCATAACTAATATCAACTAGATACAGAACTTGGATAAAGTGATACAATTGGACATAAATAAAACTGTGAGTTGTTGAAAGACAACAAACACCTACTACCACCAAACACAACGGCTTCGTGGTGTTGACCTTGACAACGTATTGTGAAAGGTATACAATAACAATTATCCGTTAATGATAACTGAAACTAGAACAATAAGTACAACTGTACGAAATTTCATGCTACTATCCATAATTAACTGTAAATGGGATGGCCACTCTGAAATTTATATAATTAAGAATGGAAAATAAAATGGAATTACTTATCTAACATATTTAGAAATTCCAATTATACAATCTCAAAATTGCTTGTTGTAAATAGTCCTGCTAGTTGACTGTACATTTCCTTACCAACGTTTTCTTATCATCTTATCTTCTCATCTTATGCCAATCCAGGTGTTCGGTTCATAGTTGTTTTGACAGATTATTGTAATCTTCATGGCTGTAATCATAGTCTTTGTCCTTTCAATAGCATTTTTCGTTGATCGCAATGGCACTCTTGAAAACCACACGGGGATGAAGTGTACATATCTACTGATACTGACATCTTAACCAATTTTGGGATGCTTAGATGCTTTACAGACCACAAACTTGTTCTTTGGACATGCCAGATTTTATTATATTGGCATCTTGAGCCGCGCATGGGCAAAAACAGTCCCGTAAAACCATACATTCACTGTGGTAGCTGTGTGCTCCTAACATATTAATAATTGGCATGTTTATTGACTGTTGAAATTGAAGAAAAATAAACTAAATACATAATTGAACGTAAAGATCAAGACTTATTGACTGCAAAAATACCTATACTTTGATGCTATTAATTTTTATCTATCGCTCTTTTTTTATAAAAATTTTATTGTGAGCCCCATTTTTGCTTTTGCTATCTTCCAAATGTATTAACTTGATAAAAATGAGACTTGATAAAAAATACTTTCATTTTCTTGAAAATGTATAAACACTCATTTTTAAATAGCCGTTTAACTTCTTGTAGTTCCCTGGCTCCCTAAAATTGCGCGCCATCTAGTAACCAGTAGCATTATTATTAATGAATTAGTAAGTAACAGTTATTTATTTATTTGTTTGTTATTTAATATACTGAAAACATACATGCTTCCATTAATTACTTATTAATGTTTTTAATGATAATTATTTCGTTATCTTTTATGCATTTTCTGTTATATAAAACAACAAAATGTTGTTCAACAAAACATCAAATTTGTTATAAAACAACTTCAAAAAATTTTAACTTTTAACAAAGTTGAATTTTAAATATTCTTTAAAATTTGTAAAAACTGGGCGCCATCTGGTAACCACTAGCACTATTAATGATGATATTGCAGCTTGTCGTCAATATATACTTACGGTTTGTCGCCAATATATCAATGCATAGATACCAGGATTCCAGGATATCACCATCAACCTCCTCTGCTATCCTAATACACGACCACAAAGTTCTGATGAGGAGTAAAATTATCGCAATACTTTATTATTTTTATTTTTTTTCTTCGTTTTATTGGAATTTTTACTTTTTTACTCAAATAATTTTAATAATTATTATTAATAAATATATAACAGAATATGCATAAAAAATAATTTAACAACTAGCATTAAGAATGTTAGTTCAGAATTAACTAATGCAGCTATGCACCGATGTGATTCCGGGAGATTGTGTATGAACAGTAAACGGGGACCAGGCACGGGGACGTAACCAGGGGATGGGCTTGTGGGGCTAGCACCCCCCTCAAAGGCATATACGCAACTTAAATGCAGAACCAATTAATTTTATTATTTTTATTTCCTCAAAGTCAGGAGATTTCTATTTGAACTTTTCTTTTTTATACTTTTGCTACTTGCACGCTACGTTTTCGTTCGAAATTGAATTGCACTTGAATGGTGCAGTGAATTAATTAAAATCTTTGGCGGCTCGTATGAAACCATTTGAAGAGACGCATTCGCGGGAATTGATCCATAGAAATAAATTATTAATTTTTTTCTAATTTGCGTTTGTAATACGTTTATTAACGTCTATCAGTAGGAGTCGTTTCTGGCTATCTATAAAAGTACACTGTACTTTAATGAATTATAGGGTTATTTAGTTTTTAAGAGTTGGATGGGTAATGCGTGGAATGTGACAACCTCAAACTGCAAGTATCTGTCAAAATTGTCAACCTCCGATAAATTTTTAATTAATATCGTTGAATTGGTTCGCTGTTTGTTGATTGTTACTTACATGAAATTTTACTTGAAGTTATGGTCTATTTTTACTTGGAAAGAAGGTTAGGTTTTGGATATTCCTAATTAATAACATAAACAAGTCTCGTACCTACATCAAATCTGCTTGGACAAATCAGTAAGTCCAATTCATGTTTGTAATTTTATGGTACTATAAACAGACACGTATCATCGATTTAATCATCTTTGCTTTTTTCGCGAATTTCGGGCGGAGTGCAAATTAAGTTGTCTTCGCTCATATTTTATTTATTTGTAACACTAATAAAGTAACAAAAGTAATAACTAATTTATTTGAAGTGACGGATGATGACAAATGATTCAAAAACTCAAGTGGGCGCCGAGTGTTACCAATTGTTACCAACTAACACAAAATTCTCTAGACGACCAAAATATTTTTTTGCATTAAAATAAGAAAAAAGGGGGCGCAAATTAGAAAAAAATAGCATAAAATACTCGTTTTATAAGGTCATTGGCGCACTCATCCCGCAGAAAAACTCGCCTGCGGCTCGTTTTCTAACTTGGGATTCGTGCGCCAAATCAACCCTTATAAAACTTGTTCTTTAATATACTATTTTAGAACGTTAAATTTGGTCAAAAGAGATTTTCTTCGCCACAAAAAAAGAGAAAACTTTGAGAAAGTACGCAAAACTGTCGATTAGTTAACAGTAGGCCATCACAATGTCTTTGCCTTTCCCATAGTGTTAGGTTTTCGAGTATTCGGAGTACGGTGGTAGTTTAAAGGTACTATATGGAACACTTTCGGAGCACGGAAGATTGCAAAATATTTATGTTGATTTGTCTCTGAATGTGGTGTAACATAACCTACACGTTAAATTTATTAAAAAACTGATTTATATTTTTGTTTTTTTAATTACGTTATACCTGTTATCGAAGAGTACGGGCATTACGGCTAGGTGTTAACTGGCCTATAACAAAAACATTCACAAAAGTCATTCGTAATCGCACTACGACCACGTGCCAAAACGAGATTTTGTACTTAAATACTAAAAATACGCACAAAACAAAAGACTGTTGACATTACATGAATACAATAACCAAATTCTTATTTACAAATTTAAGCTTAAAACTAATTAAATAGTCTTATAGAAAATTAGATTCTGAATTCAATAATATATAATAGTTGTATGAAAAACAAAGTTAACCTTGAAGCTGAATGTCGATGATATCCCTACATCCTTAAAACATTTATTAACTTAATTATATAAAAATACTTTTTCATACCTTCATATCTTCACAATCTTGAACTATATTATCTTAATAACATTATTTACATGTTTTTAAATTACAACAAATTCAAATAATAACCATTACAGTATTTCAATGAGTAATCCAAGGGCGCGACATAATTACATGTTGTATTATCTTGAACATTGAGGTTTTGCAAGTAATCTAACGTGTTGTATTGTAATTTCATAAATATGCTTATTTAAAATTATAGTGTGGGCGAATTCCTTTTTTGCATGTCAAATATCATGACAATATGTTGAAAAAGAGGAATATAAAATATCCATCAATAAAAATGTGTGAACCTTTATATAATGTTCTTGCTGGTCTGACTACATAGTCCCTAAAAATGGGTACCTTTTATTACGTATCGTCCGATAAAAACAAAAGTATACCACTTGGAAATATAATATTTTACTGTTGTGTGTAGAACTAAATTTGCTATTTGCTCGTTTTAAAATATTTAATTTGGTTTAGCAGTTTACGAGCAATAGGCTTTCAAAGTCAGAGGACTATAGAAAAAATGGATAGTAGATTAGTAGGTGGTATCTCTGTCAACGACTACCAGCTTAGCGACAAATATGGAAAATTTGTAGGTTGGAAAATTGTAGTTGTAGGTTGGTAGCTCAGTTGATAAAGATACCACCTAGATAGTGGAAGGACCTCAGTTCTATTCCCAGCCCGAGCGATACAATTTTTCTATATAAATTTCATTTAAAATATAATTTATTGTAAATCATTAATTACACATAATAAAAATTAACCTTCATCTAAAACTTGGTTTAATATTTGATAGTGAATTCTCATGTCTGGTTCAGCATCCAATTTATTGCGATATTTCGTTTTTGTATTTGCATATTGAAAATCCAGATTTACATAAATATGTAGTAGCAAAGCAACAACAAATAACATAGTAATTAGACCGTTATTGTAGGAGAGTTTAAAAGCTTTGCAAATGGCATCCTTTTATTGTATTACAGAACTTCATATTTCAGCCTTAAATTAATATAAAAATGTATTTCATAAAACCACATTTCATGAAATTATTGTAACTTATCTTCCTAATATTATGGCAATTCGTCTTGCGAAACCCCAAGATATTTTCACGGAACTCCCAAGATATTTTCACCCCAGGTTTCCACGGAACACACTTTGGGAACTACTGTGTTAGATGATAGGAATAGAGTAAAAAAGATACTGTTTTCAGTTTACTTTTTTTATATTTACTGAATAAATTTATCTTTTTAATCTGCTTAATGCCTGCCCAGATAATAAGTACGCTTCGCCAACCACGTTTCAAAATTCGAAGATGGAATGAAAATTTTGAATTTTACTCTATTAATTGAGCAGAAATTATTATCATAATAAACAACATAATTATGTGGTACATCTTAGAATTGGAATAAAATAATTTGATTTAAATCAAAAAAATACTGTTCATTATTTTTTCAACCCTGTCTGTAAATACAAAAAACACCTACCTGTTTATTTATCGTGGCAGATAAAACCAATTCTTATTATATCAGTATATATGAACAATATATCAAATATTCTTCTAAATTCGCAACTCATTGTTAGATGGTAGTCGGACAGATGAAAAATAAGAATTTGTTGGAATAAGTACTGCAAAAATACTGTACTGCTATTAGTATTTATTATTTTTTAAAAGAAACGTGTTTCTTCCGTTATTGAAAAGATTACTAGAATATATTAATGGAGTTTGCTACAACCATAAAAATAAACAATGCAGTAATATTGAAGGATTTCTTAACCTGTCATAAATTTTCTTTCTGCCGAAAGCCGACCCGAAAAAGAGTTCCATTGAACAATGTGATGCTCTTGGTATCCACGTGTTTTAGATACTAGTGGTTTTACTAAGAATAAGAATAGGTACAAAGAACCCTTTGGACCATTTCAGCATAACTATTATTGCAGGCCTAAATCATAATATTTAAACCGTACTAAAATCTTATATTATTTTTAAAAGCATTAAACAACAAGAATTTATTTACCATCAATTCTACTCCGTCCTTTTGACTCCATTTAACTGCAGTAATCAGCAGGGACGTCGGAAGTATGGGTCAGAGGGGGCGGGCAGCCCCCTCTGTTTTAGAACGGGAGGGGCGTCGCCCCCCCTAAAAACAAGGAAGATATATATAATATATTTATTTTAATTAATAATTATGCGATTAATTTGTTTTTAGTAATACAATTATTACTAATAATTTTAGTTTCATTAATGTTTATTTATTTTCTCTTAGTTACTTATTCTTAATGAATTAAAAATTATTATCTTAATTTCTCACTGTCATTTGACTCATAAAAGCAGGACTGCGAAAATGCTTCCAACTTTTTGTAAAGATACTCGTGATTAAATTATTTGTTTGCGTTTGCTAGATGGTAAATCTGTTTGCAGATATTCGTTAGTTCGCTCATCGTTTAGTGCAGTGGTTCCTAACCTGTTGGTCGCGGACCTTCAGAGGTGCGTAATAGCCTCATAGG
This sequence comes from Agrypnus murinus, assembly GCA_929113105.1. NCBI lineage: Eukaryota > Metazoa > Arthropoda > Insecta > Coleoptera > Elateridae > Agrypnus > Agrypnus murinus. The sequence goes on from OV816029.1 coordinate 74,915,559, forward strand.
TGGTCTTAAGACCTATTATCAAGACATATTATCAGAGACGAGCAAAATAGTAAAGCACAAAACCACATTTGAACCACACGCTTGACGACTTGCCTAATTCTCGGTGCAGAAGAGGCCTGGTCAATGCAAGAGCCGAAAAGAATATTATGAAGCTGTTAAAGTCAGAAAAATATTTGCTGTACGTAAAATAACTAAAAAGGAAGGCTTTAGCGTAGGTACTGCACAAAATATCAAAAAGTGATATACCGACTTACAGAGAGCAACAACTGCAGAAGAGAAGTGAGGAGCAACAAATACTGTCGAAGAAGCTATATGTAAGGTTGTACTGCGTTTTGATTTAAAACAAAACTTGTTGCGTTCTTATGGTTGACGAAACGTACGTCAAAATGGACAGCAGTACGTTACCAGAGCCTCAATTTTACAATATAGTTATGGAAGAAGGTGTATATGATAGTGTAAAAACAACTAAAATAGATTAATTCGGGAAGAAAATCCTTGTATGCAAGCCCTGCGTTCTTGCGACCTTAAAAGTTCAAAATTCTTTACAACTAGTACTATTGCAGGCGACGTATACAGAAAACAATGCATACAAAAACGTTTACTACCAGTACTTAAACGCGTTTCCCTATTATTTTAGACAGATTTTGCATCCACACACTACTGCGGTACGACCCTAGAGCTTTTGAACTCTAAAAATGTCAATTTTGTGAAAAACAGGACATCTACCAAGCTGCTAGTGCAGCTAGCCGAAAGATTTCACTGAAGGAAGTGCAAAGTCGTCGATATAAGTTGTTTTATAATTTCAAAATAAAATAAATTAAATTTGGCGAAAAGTTTAAAATTTGTATCAACAATTTAGTGTCCGTTGAATGTAAGTGCGGCCATTTCTTTCTTAGGAACACACATATGCAAGATGCACGTGCACCGTATCCAATCGGAAATTTCCAAATGGAAAATTTTTCGACTTACTCTACAGTGTGAACAATTAACTGCAGTGTCTCTGTACTCCGCACAGCATTTTACGTAAGTTTATGAGTACGGTCAGTAGATATGCTATGTGGGTTCTAGCACGGAATAGCATGTATTTTCTTATGACGTTCATTTTGCATTGTAAGATCATCGGCCGGCGCTTATCGTTTATTGAAAACGATAAACTAAACCATATCGTTGTCGATAAACGATAAACGCCGGCAGATGACTTTAAAATGCAAAAATAAACCTTTATAAGAAAATAACATGCGGTTTTGCGCTATAACACACATAACAGATCTACTACGGTTCTATAGAGGGTAATGAAAAGTGGGAAAAAAGGGTCCGTTGAAAAGAAAAGGTTAAGAACCGCTGGTTTAGTATATAAACATCAAGCTAAAGTTAGTAAAGCCACATGATATTTATACAGGGTGTTTTGGACAAGATGCCTTTCCCGTTAAAGGGCAATAGAGAAACATGTGTAGAGTAACATCTTACTAACAATTTCCTGAAATGCCCCTTTGAAATGACAACCCCCCTTATAAAAATAATAGGCACGCCACTGCAAAGCAGTAGATAAAATTGTATGAAAATTATGCCTATTAAATAGTACATACTTTTAAAAGTCATCAAAAAATAATCATAATAAACCCAAACCGGTTAAATGTATTCTTCGAAATTATCAGCAACACAAAACATTAGGAAGTGCTTTTAAAACGTTTTAGCTAAATAATAAACAAGTCATTTTGACCATCTGTAAATAACTGTTAATGACTCAGATCTTTGAAGCTTGTAATTTGCAGTATGCAGTTTGTGGTCAACTTTCTTTGTGTTATAAAATTATGAGTATCGTATGTCTTTAAAACATCAAAATGAAAGAAAGCATTATTGATAGTAATCAAGACGTATTTCGAAATAGCTTATGCAATTAACAAAAGTCTTCATAAACGTAATAACCTCGACGTCACCCATCCGTGGAATTACAAATCAATCTTTTATTATGAAACGAAAACTTTAGTGTTTTTTATTTCATTGTTAATTTAGTTCAAAAATGGATATAATTAATTAACGCAGGATTTAGGATTCCGAGTTCCAGTGTGCAAACGATGTACAATTTTCCGAAACCAAAAGGAAGATTATCACTTACCAAAGAACAATGGTAAAAATCTGCTGATTTTTATCATATCTGTCATCTTTTATTAATAGTAGTAACAGCATTTGCTACATTTTATTCACATGAATCATAATGCTGATTCTGGTAAAATAAATGTTTTGTCACATCTATTAAATACGTCCGTTTACCTTCCAAGGTTATCAGGTTATGACCCATATTGCAAACATGATTTGTAAAATTAAGAATCAGTTTACATCAAATTCGGTTGAATTTATTAAACGTTCTCTACAAATGCAACAAAATATTTATTTTACTAGAATCAGCACATTCTTGATGAACACACGAACAAAATGATATTTGATACCTAATAATTTGTCCATTGACCTCTCCTATACCAAAATCAGCAGATTTTTACCCCAGTGTTTTTTTACGGAAAGTTCTTTATAGGAAATTAGTGTACATCGTTTGCGCACCAGAACTCAGAATCCTAAATCCTGCGTTAATTATATCCATTTTTAAACTAAATTAAGAATGAAATAAACAAAAAACAAGAGTTTTCGTTTCCTAATAAAGAGTTGATTTGTAATTCTACCGATGAATATCAATATTATTCCGCTTATGAAAAGTTTTGTTAGTTGCAAAGCTATTTTGAAATACTTTAAAGAAAGAGATTCAGTACGCATTTTATTATGCTCAAAAATGCTTTCTTTCAGTTTGATGCATTAAAGAAATAGGATATTCATAATTTTATTATAACAGTCCAGCTTGGAAGTAGAAGTTGTTTATGCATTAAATTACAGTAAATGTAAACATTACCTCATTATTTCGACATTGTCCCCGACGTCGTCGACGACGTCTTCGCCGACGTTGTCGTGGAAGACCGCGTATGTCCTACATTTAAGTTTTACTCATATTGTTAAAATGACATTCGTAAAATGAAAAACAGGCAATGTTTCCATCACAATTAGGTCAACAAACGTATGTTACATTTTATTTACCGACCTTAATAAATGATCAAGTCATCAAGGTAGTGAGTCACTCGGCAACCGCTGTTGAAATTCAATTCTGTTGTTTCTGTAAATTGATACGTACGTAGCGCAGGTCAGTTATTAATTTAGTACTGCATATGTGAGATCATTGTTTGCTTTATCAGTAATTCAGGTTCAGAATCTTGCAAACAATCCATAGTCGACTCGTGACTTGTAAAAAATACGGAAAAATCCGAAATTTTTTTTTATCTTTTTATTTTTATTTTATGAGTTTTGGGGTCTCTATATGGTCACCTTTCACCCCCTTAAAGCATTGCATATTTATCCGGAACACCCTGTATAACAGAAACATCAAATAATATACAAATAATTAATATAGTTGATGTAGGTATTGATCATATCTGTTTTGAATATTATATCATCCTTTTTTACTTATTGGAAATTTATGGTAAGTTTACCATATTGGAACTCGCAAATAAATATATAACTGGCGTTGTACAACATCAAAATGTCTTCAATATGCGGTAGTTGATGACGTAGTTTTTAGCGGTTGTTTTTGCTATGTTGTATTTTAATGGTGGTGGTAATCTTGACAGATTAAACTTAATGTTCGTGTTAATACTCGTATTTATGATAATTTTAGGTAAATATTTCGATTTTATATTTTTTGAAATGTTATTAAAATGGAATTGTCATTCATAGATTCCTCTCAATAATATGTTTACTGTGCTGGTGATTATACACATTGCAACAAAGCTAACGCATAATTTCTTTTAACAAAATCTCGTGGGAGTGTAGATCAATCTTTGGCGCGTCCCAATCTTATCTAGGAAATCGAAGTTCGCCCCCCCCCCTAAGTGAAAATACTTCCGACGTCCCTGGTAATCAGTTGATCACAGTTGCTTCAAACTATTTACTTATTTATTCTTAGGCGAGGGATCGGTATGGCGGAGCATCCTTCGTACTTCATGGCACCGATCACTATGATCATTTGACCGACCCTACTAGAATTTAGCCGAATCTGGGGAAATCTTAACTCCAGTAGGGGTTTCTATCGTGTCAAACATCACATTGACTGACATGTTTTTTAATTTTTCTCCGCTATCGAACCTGCGACCCTTAGACTATAAAGCAAATATACAAACCACTAATCCACCGAGGCTGGCTTTTCTTCAAACTATTATAAATTAAAATACTGTACAATAGATAACTTTGTATGTTTGTCCACTACGTTGGACCGTAGAATTTACCCCGTTATGTTCAACCTACTTGCCCATTTTATTAGACATCGAGTCTCAGGAGGCTTTAAACAGAAGATTAGTCGAGTCTCACTTATTAGAATAGTATACATATTTCTATTTCAAATTTATTCGTAATTAAGGAATGTTTATGTTAAAGTGCTGTTTGAAGTAATTTCCTACTTGGATTGTTAAACTTATGAGGCCCTAAACTTATTTTGGTTATCTGTTATCTTAGATCCCAATCGCAAGAAACGACCAATATCCTCCAGGACAAGACTTACTTCTCAAGAAGCTTTATTCAGTATATGTAATAAATTATAATTATGCAGTTAAACATTACTCTGTATCCGTGCACAAGATTCTAGAATATAAATTCTGCATTACTTTTTAAAGATCGCCTAATAAAATAATCTCCTCCAATGACATAAATTACAGAACTGCTGCATATACCTGTTTCTTCCAAACTACTTTATCAAAAGATATTTAAATATTTCTCCATAATAAGATTCAGATTATAAAGTAACAAGTAAGAAAGCAACGAGTAGACGACGTTTCAAACAGGATACGGGCTCCGTTTAGCGGAGATCTGTAATGTCGTTCCCACGCCGGGGCCCCCTCCACCGGAAGTGTTCGCCCTGCGGCTGCTGGAATCCGACCTTCCCCTGCCCCCTGGGTACAAAACCTAATACTCTAGCACCTACATCATTTTTATTGCGTGAAGCTAAGATCTGTATTTTTTGCATCATTTCCGGTTCTTTTACCAATTAGTATCAGTCCCACTCCAGTTATCTCGCTGTATATTTTATATATAATATAGTACGAGATGGGTGTGTTCTTATCTCCCTCTTCACCGCTTACCTGTATCTGTGTATTCTGACAAGATAAGTTGAAATAGTTGTTTAGATAAATTAACATGCAACGTAATTAATGGGGATTTATTTATTTTTTACGATTATTCTCGGTTTTAGTTTATTGCGAATTAATTAGTCATTGCAATCACTGATAACAAAGTGCGTGTCTCATGGAAAAACCAAGGAATTGTTTGGTTTAGAATGATCTTTTAAGGTATGATTTTCTGAAAAATTAGTATTCAAATATTCTGTTAACGCTACGTAACGGAAAATTCAATTCCAATACGGAGAAATTTGTAGAATTCAATGGTTGTATTTCCTTTGATGTTTGTTTCCGCATAATTGATAAAATAAAGATATTATTTTACCAATTAATGGAAATTACTCATAATATGTAATGCCAAAAAGTGCAAAATGCAATATGCTTGAAGGGCTTAGAATAAAAGGGATATAAATGCAGTATTTCCATAACTCTAAGTGCAGGTCCAAATACGGATTCCAGAGTCTAAACTTTATATTCAATATTATGTTTAAAATAGTGAAATAAAGCAATCAATTTAGTACTTTACAATAAATTGGAGAAAACTAAGATAAACCTACTTAACTTGTCAACGAGGGCTATACTTAAGATATAATTTCCCAAGTCTACGCCCTTGCTTATGACTTAAGGAAAAAAAAATATAAAGAGTAAGGGTACTGAGATGGAAATTATCGCTGAATTCGATTAATGTAATTAGCTACTAATTGGTATGGCGGGGTCAAATTAGATTTTGAATTTAGACTTCGCTAACAACGCCATTATTGGGGCGAAAGAAGCACGATAAAATTCATTATTTTTATCTTTACTGAATTTAAAATATCAACATTTAGTTTAAAAAGCTTTTTACATAATTGTTATTTTAAAAGTTCAAAACGCTTATGTCAAACTGTCAAACTTGTAAAAATACGATTTGAATTTGTCCATTATTAAAGATTAGGCTTCTCTGTCCCAATATGGAGGCGGTTTGCAATACTCTAATCCACCAGCCATGGCCTGGTTGATTAGATGTAGTGACTCTAGACTTCGCTATAGACCCTCTAGTACAGCGTTTGCCGACCGCCGGTCCGTCAGAAATTTTTGCCGGTCCGCAGAGGAATAACAGTATTTTCAAAATTGTACTGAAAGAATTTTTTAATTCGTGTTATCCTGGAGCTAACGTAGGGTCAAATAGTTTATCGGAGTTGACCATGAGTAAACTCTGACTTTTATACGGAGCCGACGCTATATACAATACATACATACGTGATATATAACGCGCCGGCTCCGTACCTATGTCTTCTTCTTCGTTCCTGTTGGTCCTCTGGGGATCATAGGGTGTCCAAAGGGACGTTGCACTGACTGTTAATAAAAGTAATAAGGTTGTCAGCCTTACACTTTCAGTTCACTACACTTTAATTTAACCCGTTTTTAACATTAATGGTGGAGTAACTGTCTTCAACTGCTTCAAAGTGACTCCATGAACACATTACCTATGTGGCGAGATAATATCCAGTAATAGGTAATAAGGAGGAGCTCCCATTTTAGGATTTTAAGCGGGTTTGGCGTACATGGGTCTAGGCATACCGGAAACCAAAAGAATTTTTGTCTTGCCTCCCCGATTAACGCGAACGTTCAAAATGCGGGTTTCGAGGGGCCGCAAAACTTGCTTCGATCCGAACCGCTCCGAACGCGCTGCCAGCGCAGTACTTCAATCATTTCTACCGGAAGTCTCTTTCGCCAATACTTCCGGGGGCGGAGCTACGGGTGACATGAGGTTTTTGGGAGCGATCGAATATGTTTTGGCGGCATTATATGTTACGCGGCCTGCTACGATCGGTGCATATATTGATTTCCGCTCTAGGGAGCTCCGCACGTTTTCGAGAGGCGATATCTCAGAAACTATAGGAGCCAAAACGACTATCTTGGCGTCAAACGACGGGCAATCTCAAAATGTTTCCCCTTTAAATGCCGTGCAAAACTATAAGAAAAAAGTTACAGCCGAAAAACTCAAAATTTTTCATTTGTTTCTCGCCCGAGAATCGTGCTAAAGTAATATCACCGCCCCCACCCTAATCGGGTTCCTAAGTGGAAACCACTTCTGGAGGTCTTATATGAATGTCACCTGGGTCGTTTGAGCCCATTCCCGTTTTTGACCGCCGCTTCCGAAATCCACACACCAGCGTTTTCAGTTACATCTCCGCTCCCTGTCGAGATATCTTGTTCAGATTTTAAACGATCGAACGTCCTATGTATCTAGAACCCGGTAATGGTCTTTGGCGCCCTACGATCGTTTCTCGACGTTCGTTTGGCGAAAAGAGAAAAACTCTAGCCTCTCGGTACTCGCCGATTTTGGGCCGGGACTTGTTTTGGTCGTTCAAGGTTTAGTATGCGGGAAGCGGATGAGGTACAAAAACCGACTTTTGTTATTATAAAGAATGGATATTAATTTATTTTAGATTGTTCTTGTACAGTAAGTAAATTTATTATTACAAGATTTATTTTGCGAAATGTTTTCTTTAATTTTTTACCTTAGCGGTCCGCAAGCAAATGCTACGTCGTTTGGCGGTCCGCGAACGAAAAAGGTTCGGAACTGCTGCTCTAGTAAACATGTAAGCAGTACCGACAACCGCAGGCAAACTTGTTAAAAACGTCAAAATTCAAAAAGTTTCTAAATAAGATTTGTTGTCAGGCATTTTAAAATTTCATTTCGATCTTCAGCTAAATGAAACTAAAATAAGGTAAGTTTATATATTTCTTTTACTCACTGAACAATTACTATACAGGTTGTTTTATATATAAAGGGTTTTGGCTTAATGAGTAACATTTCGTCGACGTTAATGCATACTGACGTAACTGTTTTTTAGCAACTTTACCTGAGCGCTGTTTAAATGCTTATATAAAAACTTTATTACAGATGAAATGAACTTAATTGTCTGAAATGTTGTAGCTAGTAATGTTGCTAGTTATAATATTTCAAAGAATTCATCATGCCATCTGTAATAAAGTTTTTATGAGCATTTAAACCGCGCTCCTGCAAAATTTCTAAAAAGTAGTTACGGCAATGTGCATTAACAGCGACGATATGAATAAAGGAAGAAGCCAAAAATGCATAAAACTCCACACTATCTCAAAAATAAATTCACATTAAAAATTTTTGGGAACCCGGAAAATTAAGCAAACTGAAGACGGCCCTGGTGTCTGGTGAAGCTATTATCTCTATGCTGATCATTCATTTAGTTTATTTCAAGCAAAAAAATGCTTACTATTTAAACTATTTATAGGTAGTAATAAATACATAAATCAGCAAGTAGACTAAACAATGACAGCACCTAATAAATAGGGTTTTTTTTGTTATTATTACAACTACTGCATTTCCGTATTAGGTTGCAAATCGTTATTCTTATTAATGACAATGAATTTAAATTGTATTTAATCTCGGACATCGTTAGAAATAATAAGTAAATCGGTAGCTTAATAAAATCAATTAATAGTTAAAATTGCTGTAAAACGAAATATTAAAAACATACCATGTCCTTATCCCGAAATTATTCATTTGCGTAGCTGCAATTAATACTAAAAACGTACAAGATCGTTCATTTTAACAATAACAATAGTATGCAAATGATATAATACGATAATTTCTAGCGATTAAAAAGCGCATATGACGTAATAATTAATTCATTCAGAAGATACTTAGCTAGATGTAAAAAACACTCCAGCTGTCACTAAATGCATAAACCCTTATTTTATTTTCTTAACAGTAAATAGTACGTGAGAAACCCAAATTGGTTGCAATACAAAAGATTAATTGGCAATACTTACCATATTTTTTATGGTAAAACAGAATGGTTTTAAAACAGAAATTAAAAGTATGTTCAAACAGTCCTTGTTTTCCAACATTTCGTGCACTTTGTAAATAGGCTTTTACAGTTTTACATGAATTATATGAAAGACTGTCGCATTGAAAAGAACTTTATTTGTATTTATATTTAACAAAATACAGAATTCGCAGAAGGAAAAGTACTCAGTTTTCAGTAATAATTGTAAGTTGATGGATTGACCTAAATAAAATATTTTATGTAGATAAATGCAGTAAAAGGGAAATTGTTTATGTGAGTATGTATATAAAACCAACATAACAATATGTAATTACTAATTACCGTCAGGTGTAAAAAATAAATGCCATGCTTCTTTGCAGCATCTGTTTTAATCTCAACACAAATGCATATTTTTAAGGTTTTTGCAGCGGATAATATTTCTAAAAAGTATTTACTCAGTAATAACTTCTGCCCATATTATTCACGTTAAAGCTTGCAGACAGACATTAGCTTTTTTATGTGACATACAACAACAACTTTTAAAAGGCAGGTAGGTACATCTACAAGGGTATCTCATTTTTAAATTAACTTTGTACAAATTAAGGTAGGTTAGTGTTACAGGGTCGGACTCAAAATTTAATAAAACTATATTCCACCTATCTACCATTCCGCCAATACCCTTCAATTATTATACACCCTGTATACATTTTTTTGTTACAATTTGTTTGTTCGTTTTTTAATTAGGAAATAAACGCTTGTGCGAAGAAATAGATTTACAACTTTTTGATAAATTTTACGACATAATTTTACAAACTTTCAAATCTAAAAAAGAATAATGCAGTTGATAGATTTTAATGTACAAAATTATGTCTAGAAAAATCTTTAATATTTTGGAATTTTTTTTATGCATAAATAGCATTTGAAGATAACACGAGATATTATGCAAGACGGTAAGTTGTTGATACATACATTTATTATAACACCTTCATAAAAAATAATGAAAAGAATTTTTACACTAAAACATTTCACGTGAAAACGTTGTAAGATTGTGCCGTTAAAGTTTCAAATTTGCTACGAAGATAGTTTTGTCAAAAAATTAATATGAAGAATTTGTCGATTGAACGCTTGATATAGCTCGCAAAGTAACAACGCCGCATTGTGAAAAACGAGCAGAAACTTAAATGCTTTGCCCTTTTTAGATATTCCATTAAGAATGGACCCAACACACTAAAATCTAAATAAATAATACCTTTGGGAGAAACACGTTTGAAAAGCATCAATTACAATTAGAAGAAAATTTGAAGTTATTACTAAATGCTGGAGATCACCTATAGTAGCATTTAAATATGTCGAGACCACCAATCCGTGTCGCGGGTGGGGGGGGGGCGATGTTTTGAAAACAGATGTTTTTTCTATACTAGCGATCGGAGTTTCTGGGGGCATTCACTTGATCGTACGCGGAACACGACCGTTTGAACTCCAATAGGTGTACTTTTGCTTGGACTGTCATAGTTGGTGGTATAATTGGAGCCTGCAGGAACAGGAAATCTCCTGCGCTTTCACACTCTACATCACTGGAAACGACGCTTTTACTCTCGGCTTGCTGCTCTTCGACTCGATTGGCTGGCTGTCTATTCAAACCATTTTCAAAGCACCACAGGTTGAAGAGGATAAGGAAGTGTCGTTGATAAGTAAATAGCTATTACAATAAATAGCTATTAGTTTTTACGTATTAATTTTAACGTGTCAAAGATATACCGTAGAGTACGTAATTATTATATTCCATTGAGCATTACGTTGGTATATTAATTGTGGCATGCATAAAGAATAGGAGGTACGTAATTTTCATATGAATTTCTCTTTGAGCGCTACTGGGGTAAAGTAGCCCAGTGGTAGGATAAGGTCAATCTTTCCTCTACTGATATAGAATTGCTTATGACTGACTCGGTTTGACATAGATGCGGCTCTATCTTGCGTAGCAATGTGTTATAGAAACGTTCTTCCATGCGTTAGTAATTCTCACAGTCATCTTCAGTTTGACCTATTTTTCGTTAGAAACTAGACATCCGCACTTGATGGCAGTGTCGACGGAGCTGAAAATACCTCATGCCGACTGCCAGTCTGACTGATAGTGTAGGGTCTCTCGTGATTTAGCTCAGGAACGTCAGTATGCTTGTTTCAGTCAGAATGTCAATCCGGGGTAAGTTCGGCATTGTAACTCTTTTTGTTCCAAAAGCTCCATTGCCATAGTTACAATTATTTACTATAATGGATACTATGGAAACCGAGCTCTTCGAGTTAAATAGATCTGAATGCCGAACTTACCCACGATTGATCGTGTAGGGGACCAAATGCCGCTGCTAACCAAACCTAACCTCCAACACCATAAAAACACCACCACAAATTGTCAAATTAATGAAACCTAACCTCAAAAACTATAAAACGCCGTTGTTAACCAAATCTCTTTCTTCTACCGTCGACAACATAAAATCGTCAAATTTCTGGCCTGGCATGCTCTCCTGCTCTTGTACCATGTACAACCATTATATATCGGTATATCCGCATATATCTTTGTTTTCTTTTTTAATTTTTCCATTGTCCTTTTGGTGTGAGAAGCTTCTTCTTATTTTTACACTATTTTTAGTGTTCTTTTCAACAACAACTTTACCATTCTTTTTGTTCTCATCCATCCAACTCATCATTCGTCATAACCATAATTTGTATTTGTAGATTCCCTTCTTGCAGTGTTATGTTGTTTCCCATGTTCCTCTTTTGCTTTTAATTTATTCCTTTTCCGAATAAGTTACGTAACTCATTTTTCTGTTGTTTCAGTCTTCAAGCCTAGCAGCTATTTTACTTTGTAGGTTTTCCAATTTTAAAGGCTCGCTTTACTTCTTTAGGGTTTGCTAGTTTACATAAAGTATGATGAAGTAGTTTTCGAGAAACATTGCGCTGCCTTAGTTTACTTGGGGTTATGTCTTGGCCTTAGTCTTTCAACAAGGCTTGCACTTCTTTTAGTTCTTCCTTTTAAGTCTATTCTTTTTATGACTAAATTGTTAATATGTTCTCTCTGTCTTTCATCTCAATTACCTATATTTATCTTCTAAGTTATCTGTTTTCGAATGGAGCTCTTGTTTTTAGTTCCGAAATTCATGTTTTTCTTCTCATTTCTTATTGAACATTTATGTAAAGCCGTACCAATCGAGTCGAAGAGCAGCAAGCCGAGAGTAAAAGCGTCGTTTCGAGTGACGTAGAGTGTGAAAGCGCAGGAAATTTGCTGTGCCCGTGGGCCCTAACTATACCACCAAGTATGACAGTCGAAGCAATACTACATCTATTGGAGTTCCAACGATCGCGTTTCGCGTACGATCACTAGGATATCCCCAGAAACTCCGATCGCTAGAATAGTAAAAAGGATCATTCCATTGTGACTAACGTAACACTTAACAATAATTTATTGACATTTATTTTAAATTATTCATAATACGGCTTATTATTATTATTTCTTTTTAATATAAATGGAAGATTAATTTCCTTATATATGTATTTAGTATAGCATATTTTCAAAATATGAAATAATAATAATAACTACTACAACCCATAACCTAAACCAAGGCCCCAGAAGCTATAACCTTGTGCGGGAGGGAGGGGTCGATTATTATTATTCTGTAGGCCCAATGTGCGGTTGGGATATATACATATAAATATACAGGGATTTTATTTTTTAAAAGGTATTGACTACCGTAACACTTTTGCAACCAGCTGACGTGATACTTTAATTATTATTTTGGTTTTTCTGAAAATCATATTCCAAATTGTTTGAAATGTTGATACATGTGTATTAGGTTCATAATGCAAACGTTATACAAATTGGGTTAAATAAAAAGTTGTTGTACATCGTACAAATCATTTTTCTAAAATATCTGACATGTGACTAATGTAACGTGACTAAGGTAACCAATGCAACACATAACTAGAAGTGCAAATAAAATCTTTGTGATGTCTAAAAAATTATCAAAGCTAATATATTTTTTTAACGTCGTTTATATACTGTGCATTAATTTTGTGCACAGTATGGAATATGGAATTACTCAAGATGTTTTGCTGTATCCTGCATACCGCATAGTACTTTTCGAGTTCTAACTTAATGACCACTAGTCATTAAGAAGACCACTGTTGTCTTCGTCAACTTTGAGCTTCCTCCATGAGCTTTTATAAGGGTTATATTTGACGACACTGAAACCTGCTCCACAGTGTTCATCAACAAACTGACAAGATTTCCAACTCTGACCACGCTGTGGCATTTTTTGACTCCCTTAACTGGTTCAATTTTACTGAAGAAATCCTGTATTCTTATTTTCTTTGGCGATCCGAGCTTCTGACGTGTACCTGATATTAGCATGTCAGCAAAGAAATCATTCGCATTTTTGACAACTTGGCCCCGCAACACACGCTGTCACACATTGTGCTTTAAGGTTGCCGATACATCATCATGGGGTGGGTTCCTTGCCATAGAACGATTCCAAAAAATTCCATAAAATACAGCAATCAGAACTGGCCATAGTTGCCACAGAACAGTGATTCTTAAATTGGCTTGTTGCACTATAGGGACATAAAATTACCCTATCTATATCTGTGGAAATGTGCTTCTTGAAGTGATTAGAAATGGTTTTGTTAAAAACCTTCGCTATATTTGATAAGCGAGTCTTTGTGGCGCTAAACACAGCGTAGAATTGAACTTTCAACTGATCATCTTCTGGCAATCTGTAGTATACGATTGCCGTGTACTATTGATTTCATAATGATCTAGGACAGCAAGGCTAATATGATGCTATTTTTTATTATTTTTTCAGTGTAAATGCATGGGATAATATAATAAAAAATCATATTAGCCTTGCTGTCCTAGATCATTATGAAACCAATAGTACAGGGTGACCACAGCGTTTCATTTCTCCAATGGGCAGCCATAACCTCATTTTGGTGCTTGATAGTAAAATTTCCCGAAAAATCTTTTAGTTGACTGAGTTAACCTGCAATGCTTCCTTTTGGTCCCTCAGCTCTTGTTGCCTCCTAATATGTGGTATACGAGGTCTGGCTATTAAATAACGAGACTGCTTATGAAAAAGAGTTTTATTTTAAAAATTATTCTACAATCGAATGCTCCCCTTCAATGTACTCCCCTCCCCTCGCTACACACCGTTCCATTCGTTTTTTCCATTGGTCAAAGCAATGCTGGAAGTCTTCTTTTGTAAGAGCGTTTAGGAGCTCCTCCGATTTTTGCTTCACCACTTCGATCGACTCGAACCGAATTCCTTTTAAGGCAGATTTGATTTTCGGAAAAAATCACAGGGTGCTAAAGCGGGCGAGTACGGCGCGTGTTCGAGCACTGGAGTGCCTCTAGCGGCTAAATAACGCTTCACAGACAGCGCGTTATGGGCAGGTGCGTTGTCCTGGTGCAAGATCCACGACTTGTTTTTACACAACTCCGGCCGTTTCTTACGAACTCGCTCTCGCAGTGTTGCCAAAACTTTCAAATAGTAAGTTTGGTTTACAGTTTGACCCTGTGGCACCCATTCAGTCATCACGATGCCGTTGATGTCGAAAAAAACGATTAGCATGGCTTTAAATTTTGATTTCGACATCCTTGCTTTTTTCATTCTTGGCGATGCAGGAGTTTTCCAGTGCATGGATTGCCGCTTAGTTTCAACATCGTATTGGAATATCCATGTTTCATCGCAAGTGATGATGTTTTCCATCAATTCAAGCTCTTCATCTAACCTCTCAAGAAAATCTGAGCAGATCTGTTGACGGACGAGCTTTTTTTTCTGACAGTTTCTTTATCGGCGTTTACAGTCTCAGCAATCATCCGAATGATCATACGACGATCTCCGCGCACAATTTCATTGATTTTGGTCACTGTTTGCGGAGTTGAAACAAAGACAGGTCGACCTGGACGTTTGTCATCTTCGGTGCTCTCTCGGCCTTCAGAAAACTTTTTATACCATTTGAAAACACGCGCACGAGATAGAGAATTCTCACCATAGGCCACTCTTCGTTTTTCGTCACACATTTTTATCGGCACGAGAAACAAACACGTTCATTTCTAACATCTATAGAAAAAATACTACTACAGCGACAAAAACGTGTTTTTGTACTGGCATAGTACACTTCCAGCTATCCAACACTACATTCGTTTTCTCCCCCTTCCCTCTAGGACGTCTTCTGTGCGCGCAGTCTCGTTATTTAATAGCCAGACCTCGTACATGCTCCAGCACACACAAAAATATTTAAGCATTTCAATCAGTCTTTTGGAGGACACTTTTAATTCTTTCTGCAGTGGCAAAAAATATTTGGCAACCCGAACTAAAATCATTTGGTGGTAGACAATCTTGTTGTGTCAATTAGATGTCTTTTAAGTTCAACTTACTCCATAGCTAGTATTCAAAAGCACAAGGTTGTTCCAACTTCGTTTAGTTAGTTGGCGTGATCTGGTTGCAATAATCAGATTTAAGTTGAGCTAACTAACGTTCACTTGTCTTCAAAACGACAAGTGTAAAAGTCAACCGAAATATCGTGATACATAATTGATATTTAGTAAAAAGTAATAGGAAAACAATAACTTTATCCAACACCTCTATATAAATACCATGTTTACTATGCTCATTTTAAATAAGGAAAGTGATTGTTTACTCTTATGTTACATTATAACCTACGTTGCCCCTAGCAACGTGGGTTATTTTTAAAAAACTCACTCCTTCAAAGATAACAACCAATCACAAGCTTACGTTATTTAATATTATTAAAATCCAGTCATCGTGCTAGAGTATTACCGTCAAAACTACAGACTAACTATACATTGCAAATTCGATGTTGAAACTTAAATAAAGCGGTGTTGGATAAAATTTTGTATGACACGCGTGAGTTAAGGATATTATCCACTCAGAAAAATTAACCCTCTCGGGCCTGCCGGCCCTCGAGGGTAAATTTCTCGTTAGTGGATAATATCTTACTTAACTCACTTGTACCATAAATAACTATTATTTTTGTATATATACTCTTTCTAAGTATATAAATGCATATATGACAAACGTAACAACTGCTTAGTTACGTCGGTCATAAGTTACCAGTTACGTTAGCAGTGGCGGATTTAACACTTAAGGGGCCTGAAGCGTTACAAATTTTTGGGGCCCCATAGTATAAATCAATTACTACAATTTATATACCTTTAATTTTTTTATCAAAAATTAAGTCCATATAATTATTATCATGCGCGAATTCACGGAGGGAGGGGATGGAAGAATTTCCTCCCCAAGATTTTTAAAAAAATCCAACTTCGTCTCATGCCGCAGTCACACGAGAGTGAAATTGTCGTTTTTTACGTGTTACATACTATACTTCATCTACGACCACAAAAACGTAATAAAACATCAAAAACTAGGAAAGATATTTAACCTAGAATATGATTTGAGATTGACATGCTGGATTGTCAAAAGTAGACAATGCCCACAGTTTATGGAAAACAGGTGTTAGTTGTAAAAATTAATAAATGCGTATAACTCAATGTAATAATCGTTTATTATTTAAAATGAATACTAAAATCTGAACAACTATTTAAATTAATAATACTAGTTTTGTTGGTGTCTTGAATTTTTTAAATGGCATAGTCACATTTTTAAATGTATTTTGGACGTAGTGTTGTTCCGCGGCTGCTTTTTTGTTAATGTAAGTAAATCATAACCTCAATTTTATAAATACATTAAATACCTAATGCTTCATTTGAGTATAATTTGAAATAATAAATTCCCAAAACATTTTTAGATTTCCATGTAATAGACCGGTTATTCAAAATGTATGGATTAAAACCATCAGAAGGATATATCGTTAAATCAATTTTACGTTTATTCTACAACAATTTTTATAATAACTTTATATGGTAATAATAACATTATATGCTGGTAGTCGACACAGTAGCTCAGAGATCTCTATCTCTGAGCTAGAAGACATGATTAACATCACATGATTAATTCTTTGAAATGTTGTAACTAGCAACATTGCTAGTTACAACATTTCAAAGAATTAAGTTTACATCATCTGTAATAAAGTTTTTATACGCATTTAAACTGCGCTCCAGTAAAGTTGCTAAAAAGTAGTTACGCCAGTATGCATTAACGTCAGGCGCGTGCTGGGTCAATTTTAGGGCCCGGGAAAATATTTCCTAAGAGGGCCCCACATCCCACTTCGGTTAATCTTTTAATGCTAATTTATTTATTTAGATTAATTTTAGATCATCTATTATATGGGATTCATTAGTAACTGTCAGTATAATCTTTACGTTCTTCTTGCGGAAAGAAACTTGCAGAGAATGAATGTTGTTGTAGCCCCAAATCTAGATAAAAGAGCCATGGAGGTCCCTTCCACCACAAACTATGATTTAGAAATTGTGAGGGCAAAAGTCCTCGTGAAGCACTATCAACTTATCTGCTGACGGGACGTAATACCATGACAAAGAACCGACGATATTTTGAATGAAAGCTACTCGGTTAGCCACAAATGCCTTGGTGTCTGGGAGTCTTGCAAGCGATCGTATCGTCAAACGTGATTTGCTTCTTCAAAGCATCAATGAGACTTTACACCAATTCGGCTGCCAACACAGCACCGCACAATTCCGAACAAATTCCAGTTATTGATCGCTACCTCAGGAACAGGTTCATCACATTCTATTTTCGCCATCCATAATTGCTGTATCAACCTTTTTGCAAAGAGAACCACTGGGGTTAAAAATCTTAAAAGATCGTAAGTTCTCGCTACTTCTGATAAGATATTTCTTTTTGTGCAAAGGCGTTCTATACTGTGACACAAGTAGAAAAACACTTCGGCCATGGGGTCTCAATGAAGACTTACAATCTTAATAAAGATAGGTTCTTCTTTGTCTAATTGAACTGCCATTTGGACATCAGCCGATGGTATAGCCGTCAGAAGTTCCGGACAGTTACTTGCCCACTTACGCAACTCGAATTCACAGGATCGCAGAATCTGTATTAAGTCCAATTGAGGTTTCTAGGCCTACAAAATATCCCCAATTTACGTCATCAATATAAATATGATACGCAACGCATCCGCAACATTCGCGAGTTCTTGAATGGTTCGCAAGACTAAAAACGGAGAAGAAAATTAGATTTAATCGTCGCTGTTCGTCAGGTGCGGTCGAGTTGAACGGCGGCGAGGTTTATTGTTTCTACTTTAAATATAATTTAATTGATGGTAATTTAAATTCAGTCGTGTTGTAGGGCCCTTCGAGGCATTTTTATAAAGGCCCACCGGAAAACTCCCGGTATCCCGGTGGGCCAGCACGCGCCTGATTAACGTCGACGATATATGGCTTCATTTACAAAATTTGTTATTAGATATACATGCCATCTCTATAATCTCTATCCTCAATGTCAAAACATTAATTTTGCGTAATGTCATTTTCAATAAACATTACTGATACATTTTTTAAATGACTTTGTTCAAGATTATTTCTTAAATATTTTTTTACGCGTTTAAGAACGGAGATAGATCGTTCTCCAATTGCATTGCATATCGGTAATGTTAAAATTTTTTAAAAAATTGTTTCAACATTGGGAAGTGTTGACATTGACAAATGACATTAAGGAATTTCACCCATTCGAAAGCATGGTACAGTTCCCCTTCCCCGAATGTAAGTCGGACGACCGCGCAGAGTTTGCTATACTATAGCAAACAAATGAAGGATCTATGTCGCCGCGTGATCACCACCTGATAAACACATAAAATCTAAGATCAGATTTTAAGCAACACTGATATTATATAAGCTGTTAAAACTGTCAGTGACGTACTTTGCCCGCGTGATTCGCGATACGGTATGCAAGTTAGCCCTCGTGATTTCGGTGACCTAGATCCTTCATTTGTTTGTTAGAGTATAGAAGACATTAAAGCCAAGCAATTCGGAGCGACAGAGATTATATATTCCTTGCAGGTCTGCTGCGAAACTGTATATTCGATTACAAAATTTTACCTATCACTCTAAATGCTTGCCTCTTCGCACGAAACTATTGCGTCGACCGTACACCTTTTTTACCCACCTGTACGCGATATGAACTGATGTTCTCACATGTTTCACTATTCTCGACAAAGTGAGTTCCCATGCCAATAACTTTTATTTGTCGCATGTCCACTACGATCCTGACTTGTGGGGCCTGGAGCGACCGCTTCCACCGCTTGTACGTAAATCCGCTACTGTTCACCGAATGTCTATCAGAAACCATTAATTCAAGAAATTCGTCATCATAGTAGTCGGATGACCGCGCTGATTGTGCGAGTAGACCAACATTCCAACCGACAGAGACGATACATTCCCCGCAGGTCTGCTGTGAAACAGTATACTCCGTTATAATATTTTTCCTATCGCTCTGATAGCTTGCCTTTTCGTACGAAACTCTAACGCGTCAACCGTACACTTTATTTATCAGCCTGTACACGATATGATCTGTTTCGTGTTTCACTTTTTGCGAGAAAGTGAATTCCCACGCCAATAATTTTTTATTTGTCGCGTGTCCAGTACGGTCCTTGGCAGGAGGCCTCGGGGGGGGGGGCTGACTTGTGGGGCCTGAAGCGGCCGCTTCCAACGCTTGTGCCTAAATCCGCCACTGTACGTTAGTCATATCTATCTAAATTATGATAATACACCACATCAAGATTATTTTTTGCTTAAGATATGTGAAATGTATCCTTGTAACAGAATTATGACCATTTAGTAAATATTTCTTATCAACTATTAAAAAAATTTAAAAAATAATACTTTTTATGACTAACGTAACACGGCAAAGTATTGTGTTTTCAAACGTATAGTAGAGTAGGTTCCGATCTTTTAAATTTCACCAAACTGTCAGGAAGTGTTCCGATTTAAGTACTCATATTAATTTTAAAAAATACTCCAAATATAATTAATTCTAGATTTCAAACTATATGAAATGGAATAGTATATTGTGTTACAAGTGCAGAAAAGTGCCAATTTCTCACGAGTGTGAAGATTTTGCGGCATGAGACGTAGTCGAATGCCGCAATCACACGAGTGAGAAATTGGTGTTTTTGTACGCGTTACACACTATACTTTATCTACGACAACAAAAAAAGTAATAAACCACCAACAGCTAAGAAAGTTTTTTAACCTAGAATTTATACTCGCATTCATATTTTTTACGTGAAATATTTGGCAATAAATTAAGAGATGTAATGTGAGCCGCTTCCACGATGTTTGGAGGTGTACGAGTGTACACCCCAATTTTCCTTCATCGCATTCACTTATGATACATCTAGAATTTTAAAAACGACAAAAGTAAACATTAAATTTGTAAAGACAATAGTAATAATACGTTTACAATTTGTATAATTTCAGTCAATCTACTATTTAGTACTTACAGCTAAATAATCATACGTATGTACTCGTTTTCAAAAAATAATTTATATTATGTACAAAAATCACAATTCAATTGTCAAGATTATTAACCTCTGCGCAAAATGTCAAATATTCTCGCATTATGTAGCAAATTATAAATGTTTTCAATGTTTTTATTGTAATTTAGCAATAATAATAAATAAAATTACATTAAAAATTATATAATATGTAAAACAGTAATTAATTTTACGTTTTAATTGAATAACAATCATGTAACTTTATATAATGAGAAAAAGCATAATTAAAAGGCGTCTCGGTAGCTCAATGGTTACGCTGTAGCTACTAACCGAGCGATCCGGGTTCAATTCCCCGGGTCTGACCTTAGTTTTTTTTTTAGATGGATTTCCATTCGAAATATAATTTAATGTAAAATATTAATTAAACAAAATAAATTAACCTTTATCTAAAATTTATAACATTTTATATTTCAAATAATTAATAATATTATAAATATTGCAAGTGGTGACATCTATGGCGTTTTAATAGCACTACTGATTATTGAGAACTCCTTCCTCACATACTTTACCGTTGAGTTTGGAGATTGTTTGCAATTGGTCGTTTTCACTGTTACTAGATTGTGCGGAATATGTAACTTTCTATGGTGGTCGTAGATAAAATACATTAAAACCATTGTAAATTTGTAGAAAAATACGCTTCACTTTAGACGCATGGTATTTTGACGACCGCCGACATTTTGAATCAGGGTTGCCAGATTCAGAAACACTAAGAAACTACCTTTAACATGGTATCTTACAATATAGGGTTATATTCATTTTTTAAAATTGACAAATGGTTGACATTATCATGGAATGACCGAAAACAGCTGGTTTCAAAACATCCCCCCCCCCCGCGACACGGATGGGTGGTCTCCAGCATTTTGTAATAACGTCAAATTTCTTCTAATTGTAATTGAAGCTTTTCAAACGTGTTTCTCCCAAGGGAATTATTTATTTAAATTTTAGTGTGTTGGGTTCATTTTTAATGGAATATCTAAAAGGGGCATCCAATTATTTTATGTTTACTAAACTCACTGTCACTAAAACAATCTAAAAAAAGTACTGGAACTATTTGTCAGTTCAATTTAATTCCACTGTGCTAGCCGGAATACTACGTAAAGTAACGAGCATTGATGTGTAGAAATACAAACTTTAATTGCCCGACATTTGGCACATTACCGTGTCACTTCCCGGTAGTATTTCTTCGTAGGTTTTTCCTTGTTAAAACATTTATTATGTATTTATGAGTCGTAGTAAACCTCCTACTGGGCCTGTATAAACCACTTTATTTCCTCTTCTTCATTGCAGAGAAATAAAAAAAAAGAATTACTGTCTTTTTTATATATTATAACGAACAGAATGAAAAATACTTTAATTATCCACCCGGCTTTTTAAAAGTCAAAGGCAACCAGTAGCATTGTTAACATTTGATAAGGTTAGAGAGAACTTCCAAAGCAATTAGTGGAAAATGTCAATGCGATCTTATTTTATGCATCACTGCACTAACGTATATCCCCCCATTCATTGTTAAATCATTCCCTTCGGTTCCGACATTAAAAATATCATCCCACGAACCATAAATATTCTTAAAATTCTTTCTTCCCTGGTAGTTATTTAATTTTATGACTTTTTCCCGAAGGCAAGGTGCAGAAGTACAGGTAAAACCTACGCTCTACGAGCCATTGATTACGTGTATTGAATGAAAGGTTGGAAGGACGACAGCTGTGGTGGTGGTGGGTGTGATTGCTGAATCCTGGCTTAGAGACTTCCAAGAATCGTTTCCCCTTACTCTTCGTGTCGAACAAAGTTATTTCGGGAGAGTCGAGACCACACTTGTGTATGTGTTAGTGTGAGTATTCAAAAACTTGCTTCCTACTTTATGGAAAGTGAAATGTTTGACAACCGAATATCGCAACTGTGCAGTATATGTAATGAAAAAATACCGAAATAATGTTGTAGGCCACTAAAACCATATAAGAAGTATAACGAAAACAGTAAAATGTTGCACACGCGATACCTTTAGACTTTTACAGGATATTTTAATTTTCTGATTACGACTTAGTTTCAGAAATCTGATTACATTCAGTTTTTAGAAATTCGAATAGTTATTTACCTATAGAGGCCCGAAAGATAAAGTTTACAGCCGCGGACAAAGTTTGAAGCCCGATGCATAGCGGAGAACCTTTATCTGTACGAGGGTGTAAACTTTCTTTCCGCTTGAGATACGTACAACGTTTTATATACAACTGCGTTCATGCACTACTGGAATGGATTATTCTAAATGCACTCTTGGAAATGCCCTACGCATTAAAACTTGTAACTATAGATATAAAATTACTGGTTGACGTGTGGCAACAATGTACTGTATTATTCTTACAGTAAAGGTTGCAAATCATACAGTGCTATTTATGTACTATGCAATACATGCAAATAATTGGTTGTCTATGTATACATAATGCTTTTACTTGATTATTTTCAAATGCAACATAGGGTAAATTGCACATATTGCAATTTGATTTAAAGCGCTGTATATATGAACGTTAATTTCGTTGCTAGCTATCATGACCAGGCGTTTTGCTTTTTACAGCCCGAGGAGCGTAAAGTTGTAGTTTCTGTCATGGTAGCTAAGATGTAAATAAACAGTTTTGACTCAATTGTTCGTAACATACAGAGTAACAGAGTGTAGAAGAGCTCTACATACAATATGGATTTACGTGCATTTAAATTATTTAACCTCTAATTATTATTTAACAGTAAAGATATTCCGAAGTGCTGTAAAGAAAAAACTAGGAATCGAATGTTGCCTTTGGTTACGGATTACCTTTGATTGTAAGTAAACAAAATAAAACTTCCGTCTATAAACGTCCTAACGACCAAAAATCAATTAAACTTTGAAAAGATTAGGATCACAGTCAAAATATTTACTACATACGTCAAAACTGTCAAGATTTTAATTTTAAAAATGACATTTAAGTATAAAATATTTCCGTTTCAATATTTCCAAGGCATAAGGCCGCTTTCAGATCGGTGACTGTTTGCAGTCGAAGCAGCAAAAATGTCGGCATCCTGTCGTCCACTAGACTACAAGCTGCGGTTCGACCCAGCGACTTTTTGTGGCTATCTCGACGACAAACTGTGGTCAGTACCAGCATGAATTTCACAGAAGAACCATTTACTTCTATTTCTCCTGCGAAGACGAACAAGAAGAAAATCGCGTAAATTTTGGGTACATCCTATTGTCGATGACCGTCTAAAGTTTGGACAGTGAAACTGTTCGTATCAAAAAACGGCTCCATTTTGTCAACTGCGTCACAAAAACAAAGCACACTTGTTGCCGCCGCGACGTGCGTTCGAAAACTGATCCGTGTGAAAAGAAACACGTTGTGGACGGCGTGTTGTCAGACGACGGGACTGGCGACAACCGGCGGCAGAAATTGGATTGCAGTCGAAAAAACGTCCGTATGAATGGGGCTCGCTTTTTTACATGGTTTTTTAAATGGCAACGGCAGGTAGCGACAGTCAACCACAAACGCTCGACTTTTTGTAGCCGACTTCGACTGCACAAAGTCGCCCATCTGAAAGCGGCCTAACTGAAAGGCTGAGATTTACCGTAGCGCGCAGAAAGGAGCTTTAACGCACCCTACCACTTCGATGCAGTTTAACGAGCTGAGTCGAATGACACTAGTCTCAAGGTACGAAAATATCTCGTTCAAAAGTTATGCTACTTTCTGCTTCGTATATTAAGCATATGGAAGAAACAATTTTCATTAATTTTAGAAAATCAATAGTATATGGAAATCAATGTGTTTTTGGTTAGTTCTATAATCCGGTTAGAAATTCGAAAACTTTTTAATAGTCTAGGTCATTTATGTCAAAATATATGTTATGTGAAAATCTAGGTACATATTTTGATTCGGAATTTTTATAGATTCCTAATAATATATAATAATTCCTAAATATACGACTAGGTTAGGTTAGGTTAGTAGAAAATGATTTTTTGAGACTCACTGCAACGTTTGGAGATACTCCCCAAAGTGACCATTGAGGATTGTTAGGTTAGATTAAGTCATTATAAAACGAGTTTTCTGAAACTCACTGCAACGTTTGGAAATACTCCCCAAAGTGACTAATGAGGATTGTTAGGTTAGGTGGGGAGCATCATTAAATTTAATACACCATTGAATAACAATGGAAAAAATTCCCCTAAACTTAACATGGAGCATAACTTTAAGCTGGGCGTTTCCGCACTTTGGTACAGGAACCGTTCGACTCCCAAATTCGTCCAAATTTTTTAATAGTTTAGGTCACTTATGTCAAAATCTATGTTATGCAAAAACTCTGAGTATTTTGATTCGGAATTTTTATAGAGTAGCCCCCTTCTCCCGAGGAAAAATTCGTAAATATGCCACTAGGTTAGGTTAATAGAAAACGAGTTATTCAAAACTTACTGCACCGTTTTTTGATGATACTGAACAAAGTGGTCAATGAGCATTGTTAGGTTAGGTTAGGTGGGGAGCATCATTAAGTTTAATGCGCTATTGATTATCAATGGGAAAATTCCATAAACTTTAAGGCATTTTCGTACTTTGGCACAGGAACCGTTCGACTCCCGAATTCGTCCAAAATTTTTAATAGTCTAGGACGGCTAGGTCATATATGTCAAAATCTATGTTATGTGAAACTCGTAAGTATTTTGATTCGGAATTTTTATAGAGTAGCCCCCCCCCTCTTCCGGAAAAATTCCTAGTAGAAAACAAGTTTTTGAAACTCACTGCAACGCTTGGAGATACTCCCCAAAGTGACCAATGAGGATTGTTAGGTTATGTTACGAGTACTAGAAAACAATTTTTTTAAACTCACTGCACCGTTTGGTGATACTCACCAAAGTGGCCAATAAGGATTGATGATTGTACTTCACATAGTACAGGAATTCTACGATTCACTATAATAAAGAGTCGAGCCACTGCATATCTTGAATTCGTCCCGAAGAGTACAAAATATCGTTACTCCCTAGGATATCTTATACATTACAAAAAACAAACGAATCGGCGTTTCAAGCTTATAGATCTCGACAAACGATATATCAAGGTATCGGCGACTTAGAGATTTAGAAACGCCCATAGATTGATTCATAGCTCCCTGAGTCAGTGGTTTTAGTAGTAGTGTTTCAAAAAATCAGGTTCAACTATTCTAGTCTTTTAATTTTTCAAATATTAAGTTTAATTTCAGTTTAGATCTACCCGTTCTAGAGTTTTCGTAATTTAACTTAATAGTTTTATTTGGAAGCTTGAAAACTGTAATGTTTTAAGACTTACAAGCGTTGCCGACTTTTTTCAAATTGTCTTTCTTAGGTTTAGAATTTCAAAATTATAAAAGCAAAATATCTAGTTTCATATTTCCCAGATCTTTAGACTTTGGAGGTGCTAAGCATCAACGTTTCAGTATCTTTTAGCCTTACATCAATGTTTAAGTGGTGGAAGTCTCGGAGCACTAGAGGGCTGACTGGAGTTAGAGAAAAGATATTTTTTCCGGTATGTTGTATTTTGAAGCCTGTAATGTCATGAACAGCTAAATAATGATAAAAGATAGCCAGAACATTTTGCTAAAAGTTGAGGACCTACCAGTTTTCTTTTGCGGAATGTCTGTACATAAACTCTTCCTACACCACTTCTCGGATTGATCTGAAATTTGCTCACCTTACAATTTGTATATGTCACATGGGAGTCCAGTTTACTGTCGCCTTGGGTCATGTGGTTGTTTATTATCCTGCGCAGAATATACGAGGTGTGTAAATTAAGTAATGAGACTGGCAACGTAGCGTTCGATCTGGCGACACTTCGCACGCGGGACTTGGAGGAGCGGCAGGTGAACATGTGAGACGCCTTTAGTACGAGTTTGAACTTGCTAAAGTCATTTGGTTGTCCGTATCGATTTTTTCGTGAAACAGTTTTTCCTAGTGCGTTCTAAAAATGAGTGATATCAATTTTGAGCAACGGTGTGCTATCAGGTTCTCCTTCAGACTTGGGCACAGTGTAACGGAAACTTTTGCAAAACTTCAGCAGGCCTACGGAGACAGTGTTTTGTAAAGGGCCCAGGTTTTTCGGTGGTTTAAGGCATTTTCAGAAGGAAGAGAGTTGATTGAAGTCGAAGATCAAATGCATGCTGATTTGTTTTTTCGATAGCCAGGGAATCGTCCACAAAGAGTTTGTGCCTCAAGGCCAAACGGTCAATCAACACTTTTACCGAGAGGTTCTTGAAAAAACTTCGAAAAAGGGTCATTCGTGTGAGACCAAACATCAAGAACAATTGGGTGTTGCATCACGATAATGCGCCTTGTCACAGCAATTTCAATAAACGAGTTTTTGGCCAGTAAAAGCATTCCTGTGGCTCCTCAGCCTCCTTATTCGCCTGACTTGAGTCCTTTTGACTTTTTCCTCTTCCCGAGATTGAAAAATCACCTCAAGGGAACTCATTTTGGGACACTCGAAAACATTCAAACGGGTGTAACCAACCAGCTGAAGGCTATTCCAGTATCCGAGTTCCAGCACTGCTATGGGGATTGAAAGAACCGTCTCCATCGCTGTGTAGCTTCCCAAGGAAGTTATTTTGAGGGAGACAATATTGAATTGTAATTCTATTCGAATAAAAAATTTTAAAAAAATCAGTCTCATTACTTAATTTACACACCTCGTATTCATGAATTCTTATTTGTTGTCTCCTGATGATCAAATCTGCGCGCGATCTAGTAAAAAGACAACCAAATACATCATCCAAAGTAAACGCAAACCAGCTCCCCACCTAGATTTACCATATAATTGTTGATTCGGTTAAATTCCAGATGAATCCGATAAATGATATAGGGGAAGTTCATGCATATTTGACAAGAGACTTCATATTCCCTTAACCTTTGATACAGTCATCGATGGAAAAACTTATAAGAGTACCTTTCACTATTCTAAAACTATTCCCAACATTTCTGCTTCAAAATTCAACATACCGGAAAACATGTATTTTTTCTCTGTTTTTCAGTCAGTTTCATAATTTCAAACTTAACCGTAATTTTACAGCTTACAACATCGTAGCTCAGATTTATCAAGGGCACTGATAGCACCAAAGTTATTCTTGTAGACCGGTCTTTCCGACTTAAGAAATAAAAAACACGCGCGTTGTTACAGAAATAAACATTCAGAAAATTCTAATTATGCCAAACACCTTTTAGAACACAATCACACAATGACTCCCCAAAATAATATTAAATTCCTACATTTTTGTAATAACAAACGCAAATTAGACATTTTAGAAGCCTTTGAGATATACAAACACAAACTCAGGGCACCTTTAATGAATCAACAGATTAAGCTCAGTAATTCTCCGTTACTGGAAGTGTTAGATCCTTAATTTTTATTACTTTCATCTAGTTATCTATTTTTTGTATTTGCCTTAGCGGCGTTTATTTATATTTATATTACCTTTGATAATGACAGTTTAGCTGTCGAAACAATTGCAAGGTAGATTATAATAAATATGTAAAACGCTTTACTAATCATTTTGATTTATTTCATGATTATGGAGTTTTACCAAATAAGGCTTGAAACAATAAACAATACTAGGGGTAACTTGGGATACTTGACCCAAGGGCTTTTTCTCAGGTTAGGGTAATTTTGGCGAGTTGTTGATGGCATTACTACTTGGCCTTGAGTCAGCTGGCAGTTTGGAGGAAACAACCACTGCAGTCATTGCATGAGTCTCTAGATAGTTGTTGAAAGTGCTGCAAACTGCAATTAATTTGATTTTTTTGCTTAAAGGTATGGTTTTTTGAATTGCTATTGCTAGTTAATTGTATACATTTATTTGTCTACAATTTAATGTTTACAAATATGCCACTTGTTAGTTGGAAATAGAGACATTTTAAGGTTGTGTTATACTTGATCCAGGATGATCAGGGATACTTGACCAAACTATGAAGTATGTTGAATGTGTTTTATCCAAAATTCATGAGATTTTGACATACATAATTAACTTTTCTAACATTTATGATAATAATTTTTTTGATAAAGTTTGGGTTTTTATCTCTTGTAAAAGAAAATCTCTATTTATTGTAACCCTTCTTCTTAATCTAGAACTTGGGCCAAATATCCCTATTCATAGGACTGCAAAAATAATTTAAAAACTAAAAAATGTTAATTGGGTAAGTAAGTATCCCAAGTTATCCCTAAACTATGACTAAACTTACCTTAATCTCTTAATAACCTACCTTTTGTTGCAGTTAAGATGATGATTTTCAGTGAGTCATGTCAGAGTACATCATGGAGAACCTAGAATTTGGATTAAGAAATTTGCAAAACTTTTTTTTAAACTTTACTTAGTTCTGTTTGTTTAAGTTGTTGCTTCTCTTTAGAAACATAGCACATCGTTTAGGAAAGGCATCCGTAAGTCTCTAAAATGGTTATCTATTAACTTTGTATTTAGCTATATTTAAGGGGTTTAAGGTAATTTAAAAATTTATATCATAGGTATACCAATCTTGTTTCATGTCAAAACAGTATCTCCAATAAAACAAGAGTCGGCAACCTTTTTCTTGTTGCTAAGAAAATTAAAATTTCTAACGTTTTAGAACACCCAATCAAATGGTCACTTTTGAATTCAAGCAAGAGCAAATGAGATTGCTTATATTGTTTTAATTCGCCGTCTATACGAATCGGGAATTGCTGCCATTGGTTTCGACCAAAATTTATTTGGAAGTCTACTTAAATGGCCTACGATGGTAATTATAGTTGAAATCGCTTGGCGATCCGCATGAAACCACTCGGCGGTCCGCATAAAATATTGCTGCTGCAGTCTACATCTTTGGAATAACTAAATCATTATAAAATTTAGCTCAATAAGTAAAAAACGTATAAACTGTGTCTCTAATATTCCAGTTTGTAGTAGGTTGCCTGTTATTTTCTTGTTCTGATGCCAAGAGGATTATTATAATTTTCGTTTTCCTTTTTTGTCACGACTTTATACACCACAGGAAGTCCACCTAACCATATACGTACACACCAGTACGTGTTCTAACTACAATTTAGTTTGAAAGATATCATACACAATAACTACACTACTCTCATTATGGTTAGTTGGTTTTGCCTTGATCTTTCAATTTGTAATTTTTGCAAAAACGTAAAAGATTATTATAAACATTTCCAAAGAATTAATGTCAATAAACTAAACTACTTTACTGTTTATATAAAAAGTACTTCCAAGATTCAAGTCGCTTCCTTTGTAGATTATTTTCTAGGAATTTAAATGAGTATATCTACTACTAAAACAGAGAAGAAGGAAAACCCGCCTTCTGCAAGAACAATTAATTTCCGACACGATGATAAAAAGGAATCAGGATATTATGAATGTTAAAACTGCTATATTTATCTGTGGCACATCTGTGCGATGCGTGAGCGCTGCTACAATAGAAACTTTGTTAAAAACGATTTGGGATGATAAAAGGGACACAGAGAATGCAAGGCAAAACGTTATACTATAGAGAGGCTATAGCTTGGATGTGTGGCCGACCCATAAGCGCGCTGCTTTTTGTCGGTTAAAAATTCCTTTGGAGTCAAAATGAGGATGTAGCCAGATGGAAGTCATCCTGCCTGTATATAACTGGCGTTTCCGGCGAGTCACGTGACTGGCCGTCCGGCTCTCTCGCGCCAGATAAAACGGGCACTGATTTGTTTCGAAGTTTCGAGTTGGTTGACTTTTTAAAGTTTACCGTTTAGGTTTGCAATAATTAATTTGACTCGAAATGATAATAATGACGTAGACATGAAACTCATTGGGATTTCGAAAGAAAATTTTCATAATTGCATAACATCAGATATATATATATATATATATATATATATATATATATATATATATATATATATATATATATATATATATATGTAGTAGTTCTTTGACTTTCCTAAATTTTATAGAGATTTTCTGCAACCAACTTATCTTTGGTGATTGGAGTGTAGACAAACAACACAAATGGCAAAACATCAGAACTATCTTCAATTTCTTATTTTTCTATGATAATACAGATGTGAAAAAGGTAAAGAATTAAAACCACAATATAATGTTGACGTTGGTCTCTTGTTATTATTAACATTTTAGATAATAATATTACAGATTTATATACAAATCATATACAGTAGCTTGACAGCTATTGCGCCTTTTGGCACTACATACCATGAGAGTACTTCCCTCCTATACAAGCCTAATCACAAAAACAAATCGCTATCCTTTTTTTTAAATAACTTTTACAAGTTTTAGGTTTCTTTTATACAATTTTGGCATTTGATGCACACAATAACTTCGCAAGGATAATTGGAATACATTAAAACATATAACACATAATAATATTGGAAACGATTTGTTTCTGTGAATACGTTAACATGTCTTACAAACTTACAGTACTGCACAGACCGCATAGGCGTTGCGTGTCAGTGCAAAAAGAACAAAAACAAAAAAATAATAGAAAACCGCATTGACTGGGCTGATTTTATCTATATAACTCTTATCACAGACCCAGACGTACGGTTGGTATACTAATTTTGAAAAAATGGGATAAATTCCGAACGTCTGACTTATACATTATATAAAATTCGTGCATACAAATCAACTGTTAATACATAAAATTTAGCCACAGGCAATGCGGGTTAAGACAAATGCAATGATTGGATCTTCTAGTGTGTGTTACATTTAAATATATTATTAATGTATTTTTTGCAATAGGTATTTTCTGGTAAGTTGTAATATATGTAGTACAGCCTACTATAAAACTTTGTTACATAAAAAGTTTACATACACACATACACCCATGCACACAATTTAATAAAAGTATACTTCCCTTCCAACTTGTCTGCATTACATCGTATCTATCTAGTAATTTCACAGAAATTAAAACAATAAATACGATACTTAGTCTCGAAAAATATAAAAAAAAAATATTTAAGCAGTATGAAAATGTACGTATCGCGATAGCTATTGTGCACACAAGTTGGGAGAGCTGTTGTCTCAGCGCGCAGGACTAGATAATACTGGAGAGTCGACCCCTGGCGCCCCCCGACTGGACACCCCTGGCCTAAGGCGCTTCCGGCCCGCTGAGAAGGACCGGTTCCCGGTCAAGGTACCACTTTACTCTTTTACCACTCGAATACTTACAAGTATTACACTCATACACTGTTCCATCACAGGCCACTATGTTCAACCCTCAGTGTAGAAGAGTAACCCAAAACCAACCCTTTCAAAAAAAATGTAACCAGTGGCAAACAACCCACTGGTAAACGGGGGCGCTCAGTAAATTTGCAGACTCACGAAGCAGAGCTACGGACACATTCATGTTACACTATTATATTTACAAAAATAAATTAATAATGTACAAAGTTGCGAAGAAGGTACAGTATAGGCAGTCGGGTGGGGATGCGGTCGATGATAATGCGTCACCATTAAGAAAAATCTGTCACAATCACCATCATCACTACATCCACTATTGCGAATTAGCACTCGCGCACTAAAGGTCCGGGGTTGAGTCCAGCAGCCTTTTCTCCGGCGTGGCGAGTGGTGGTCGACAACGGCACCCTTGCCTCGAGTGTCTCGCGTAACACGCTTCCACCGCACGTTTACAGCACTGTAAAGGCCAGTAACACCACAAACAAGGAAGAACACAAGAAAGTGCCGCCAAGCAACTCCAGCGTGCCGTTCGTTTGTCTGGACCGCATCCACAGGGGTCGTCCGCACAGGATGCGCCTCCGTCCGTATCGGAGCAATGGTAAAATAGACCTTTAACGCAGCATAAGCAGGTGGCATAATCGATGATGGCATCGGCAGAACAAAAACAATGATTGTCGCACAGCCATCGTGACGGAAGCGGCCTCGGCTGCTGACACGAATCACATCGACATTTACCACATTCCGGACACATGATGGAAGGTCTTGCCGTACATTCTGGGGGTTCCTTCCTGAAGGAAGAGGTCGCCGGCTGTTTCGTGACTGGAGGTGGTGGCGGCAACGCCAACCTCGCCGGTCTTTGCAACCTCGGTGGCTGTGGAGGAGGACTGGGGACGGCGGCACGGATCGGTGTTTCCACATATTCGTTGGTAGCACGTTCTGAGTCGGGCCTTGGGGCAGCAAGCGTGACCGGCGGCGGAGGCCGCAGCGGAGCCAAAGGCGCTGTTAGGGGTAATGGGGCGCTCATGATGGGCGCCCGCGGTCGGTGCGCGCGCGGCAAGGATGTACGGCCTCCATGGTGAGCCATGTGGCCGAGGATACTAGCGGCCCAGCCAGGTTCCACCTTGGTCCGTCATCGTCGCCAGCTGCAACAACGAGAGAGGTTACTTACAGGTGGGCGATTGATACCACCCCACACAACCACACTACACTCGCTCATAAATATGCATGCACAATAATACATGTTGGATGTGGTTTGGGCAAGTGGGTAGCAGCCCACGCAGCGAGTGGGTGCGGCGAGGGCCGGGACCGCGCACCTGGTGCGGATCGAGCATGTGAAGAATGTGACCGCAGGCCGTTCGCCCTTAGCCCTCTAGCAATGTTAGTGTTGTCCTTAAATTTTTAAAGCTACCCAAAATTCTATTCTGAAAACAAATCTGATTTTCGCTGGTGGGTACTGCTTGTTAAATGCCACACAACCACGTGGGATTATAAGATTTATACAAGTTAAGTGTTACTATTTCAACGGCAGTCAGATAATATCCGTAACAGCTGCACGTTGTAAATGCTACAACACGGGACACATACACACACCCACAGGTCCCAATGTCACATAAATAAATATTTAAAGTAAACGAAACTCTGATCAAAAAAAATAATAAATCGTACATACGTGTATCCAAAAAAAACTCACTTTATAACATCCGTATGTAAAATATTAAGTACAAACAACTGCTCGGGCCGCTTTGGCACGACACCATATTTAACAGACATTCTGAGCACAACGCATCAGTCTAGAACGCGACAAGCGAATATACCAAACGACCAGCAACACAACTGCTCTGCAACGCATGGAGAACTGGTTGCAGGAGCGGGCCGGAGAGTGGCGATGGTGGCGCGTTCAGCGGCGGCCTCCCAAACTCGGCTCCGGCTTTTTATGAATGGAAGGCAGCCATCATGAATGAAACGGCGTACATTCAAGGAAACGAGTTGCGAACAATTCGCGACCCGCACTATGCTTTATGCACGTGTCGCCCCATTCATCCCGGTGAAAGTCACTCATTATACAACTCCCGCCTAATACTACCTATCTGTCATTTACGATGTGATTACAAGACGGATTACGAAATTTTGCAACAACTAAACATTATCTAGTAGATAATCTAATAGCCATAGCTGAAAAAGTGAGCGCGATGCGATGGTGTTGATGTGGTGGACGAGATAAAAATGTTTTGATCATGATGATGATGATGTTTGCTTAATTTGGGATTTTTAGAAAGTTTGGCATAAAAAATGTATTAATAAACAAGGATCCACGTGGGATTTTTGGTTTTATCTTGGTATGTAAAACTTTTTGGGAGTTATTAAAAAGCGATAAGTGGAATATCTTGATTAGTTCTTATCTAGATTAAACATGTAATACTAACAATGATTGTGTGTGTGTATGAACTTTAAATTTCTCAACCATTGATCGTAAAACCAACAACCTTCTTTATAATATTTGTAATTACATTTTTCGGCATGTTCAAAACTTTCTAGGGAAATGTTAATTTGTAGTATGTGTATTTATATTATAGAGGGGTACTTAATTATTTCGTGATCTAATCTAATTTCACTGACTGATTAATATGTAAATCGGATAAATAAATCAATCTAATTAATTAGAGGAAACTAACAACTAAACTACTAACTATTGGCGGTAGCAAGCGTCCGCGAGCCGCCTATTAGTTGACGCTAAAGGTTAGTTGTTAATTTCCCCAAATTAATTAGAATTATTTTTTCTATTTATGGATGCATTAAACTTAACGAAATTATTCAAATCACCACTAACAACTAAAGTACTACTAACGGGTCCACCAATTAGGTGACTAAGTTAGTTACCTCTAATTAATTAGATCTATTTTTTTAATTTCTGCATTAACTAATAAATCCTGGCCTTCTTGTAGTGGCTAATTCTTACTCTTTTAATTTGAGTAAAATTTGCTCAATAGATTAATTTGTTTTGGAGAAACATTTCGAGTGCACACTCTGTGGCAAATTGAGATATAACTTTGAAAAAGAGGCTCTATCAGTGGCGTGCGGTGAGAATTTAGGCTAGGGAAGCAACCACGATTTAAATTTTAATACACCTAGGTACAATAAAAAAAAGTGTTATAATTATTAAGCTTAAAAGTCTTTTAAGGAAGAATTTTTACACTTCAGTAGTATTCTTTTACTCTATAATGATTAATCGAATTGGTAATTTTTTAGCACATCTCGTTCTTTTGAATACTGATTAACTCCAACCTAGTAAGATATTTTTAGCATGATTGGTAATCCCCTACCCCTTTGAATCGTAGAAATTCTGTGATTGACATGATTGAAGCATAAAAAGTGCTGTAACGAAACTTGTAACTATTGCCAACGTTCTTTTGTGACAAAGCATTTTCAAATTTTTATGATTGTTTAGATTTAATCACAATGTGCAAAAGAATACGTCTTTTATACTTATGGAATTTGTTGACTAGTATTCTTTATTTAATTTTTTATTTGATTTTCCGGTCTTTTTTAGCAAAATACCTGGTGCAGGTTTTAATCTTTGTTGTTAAATTTAAAAGTTCTGGTTTTGGTCTGCCTTTCTCAATAATTTCCTCCGAAACTGTATGAAGGAAATTTTTTATTAAATAATAATAATACTTTACAAATTGAACGGTACTCGAACCTTCCACCGAAGCAGCTGAATTTGCAGTCATGACGATAAAGCAAGTTTAAATGTTGCATACAGAACAAACTAAATAGAATTATTTGACTTTAAAAAAATCCGAACGTATATAAATTGAAATAATAAAATGTTCCAAAATACAGTCTCATTCGCAGATTTACATTGCTTAAGTAACATTTAACAAACACGAAAAATCGAACAAATAACGATATTATAATAAACATCTGATCACGGAGTACGCTAATAAAAAATAACTCGACCTTATACGATGTTAACCGTAGCCCACAACGCACCCGCGACTCGCCCGCTACCGAAAACAAGACGTGCAGGAAGCAACGAAATCCGTGCTTATATGCAGTGTAACTAACACGTTTGAATCGGTATTACCTTTCCGCGCAAGTTTAATGAGCCTAATTTAAAATAGTACTCTAAATAATTATACTTTTTGCTGTACGGAATTGATATTGAGCTTTAAGTTGATTAAACATTACAAATTTAAATAAACGATAACCATAATTTTATAAAACTATTTTTGTTAGAATTGTTTTTTAATTTTAATAAATTCTTAAGAGAAGCATCGCTTCCCTTGCTTCCATGGACCGTACGCCACTGGGCTCTATCCATATAAGATCATATTATTATAATTATTTTTTCAAGTAGTTTCAGATTCAGAAGTTCCTTCTCGTTCAAATAATTGAACTTAAAACAGTTAATTTTCATAATTCAAGTTCTCCAACAGGTAGGATGTAAGGATTTTATGCATTAAACTTACTGAAATTATTCAAATCACCACTAACAACTAAATTACTACTAACGGGTCCGCCTATTAGGCGACTAAGTTAGTTACCTCTAATTAATTAGATCTATTTTTTTAATTTCTGCATTAACTAATAAATCCTGTCCGTCTCTTAGTAGCTAATTCTTACTCTTTTAATTTGAGTAGAATTTGCTCAGTAGATTAATTTGTTTTGGAAAAACATTTCGAGTGCACTCTGTGGCAAATTGAGATATAACTTTGAAAAAGAGGCTCTATCCATATAATATCATATTATTATAATTATTTTTTCAAGGAAGTAATTTCAGATTCAGAAGTTCCCTCTGGTTCAAATAATTGAACTTAAAACAGTTAATTTTCATAATTCAAGTTCTCCAACAGGTAGGATGTAAGGATTTTATGCATTAAACTTACCGAAATTATTCTAATCACCACTAACAACTAAACTACTACTAACGGGTTCGCCTATTAGGTGACTAAGTTAGTTACCTCTAATTAATTAGATCTATTTTTTTTAATTTCTGCATTAACTAATAAATCCTGACCTTCTTGTAGTGGCTAATTCTTACTCTTTTAATTTGAGTAAAATTTGCTCAATAGATTAATTTGTTTTGGAGAAACATTTCGAGTGCACACTCTGTGGCAAATTGAGATATAACTTTGAAAAAGAGGCTCTATTCATATACGATCATATTATTATAATTATTTTTTCAAGAAAGTAGCTTCAGCTTCAGAAGTTCCTTCTGGTTCAAATAATTGACCTTAAAACAGTTAATTTTCATAATTCAAGTTCTCCAACACGTAGGATGTAAGGATTTTATTCGTTAAACTTACCGAAATTATTTAAATCCCCACTAACAACTAAACTACTACTAACGGGTCCGCCTATTAGGTGACTAAGTTAGTTACCTCTAATTAATTAGACCTATTTTTTTTAATTTCTGCATTAACTAATAAATCCTGACCTTCTCTTAGTAGCTAATTCTTACTCTTTTAATTTGAGTAGAATTTGCTCAGTAGATTAATTTGTGTTGGAAAAACATTTCGAGTGCACTCTATGGCAAATTAAGATATAACTTTGAAAAAGAGGCTCTATCCACATAAGATCATATTATTATAATTATTTTTTCAAGAAAACGGCTTCAGAAGTTCCTTCTGGTTCAAATAATTGGAACTTAAAACAGTCAATTTTCATAATTCAAGTTCTCCAACAGCTAGGATGTAAGGATTTTATGTATTAAACTTACCGAAATTATTCAAATCACCACTAACAACTAAACTACCACTAACGGGTCCGCCTATTAGGTGACTAAGTTAGTTACCTCTAATTAATTAAATCTATTTTTTTAATTTCTGCTTTAACTAGTAAATCCTTACCTTCTCTTAGTGGCTAATTCTTACTCTTTTAATTTTAGTAGAATTTGCTCAGTAGATTAATTTGTTTTGGAAAAATTGAGATATAACATAATTCAAGTTCTCCAACAGGTAGGATGTTAAGCATGTCAGCTATGAATGCATAATTTCTAGAACCAAAATTAGTAACGGTTTCTAAAAAAAGGAACCTTTCGGTATATCCTACCTGAGAGGTATTAAAAGCTCTCTCGGTGCGTTTTACTGTCATTACGGTAAATAAACGTCCAAAAGCAACAAATAATCCACCATGATAAGCTTCCTAGAAGGTAACAACTAAAACCTGTCTAAAACCTTTAGTAAATCCTACGTTTTAGGACAGGAAATGGGAGGCTGTTTCATCCACGTCTCATTCAAGAAGACAGGTTTAATCCGGAAGCAATAAAGGTGTAAAATGTCTCAAAATAGCTATTTAATCCTCTTTTACTTCCAGTTTCCATAAATTTTGAACGTGGTGTAACAACATAAAATCAATCTTGCAGCTGTACAAACTGTTTAAAATCAAAAGAAAACGAATGTGTGTGTGTATGTTTTATAATCTGAGATTCTAAATTGGGAAGAGATAAAAATATTATGAAATGCTCGCTTCCTAAAATCGTAAACAATTTTGAGTGTGTCTACCAAGATATTATTTTGGTGTGTGGAAAATGGAAATCTTAAACAAATTAATAACTTATTTGCACCATATCGTTAACATTTCAATTTGATAATGATTATATTAATATGTTTACATAAACACGACTTATTACTCTTTATTTTTACATAATCCACCTATGGTCAATAAGTAAATACCGCCAATAAAGCATAAATTATCCAGAAGTTTTAAATCTGAATTCAATTTAATTTTTACACACAATACAGCAAGACAGAGATGGAAACAGTTTATATATCCTAATTTTACAATCGTTGTTCTAATTATTCACATTATTAATGTAATATAATGATAAAGAGGAGGTGTATGTGTGTGTATAATATTTATGAATGTATTTATAGGAAAAATAAAAGGAAACGGATAGTTATGTATATGCATATATGTATGTAACTTGTTTACGCATCTAGTATGCAAAGTACGTTATTTATAAACAAGGAAGATTACATAATTTCATACCTACTAGTTAACATTATTATATGGTTATTTTCCTCTTTTCAAAAGTTATTAAGTATAAAAAAAGAAGTGTTTCCATTATAGTTTTTCTTTGAACTTTCCTATAAACATTTAATTCAAGAAAAGTGGTAGTAAAAATAAATCAATAAACAAGTTGCTTTATTATGAGAATTTCTAACTTTATTATAAACTTGAATCAATTGAAAACTCAAGGTGCTAGTGATTTTCTGGCTATGCGAAGCGTAGACAAGCTGCCGCTTCTTCACGTGCCTTCTTCGGTCTCCCTAACATTGATAATCACTAATGGGAAGCCTCTGTATTTTCGGCTAATCTGAACAGTTATGCAGCAGTTTTAACTCCTGAACACTCTCTAATGTTTTAACCACCAGATTTTTTTGCTACCTATTCCACACTTTTCTTCGATTTTGCCCTTGTTCCCCATAGTTAGAATATGTCCTAAATAAACAATTTTTCAGTAGTTTATAATTGTTACCAGTTGACGCTCAACATTTGCTATCCGTAGTAGTTCTGTTCATCTAATTACACTCACATTTCGAATGCTTCCGACCAGGTTCAGGGAGACTATTTTGAAGGTTTATGTCTCTACGCTGTTTTAATTTAGAAAATAAATTATCGATGCTGAAAAATTGTCTTGATAAATTATTTTAGAGTGCCAACTTCAAGCAGCATCCTTATTTTTGTAAAAAAATAGTTCTGATGGTATTTTCTGGCATAATAGTAAGAGTTCTAGAGTTCCTTATAATATTAACGATAGTTCTGTTATTTTAAGCCTAGATGAAACCTAGATGGCACCCATATTTGCGCAAAAAAAGAGTTCTAATGGTATTTTTCGGCACAACTGTAAGAGGCCTAGGGTTCCAGATAAAAAATCCCAATAGTTCCGTTTAATTAACGATTATATAAAAAAATTAAAAGTTTTACTATGAAATTAAATTTACCAAAATGACATGGTTCTGAGCAGAGTTCTGAGTAGTCCCCAAAGAGTTCTGTACAGAACTATTAACAAACAGACGCATTAACTAAAAATCTCAAAACTTATAAACAATTTAAAGAGGTCATTCCCGATAATCCCATAGTAACCGGACAAAGGGTAACAAATTCGACTCGAAGAACAGTTCTCAGCAGGGTTCCGAGTTCTATACAGAACTATTATTAGAACTCCATATTATACACTTTTTTTATTGTTATAAACACTTTAAAATTTGTAATTAAGAAATACGTGATTTATTTAACCCGGACAATAGCTCTGAGCAGAGTTCTGAGTAGTCCTCGAAGAGTTCGATACAGAACTATTATTAGAATACTCAA
Organism: Agrypnus murinus; assembly: GCA_929113105.1. Classification (NCBI taxonomy): domain Eukaryota; kingdom Metazoa; phylum Arthropoda; class Insecta; order Coleoptera; family Elateridae; genus Agrypnus; species Agrypnus murinus. The sequence goes on from OV816029.1 coordinate 74,955,547, forward strand.
TTACAAATTAAGAGTGCTTCTTAAGATAAATCGTTTTTAACCGTTGGAAATGTGATTTGGCCAGTTGGAAGATAGTTCTGAGCACAGTTCCGAGTAACCATCGAAGAGTTCTGTACATAACTGTTAACAGAACTACATGTTCAACAATATTTTTAATTGTTATAAGCAATTTAAAATTCGTAATTAAGAAATACGTGATTTGTTTAATTTAAACAATAGTTCTGAGCAGAGTTATAAATAGCTCTCGAAGAATTCTGTACAGAACTATTATTATAACACTTAATTAAACAATATTTTTAATTTTCATAAACAAATTAAGAGTGCTTCTTAAGATAAGTCGTTTCTGACTATTGGAAATGTGATTTGGCCAGCTGTAAGGTAGTTCTGAGCACAGCTCCGAGTAGCCCTCGAAGAATTCTGCATAGAACTGTTAACAGAACTACATATTCAACTATATTTTTAATTGTTATAAGCAATTTAAAATTCGTAATTAAGAAATACGTGATTTGTTTAACTCAAACAATAGTTCTGAGCAGAAATCTGAGTAGCTTTTAAAGAGTTCTGTACAGAACTATTATTAGAACTCGATATTCAAAATTAATGAAATCAGGCGGAGGTACAAACATTTTTTCTGCAACTGTCAAAGAAGTGGTCGCTTTGAATATTGAGACAGCGGCGTCAGTCATTACTAGGTTAGTGTCGTAAAGACTTTCCGTGACTACTTCGGTAATGACTTAGCTCTCTGCCTCAACAGTCATCTATACTGGAAACACCAAACTGTATTCACATAATATTTATCTCAAATTTTAATTTATTCTTTTTACTTTTCAACAATTTATTACCTTTTTCATTTTTGTTGTTTAATTAAAGCAGTCGCAGAAAAGATATTATAGCCAACGCGTCAGGATGTATCTATATAGGACTCGCCGGCGCAGCAACATGCTAATATAGGTCATATGAAGAACCACTTTCCTCTTGTATATCGTAAATAAGTAGCAGTTTAATTTTTTTAGTGGCGTAACAGGCTTTTCCCAAATGAACGACCAAATAAGTCCCTGCTGACCAAAGCCGACATGGTGAAAGGGGTTAATTGATATCAGATAAATTTGAATAGATACTGGGATTATTGTTTTACAGATGACATCACTTTTCAGTTATATTTAAACTATATGAAGGAGTGAGGCAAACAAAACTTCAAGACGTGACTCCAAAACAAAGACCATCTGTAATGATCTTTCGAGGAATTAGTCGAAGGGTCAAAACCACTTTGCAACTGGTGACGAGAAAGCTGAAGATTATCACCAAATTATCGAAGAATATTGTATTACTAACTTGCTACTTTGAAGATTGGATCTTCAACAGGAGAATACCCATTCCTCATACTGCTCGAAGCACTAGATTTCTTTCTAGATAACAATATTATTATTTTGTTAGACTGGCCTCCATCCCACCCTGATCTTAATATAATTGAAAACGGATTTATTGATGCAGTTGAATGCATGTCACCAGCAACATCAGTTTTTAGTTTGCAGGGCTTTGCGTGAATATACCCAAATATAGAAATAATGCAAAACAATGAAAAAGTGTCGCTGAAAAAGCAGCAATTCTTCGTCTAAGTAAGTAAAGAACAATTGTCTACATGTGCTATTGCAATGAAATTAAATCGCAGTCAGGGATTGCAAAATGTTTACAAAGATACCGTATTCTATGAACGTAGAAAGAAAAAAAAAGAGTTGTCGAAGGCGAAAAACGACGATGCATGAAGATCGCTAAAAAATAAGGTCAAAACTACAATTGACATTCGCAATGAGATTATCGAGTTATCAGGAATTTAATTGAGCGTGAAAACGCTAAGATGGAAATTGCCTGAACAAACTTTAAAAGTACGGAACCCTGCTAAGAAGCCTTTGCCCTCGAGAAAAATGCGATGCAGGCGCCCAATCAAGTTTGGATCGAAAATGAGTGTAAAATCTTTTTATTTCCACTTTCTAAATAAATGGCACTTTATAGGCACTTACGGTAACTGAGTAAAAACTTTGTACGCGGCATACTTTGTAACTAATCTTTACTGGACTTACTGGATTATGGAGGCTCGCTCCTTCGTCGCTGGCACTACAAACTTTCCAGCTCGCCCGTAAAGATTAATTTACAAAGCTTGCCGCGTAAAGAATTATTTTCGGACGAAAGCACATTCTGTTTGCTCGGGTCGGGGTTACTTAATATGTTTTAACATTATGTACGTCTACACCTGGATAAAACCTCAGGAAACACGTCAGATCAATATTGCAAAGCATCTAGCGCGATAAATGATTGGGGGAAGGTACTTTTCTTATTATGGGGTTAGAGAACATTCTTCAGACATGCTTGAGGGCTATCTAGAAGCATTCTTAGAAGTGCACAAATCGCATAATTCATCTTCAATATTTCAAGGTCGGCAAGCTTGTGAGTAATGTTTAATTTTTGCAACTCATTGCATTGTTTTGAAAACTCGAAAAGACATGATTCTTACGTCAGTTTAAAGTTAAGAAAAATTATGCAGACTAGAAGATTCAAACTTTGAAATGGCCAGGTATGAATCTTTAGTGGAACTTTTGAAGCACAATGAAGAAAAGAATAGGCGACAGAACACCAAAATCTATGACTGAATTAAAAATCAAAAAGTTTGTGTTGTTCCATCGTTCGGGATAATCTCAGAAACTACTGAACCGATTTGAAACGAAAAAATCTTTCAGTGGTGGATAGCTTAAAAGATCTTCCTTAGTAAATAATAAGTCGTCCACACTGTACGGGTGACATAGGGGTCACCAAGCTTGCTATGGATATGCATATTAGACGTAAATTCCGATTTTTTGACATACTAATACATACTGGAAGTTAGTTAAGATGGTCGATTTCGCCGGAAATGACCCGAGATTTCTACTTTTGAATGGAATATCCTGTATATTTTTTGCATATTTTGATTTTACGATTCAAAGTTCATGTAGCCAAATTAAAATTCGTTTCGAATAAGTTTTTTTAAAGGCCGAAAAAGGTGAGAAATGTTAAAAAATAATTCGAGAGTTACCTAGAAATCGTCATTTCACCAGTACCATAAACTACGGCTAATTTATTACAGCTGAAATATTTTTCAGCTTTTCGCCTATAACTTGATTTTCTTAAAAAGGAACAATACGGACAACAAATAGGAAATTTAATCACGAATTTAAACAAATCTCAAGAAAAAAAAAACGACTCATCAAATTGCATTTTAAAGGTTTATCTGAAAAAGAAAAATTTGGCAACGTGGTTATACTAATCTTGGCCCTTACAATCCAAATATACAGGGTGTTCTATTCAAAAATCAAAAGTCGGTTTTTTTCAGGCGAAACTGGAAGGTTGTCATTTTGGATCTGTAGGTTACAAAAATGGACATTTACGACTAATACATACCTACCAAGTTTCATCGAAAATCATATAATAAAAAAGAAGATATATAAGATTGGTCCTATCCCTTGAATCACACAGACATCAAATAGACATCTCAGGAATTATTATCATTACGCTACGAAGAAGTTGAGCAAGGTAATAACCGTAAGAGATGCGTTTTTTTATATAAGAGATATGATAGAGATACAATAACTTCCACGATAGCAAAGCCTCGGGCACAGCATTTAATATATTTTTTTTAATTTTGTTTTATTTTTTAACTTTATACTAATAAACAAATTGTTAACAAAACTGAGCCCTTTTTTTATTAATGTTACTAAGAGAGTGAGTTATAAGAGCGTAAAGAGTTAACTCAACAAATTGTTTTTATATTTTCAATTTCCATTGCTAAAGATCTACAATATTGTTCAAGATGTTAAAAAATTGAATTCCAAAAGAGTTAGAAAGAATTGCTGTCAAGCAAAATGTGGCAAGATACAAAAAATGTATAGAATATGGAAAAATGAAAAAATTCAAATAATCAACCAAAAGACCATATACCGTTTGTCTGTTATCGCTAGCTTCATAGAAAATATTGCTGTCGCACGCATCCACAGAATAGCCAGATAATATAAAGCATTTAACATTTCATGAAGATTTCGCACAACTGGATTATTTTATTAATACAATTAAGTTGATTGTTGCCTTGGATGCGTCAAGGACGTCATTTACTATGAGGCCAGTGACCATTAACATACTTTATGCAATATTCTATAAAATATTGGAAATCCGTATT